>CM074507.1:8657089-9184601 GCA_037389245.1 Oryzias sinensis
ACTTTTTGTCAGTTTAAAGGTGTTTAGACAAAGTTCTGACCAAAAGCTTTCATCTGTGCTGATGCTCAAATCCGCATCCCATTTTGTTGTCGGAAGTGAAATATTATTATCTAAATTACATAAAAGTTTGTATATTTTGGAGAGAGTTTTATTCATTGAGAAATTGATCAGAGTGGTAACTACATCTGGTAGCTTTAAATCGTTGTCTCTGTATTTAAACTTTTTAGTAATAATTGATTTAAGTTGCTGATATTCCAAGAAGTTTTTTATTCCATGTTTGTCTTGAAGTTCCTGGGGAGTTATGAATCTTCTATCAATAATTATGTGCTCTAGTTGTTTTATGCCCCCTGCTTGCCAAGCTGGGAAGTGGATAATCTTTTTGTTTATGAGGATGTCTGGGTTGTTCCAGATGGGTGTCATTTTGCACGGTTGAATTGATGATTTTGATATTTTGAGAAATTGAGAAGCTTTAAATTTTTCAGGTCACCCAGAATGTGTTCCTGGGCAGAAGCAGCATAAGCAGTCTCCAGAGTTTTGATTTTATTTTCTAATTCTAATAAATCTGCTTTCTCTTTGCGTTTCTTATGCGTTGAATAAGAGATGATTTTCCCTCTCATGACTGCTTTTGCTGCTTCCCAAAGAATACTTGGTGATATTTCAGAAGTATTGTTGAATTCTAAGAAGGTTTCCCACTCTTTTTTAAAGAATTCAATAAATTCCTGGTCTTTTAACAGAGACGTATTAAACCTCCAGGTTGAACCCGAGGGTGTGGGTACTTCCCTTGAAATAGTAACAGAAACTGGTGCATGGTCACTGATAATAATTGGATGAATGTTGGAACTTTTAATTTCTTTCAAAAGGGAGTTACTGACTAATAAATAATCTAAACGAGAGTGTGAATGATGAACTGGAGAGAAAAAGGTGAACCCCTTAGTGTTTGGATGACATGAGCGCCAAGCGTCGCAGAGACCCAAATCATTCATGTACTGCTTTAGAATACTTGCAGATTGCCATGTACGCTGGTTTGCTGCTGTGCTGAGTCTGTCAAGTTCAGGGTCCAAAACAAGGTTGACGTCTCCTCCTATAATGATTGTGGAGTCAGAGTGAGCTGAGAGTGAGGTGAAGAATCTGTGAAAGAAGGAAGAGTCGTCAACATTAGGACCATATATGCTGGCTATGCAATAGTCCTTATTCTGAATGGATATATTAATGATTACAAATCTGCCTTCTGGGTCAGTAACTGTATCCTTATGAGTAAATGTAACATTTTTATTAATCAAAACTGCAACCCCTCTTTGTTTGGAGTTGAAACTGGCAGAATACATAACTGGATACTGGGAACAGCACAGGAGATGACCAGCTGATAAAGATAAATGGGTCTCCTGCAGCAGAGCTATATCTGCTTTAAGATCATTCAGGTGATTTAACACTTTCAATCTCTTTGGTCCAGAGCCAAGTCCACGCACATTCCAGCTAACGATGTTAAGACTGTTCATAGCTGTTCTAACCGGGAGAGTGCAAGGCTAAATAGTGCGTGTGCCCGTCCGTGTGCGCGTGCCCGCTGTGCGTACCCGCTACACTGACAAGCGCCGTGCGTTGGGGGTGGACATGTCTTGGCTGTCAGCTGCATGTTACGTGCGTCCTGTGTGAGCCTAAGTGAGGTTTTTGCAGTTTATCAACGTGTGTGTGCGGGATCGCGTGTGCATGCTCTTATGCGCGCTAGTATGCGCGCGCGCCCGTTCCGTGCATAAATAAATACTCACCGTGGTTGCGTTGACTTTACCTGTTTCACATATGAGGAGATGGGAAGGGGGGAGGACAAGTGAAAAGAGAGAGGGAAAGAGAAAGAACAAAAAACAAAAACAAGGAAACAACAACAGAAACATGAATGTGAGAGAAAGAAAAAACACTTTTCCTGCGAGGTGTGGATTATTGATGATCCGATTATTTCCTATTCAATTAAATAAGTTTGCGGGTTTCTTCTGGGCGGCGCAGATGTCAGTGCGCCTCTGAAAGCCTTCAGCACAGCCAGGGTGTTACCTCTGGGTCCCGGAACAGCTTGCCATTCACAAAAAGCTTATCAACGGCAACCACCGCACGGGCTCCAGCAGACAGGTGCTTCCTCCTCAGCGGGAAGAGGATTTTCCGCCGGCGGAGGATCTCACCTGGAAACTGATCATTAACACTGTAATGTGTGCCTTTTAACTCACGCCCTCTGCTCTTTACCTGCTCCTTTTGTTTATAATGTTCAAATTTAGCAACAATAGGGCGGGGACGCTGATTGTCCGGCCCTTTTTCCTCCGAGCCGGTGAACCCTGTGAAAGGAGATCTTCTGCACCTCCTCCTTGGGGAGCTTCAGATGGTCTTCCAAAAATGACCTCACCGTGGCCTCGGGGACTTCTCCTGCCTCCTCTGGAACCCCGGAGATCACTAGATTGTCCCTCGTGCTCCTCGACTGAAGATCCAGGAGGGTTTCCTTGATGGATCGGTTCTCCTCGGAGAGACGAGCGGTGTCGCTGCTCAGAGTCTTGACGGTCTGTCTGAGGGCCTGATTCTCCTCTGCGAGCTCCCGCACCTGCTGCTGGCTGAATTCCAGAGACTCCCGCAGACCTTGAAATTCTCTGTGGAGGATCTCCAGCAAATTGAGGCGGCAATCAAAGCTGGAGAGCTTTTTATCAATCGAGTCCAGGATATCGCTCACGCCGCTGCCTGGAGAGGACGCAGCCCGGGAGAGTCCTCAGGCCGTCCACGCTTGGAGGAGGGGGTGGTGGTGGCGGTTTTGGGTTTCACCATGACGCAGGTATTGTAGCACTCGTCGATGAATTCCTCCAGGTCCTCCAGGCTGACAGAAGCTTAATACTCTTAACAGGTTATGTTAGTTTGCCGGAAATATTTTAATATGGCGGAAAAATGAAACAAGATCGAAAATGTTTGTTCAAATGCTTACGCGCCGCCAGGTCGACTCACCACACTCGTCTCGCTGGGTCTCGCGATACTACAGCATCACATCCCTCTCGAAACAAATTCACTTTGATGCAGACTCCTTTCTATTTTGCCAACTCCATTTATTTTTCTTTAAATCCAGTAAACCCAATAAATGATATTAATTTTACGGATGACAACTATCATTAGTTATTAATTATTATTAAGTATTAGGAAGCAGCTGATAGTTTGTCGCGGGTCTGGAATCATAAGCGGTGAGTCTAAGCCCCGCCTCTCTACCTGTCGTATGCTCCGCGTGCAACGCCCCCCCACACCCCCTCCCGCTGCCCCAGCCTGTTCTGCGCAAACAGCGCAACATACGGTCATCGTAGCAGCAAGGTGACAGCATGGTCGGCAAACTTAATAATTTTTACGCAGAAACGTTAGTTCTTAGTCTAGGGCGCTCACGTGTCCCCTACGAGATCGCCACTGACTGTGTGTGCGCTGCCTTGTCTTGTGTGTGTGTGCGCGCGGCGCGTGCTCTCTGAACAACAGCCCCCCGTGCACACAAATAGACAGAGTTCTCCGCTTCAACGAGAATACCGAAATTAATATCATCATTAATTAACGGAAAATTGACTGACTTGGTGAGTCAAATATGGCAGATAACGCTTATATTTTGTGGGACACACACACACAAAAAAGAAAAAGTAACTTCTCCAGTACCGATAGCAGAACCGTTCAGGTCAGATCTTAACGATACTGCGGTCTTGAAGAATGCGGCCCCGGGGCTGGTTCAATACCGGGGCACGGTACCCATCCCTATCTGTCGCTGAGCTGCTCCTTGTATGAATAGATTCCTGATATACTCTTTTTGCACAGCAAAGCCAAGCTTGAAGTGTCTTTTAGAAGTTACTTTTAGATATTACTTTTATAAGTTTTCATTGTGTGTAGGGTCATGGGTATGTGTTAACGTAGGGGAGGGGGAAGTGTAAAGGCTGGGTATGGTTTTGATTTTAATTTCTGTGTCTGCGTTTTGAGTTGCGCAGTCTAAGAGAAGCACTTTTTATAAATAAAGTCTGATTTGATTTTAAAAATTGATTTGGATATTTTGGAATTTATGTTATTTATACATTTCTTCCAACTCGATTTTCCATCAGTTTCTTTCAATTTCTTAATCATTAATCATAATTGTCTTATTACCATCTAAACAAACAAGAGCATGCTATTTACTGTTAACATTGAAATGAAAGTAAATGGTAAATGAAAGAGTTCTTGAGTTTAAACTGTGGTCACCTGCAGTTGTACACATAGCATGATAAGAAATCAATCAGGCTAATAATTCATATTTTTGGGGTTGGATGGTGGCGTAGTGGTTAGCGCTCTTGCCTCACAGCAAGAAGACCCCCGGTTCAAATCCTGGCTGGGGGTCCTGAAACAGAACACCAATGGGGGACCTTTCTGTGTGGAGTTTGCATGTTCTCCTCGTACAGGTGTGGGTTTTCTACGGGGACTTCGGCTTCCTCCAACTGTCTAAAATCATGCTTCTTAGGTTAATTTGTTACTCTAAATTGTCCCTAGGTGTAAATGTGAGTGTGCATGGATATGTGATTTGTGGCCCTGCAACAGACTGGCGACCCCCTGTCCCCTGCCTTCACCCACGAGTGGCTAGGATAGGCCCCAGCAGCCCGTGACCCTGAAAGGGAAAAAACATCTTAGAAGAAGAAAGAATTTTTTAATGACAGAACATAGTCATAGCATAATCTGTCTCTGAAGTGTCACTTGAACAGTTTGTCTACCAGTCAATGCTGCATCCGTTCAACCTCTGTTTTACCTCTAAGGCCATCAATGCATGAAATATTCCTCTGGAATGGTCGCATCACAGTTCACAGAGGCCAAAAAGGACAACAATATGAAATTACCTAGAGAATTGATGTCTTTTCCGCTGATACCTCCCATTTTACCTGCACACATTCTCATAGATGCCACAAAAAGAGCATTTATAAATGAGTATTAGTGAAAAGAAAAAAAAAGTTTATCGTCATGTTTTACTCACCCTCCCACTCAGGTGACTCTGTCCCTTTTCTTTTCTTAAACTCCATCTTTAACAGCTGAAGCATCGCCTTACTGCTGCCCTGAAGCTTAGTAAACATTTAACGGAAAGGAAGAACAGGTGAGAGGGCATTTATTGTGTTGTTTCCAGCGGGTATTCTCTTTAAATTACCTGTTAAATGCCCTGAAGGGGTAAACACTTAGTGTGCATTGGTTTATAGATCAGCAGTTTGTGTGTGCGCGTGTAAGTGATTGGATGCCATGGTGCACCTCCCTCCATTTCACACATGGCTAAACTCCCACATGGCATTTTCAATAAAAGAGAAAGACGTAAATGGATTCTGTTCTCATGTTACTCCAAGCTATCTTTGCTTTTCTCAAACTCAACTTTTTATCTGTTCGCTTCTCACACACAAATACAAGAGTCTGCAGATTTGACATTGCAGTGATTATAATGCCAATTGTCAAACTACCAATGAGTGCAGGACCTCACACAGTATGTCCATTAGGTAAATGTTTTATTCTCCATATATACATTTTTTGTCCAAAAAAGGGAAGTAAATATGACAAAATGAGAGATCAAAGGTCTAAACAAACTGACACAATTTTATCACCAGATTTGATTTTGATTTGATTTGATTTATTTATTTCAAGCATTGTAGTCAAGTCACTGATCCATACTCATCAAAATCCCTTCTGACACATTTTTGATGCTTTGTGAACCTTTTATTGAATAACATTGGAATATTGCTTAACATAGAGTTTTATTATTCGGAGCAATGGACTGTACCATAGCATACTTTATAACACACATTAGGAGAGTCATTCTGTTACCCTGTGCCTTTAAACCAGCAGTCTGTTCTTCCTCCTTCATCAGTTAAATGCAAGACGGCGTCTTCTTCCAGAATAGGCCGGTTTAATCCATCATTCATTCATCTGGATGATAATTATTCTCCGTGATTATCTTCTTCAGCATATCAGGATATTTTCCAGCAACTTCTCAGCCAGCTGATATCATTTCTCCATTCAGGGGCACAAACTTCGGTTGGTAGCAATTCAGGAACCGATGGAACAGGGAAGCAGGGAAGCTGACAGGGCGACATCCTCTTCATCTCCAGTCCCCTTTTCAGAAATTCACGCAGCACCTCCTTTGGACGCAAAAGTCTCATACAAGCATCTTGAGTTGTCTGAGTGAGTTTTTGTGAGGAACAGGAGGAGTCACGTGACTGAAAAAAAAAATACATGAATACGCAAAACTGCGAATAATGAAAAAAAATAAGCGAGGGAACACTGAATCAAAGTCACAGAAATGGAAATAATCCAAAATCCAAAGAAAAGAAAAACTCTAAAGTGTTTCACCAGAGTACAGGACAGGAGCAGACGATCCAAAAGGGGGCAATGTCCAGGCAAGTGTGACGGGGGAACCCCACAGTTATCGGCGCAGATGTGGGCACAGGGAGGCCAGGGTTATCCTTTTGAAAAGGCTTAATCAGCCCAAGATCCAAAACAAAGTTAGCAAGAATCCATAATCTTTCCTCTAGACCGACCCTCCCAGTCGACGAGATAACTGGACACTAGAGCCCCGTCGATGGGAACTCTGCAGCTGCAGAACCATATAAGCTAGTCCTCCATCAATGTACCGGGCAGGCGAACGGGGCCTGGAGGAGGGAACCAGGACAATGCAGCACAGGTCTGATCTGAGAGACGTGGAACGTTAGATCAATTGGCAGTGATCTGGGCACCTGCAATCTAACAGCCACAGGGTTGATCACCTTGGTTATTGTGAAAGGGCCCATGAGAAGTGGATCCAGTTTCTGACTCTCAAGATGAAGTGGAAGGTCTGCAGTGGACAGCCAGACATTCTGGCCCGCAACATATCTGGGAGCAGGAGACCACTTCTTTGCAACTTGGATCTTTTAGCTGCAGATAGTCCTCAAAAGTACCTGGTGAGCCCTCTTCCAGAATTCTTGACAGCGGTGAAAGGAGTCCACTGCTGATGGAACAGAGGCCGCTTTCTCGCGAATGTCAAAAATCCATAAACCACCAGGGAAGGAGACATAACTGTGGCTGTTATTTTCCTCTAAACCTTATTTAAAAAACAAATTCTATTGATATTCTCTTTGATAACACAACAAGGCCAAACAATTAATCACATATTTGTTTGCGATTGGCCATATTTTCATCGTAATTTTGCTTACTGTGTTTTGAGTCATATTAACTGGATAATTACAGTAGTGACAAGAATAATTCCCACAATCATTTGTTTTTTTTACTGTAAATTCCCACAATTCATTGGTGTTCACAGTACTGTACAGCCTTTGTACAGTGTCTTTCTGCTGACAATGCAGTAAAATACTGCCCAGTTTGCAGAAATCCATTACAGTGTGGTCCTGTGCACCTCCTCCTGCACAGCTTGACACAGCATGTCTGTTTCAACGTCATGGTGAATTATGGCTTAATGGCCACTAACACTGTAACTTGCAATAACACTTAAACAAGTCACAGGGATGTACCTGAAGGTATGCCTCAACATATCTTAGATCATAGAGCAGCATGTTTGCAACCATGCACAAGTTTTTCCACTGACTGTTATAGTAACTACATGGGAGTTAACCAAACCTGGTTCAGAAAGCAAAACAGTCTGACACTGACAAAAAGGGAAGTACAAACCAGTTTAAAAGGAAATAAGCAAATAGTTGGAATGTGAGGTACCAGTAATAATACTATTATTATTGTTTGGTTTATTTTTTTGGTTATGCTCATCTTAAAAGCTGGTGTTTACCAAACACCAATCTCACAATGACCTGACACATTAGAGAGAAGTGATTCATGAGTGAGCTGTCTAAACAGGATTCAAATACTGAACTGAACGCCACACAGCCTCCACATGAAGACAATGTTAAAGACCGATGCGTCACATGCTGGGTTTTTGAGATCCATATTGTAGGTTTTTAAATGTTTTTTTTGTCACAGTTAAAAAAAACTGTTTAAATTTTGAAAATCAGTGATTGAGTGTTGGTTTGGCATTTCATCTGTGCAGCTGAAGTGGAAATGCCTCAGGACTACAGCATGTTCTTTGCCTTTTGCCAGTTATTCATTAGTTGTTCCAGACAGTCACTTCTTTACTGAATTTTTTTTTCCTTTAAATCTGCTTAAATGCCCAGTAGATGAGCAGTTTTCCAAGAATTAATTTGCATTTGAAATTAAAAACAATAAATCAAAGCAAATGCATGAAAATATATTTAAAGAAAATGTTTCTTCCTCACTTAATAAAATGCAAATGCGCACATTGTATAAAAGATTAGCATTTAGTGTACATAGAAGGGGTTGCAAATAGCTTTTACTTTAGAGCAGTTGAGGGTGTTTTTGTCTGCGGCTCACATAGACCACAGGGCAGCCACCAGCCTTCCCTTGAGGGCATCCCAGCCAGCCACACTTCGGAGTGCCCCTTCTGCCATGTTGGCACCAGACATGAAGCCCTCTTCACTTACCCCCACCCCATTCTGACACCTCACCTTCCAACTGCCCCAAACTACACTAGACTTCCAGTAAATGAGCCATTGATTCGGAAAGATCTGGTTAATCTCTATGACTCACACAGAACAGCACCGGCATCTAGGGAAAAAAATAATCAAAAAGAAAGGGAGGAGTGGGAGAGGGCTTGTGTTTTCTTTGTCTTCCTTTCCCCCACTCCTTGGTTACAGCTCTTCACCAGAGAACTTTGAAATAATTTGCGTCTCATGGGTTTTTTGCACATTATAATTTCTAACTAAATGGGACATCTGTTAGAGAAAAAGAAGATTTGCCACGGTTACCAAGGCAACTATCACTCTGAAAGAAGAGAGGTTGGTAGGAGGAATGGGGGGGGGGGGAGTCTGCCAGCTTTTACAGACGAAATTAGACTTTAGTGAAATATTGTCCTCGCATGGCATGCAGCAGTCGTTTCTTCGTTTTGTTTCTATTTTATCTCCTCTAATTCTTCACAGTCCTTTTTTGTCTGCCTTTTTCTCGCTCTCCCAATTTCCCCAAGTCCCGCTGTCTGTCTCTTGTTTAAAATCGACAGCCTCGTTTTTCTTTGCTTCTTTTTCTGTATTCCCTCTGTGTTGAATATAGAAATATTGCAGTAAAAAAAACTGCCTCCAGGTAGATGACACATTGAAACCTGGCTCTGTCACTGTAAGTAAAGTGTCCGGCTTTGACTCCTACTAGTAAAATGAGTATTAATGGCAGGAAGGGTGAAGGTTCTTTCTCTTTGGAACATAACCAGATGGGGGTTCTTTCACTAAGAGAATAAATGGCCTTATGGCATCCAAGGACTCTGATATGTTGCCTGTTTATTCAAAAGTGGAAAAATTACCACATCATTCAAAAGCAGGTGATAAGCCATTGAATCTGTTCATTTATTCATTAATGTGTTCTCTCAGGTTGTAAAATATCTCCAAAACCTGTACAAGAAGCCCTTTTTTTTAAAGCGTCTTCTATAAGGGTTTAAAAAAAATTGAGATCTATTGACCAAATAAATGAGTATAAGATATTGAAGTTAGCTCTGACACTAAAAAAAAAATCAAGCAAATTTGTAATCGAATATCTGAATTTTTAGGAATTCTTAATATTCCAATTTAAGTAAAGAACCATACTTAATAAAGAAAATGCTGCTAAATATCTTAATGCCTCCAGGTTTTCTCTCACAGATCATAAGGCCAGCAGTGTCAGTAGAGACCACATAATCTTCATCAACCTCTCCATCCTTTACAAAAAACTGCATTGTGGTGGCAACAGGCGTTTGTGGTTTGCCTCAAACTTCCCTCAACCATGATTACAGTAATTGATTTCTTTCCTGTATTCAAAATAAGTTCAGTCAAGTTTAGAGGATCCACTAAATTACTAATGCTATTTGCTCACCTGCTGCTACATGCATGTGAATGTTGGCCATTCTCTGCAGCTATAACAGCCCCAAACATTTTGGGAAGGCTTTCTACAAGTTTTATGAACATATTGATGGAAATGTTGGACCATTCTTCCATGAGGATATTTACGTAGCCATATAAAAATGCTTTAGTTACTTGTCATCCCAAAGACTGATTTCTATAAAAAATGGGAATCAGACTTTAATGTTTTTATATTGTCTGTACTTTAAATCATCTGCAGCTCTTCAGCTGCTGTCAAATACACCATACCCTCATGAATCCCCCCCCCCCCCCCATCACACACTGATGTACTGCAAGAGGTTTATGCATTTCTGAAACCATCTCATTCGACTAACCCTAATCCCCACACATCCAACGCTCAATCTAGGCCTCCACAGAGATACACATTCTCATCCTTTCTTCCTGGTTAATGTTTGTCAGCCCATCTGTCTGTCTTCATATTCCTCTGTCTCTCTTGTTATCCTCACACTCTCATATTCAAAATCTGTCTTTATGAATCAGAGAACACTTATTTTCCTTTTTACCGATGCTGTTTTGAATTTTTTCTAGGGTTTCATTTTTGACTGTTAGCTTTTAATTATAATGTTTCATGTCTCTGTTATCCACCACTGAGAGTTTTCTCCGGCAGGAGCTCATTATCACGGAGCATGAAGTTGATTGTAAGCGTCTCAGCTGACCCGTCTCATGTCAGCTTTGTGCTGCCCCTGAGCCCAGCAGACTGAGTTCTTGTTGAAAGGCGTATGCCTGTTTGTGGGTTGGTAGTGGGTGAAGCTTGGGAGGGGGTGGGGGTAAACTACCATCCCTGGGGACCATCGAAAAAGATTTTTCTGTAGTCAGCGCTCACTCCTTTTTTGTTTTTTACAGCAGGTGCTAACTGGGCAATGGCATATTTACTTGTTGCAGTTGTTGCGAATCCAAGATTATTTACGTTTGCTTTGTTACTTGCTTATTACTAAAGTAAAGTGGAAGTCTCCTTGTAGTAGAGCATCAAAAAAGTAATAATAATAAATAAAAAGTACTATTTGGAAATCAAACCAAATTTGAGAAAGCAAAACACAATTCCAAAAAACTTAAAAGGAAATAAAAATGAGACATTTCAGAAAACAAATGTAATTTCCAGAAATCAAAATGAAATGTTAAAAAACAAAATCCAATAAGAAACGAGAAAAGGTAAGTTCTATGGTACATTGCTGATTGCCGATAGTGGTTATCACCATCCAATCAGTGATGTTCCATAGTACTTACCTTCTCTGTTTTCTTTTTGCATTCCATTAAAAAAAACATTTTTAACATTTCATATGGATTTTCAGTTCTCTCAGAGAGAGGTGAGCCGGAAATTAAAGCTCTCAATTCACCGGTTGATCTTTGTTCTAATAATCATCTATGGTCATGAGCTCCGGGTCATGACCCTAAGAACAAGGTCCTGAATTCTAAAGGCTGAAATGCGCTGAGAGAAAGGAGCCAGTTGAGGTGGCTCGGGCAACTGGTTTGGATGCCTCCCTGAGGAGGTGTTCCTGGGGGGAGGCCCCGGGAAAAACCCAGGACATGCTGGAGAGACTGCGTCTCTTGGCTGGACTGGGAATCCCTCGTGATTTCCCCAAAGAAGCTGGAGGAAGGGGCCGGGGAGAGGGAAGTCTGGGCATCTTTGCTTAGACTGCTGCCCCTGCAACCCGGTCCCGGATAAGCAGAAGATGATGGATGGATGGGTTGGCATATTGATTTCTAGAAATTACTCTTCTTTACCTAAACGTTTCATTTTTTATTTTATTCATTGTCTTTATTTTCTGGAATTTTACTTTGATTTCTAAAATTTAATGTTGTTTTTCTATTATTTGTTTTGCTTTTTTAATTGTCGTTGTGATTTTTAGAGTGTTTGCATTGAATGATTGGCACTTCAGGGCCACCGTAGTACGGGTCATATTCTGGCCCCTAACAAAAAAACACTGGTCCAACTACAAAAAAGAAACAGACCGTTGTTAACCTTTTTTAATTTTTTTGTTGTACAGAGCAACTTATCCAAGTTCAGAGCGTTGTTCAGAGTTGACAGTAGTCCGAGTGACCTTTTTGGTCGGCGGTTTTGACTTACCACAGTATCCACTGCATACAAATGAGCAACTACCAGCGAAAACGGTCGCTGCAGGAGGACGGAGGGACACAGGCTGACCTCTACCTGCCTGACGTTGCTTTAGCTCTGTGGGCTTTTAGCTGTGTTTGACACCCGTCATCCTGTCTGTGCTAATAAACATAAAACGCACTTGGAACCAGCCGTCTGCCTGTTTGTGACAAAGACATAAAATCCCTTTTACCGAGAAAAATGTCCAGAAAAAAAGTCCTTTGTACTCTGCTATGTAAAACCAAATCTAGTGCACAAACTGCACTTTATTCAAAAATATGTGTTGGCTGGGATAGGCTCCGGGAGCCCTGTGACCCCGAAAGGGAATAAAACGGAAGAAGATGAATGAACATAATTCTACAAGTTTATTCTCATAGAATTTCAACTTTTTTCCCCATAATTTGATGACATTATTCTTGTATATTTATTATAAATTTTTCATTTCATGGTGGCTCTAATACTCTGTCATAGTAAATTTATTAATTTGCAGATCTACGTTTTTTTTACTTATGTGGTTATAACAATTTGCATTGAAATATTAAATATTAAATATTAAATATTAAATATTAAATGGAATCGTAGAAACACTCACATGAAGTGTGCTTTTTTTATTTTTTGCCCTTTCTGGTACAGGAGATGTTAAAGCAGTTTCAATCATGACTTTGCTCTCAATTTGTGATACTTCTTGTGAGTATTATACAATATGACATCAAACTCCCACAGGTGTGACCATTGTGTTTGCATTTTTTAGGGACATCCTTGTTTCACCTGTGCGTGGTGCCAAGCATCTCTTTCTTTTTGCCATGTTTGCGTGGCTGTAACACCCTCAGGGTATGTTCGCGAGTTTTTGCTTTTAATCAGTTCCCTCCATGTTGTCGGCAAGCTGCAAGGTGTGCCACCGATCCAAATATCATAATCAATGCCTTCTATCTTTTCTTGTACCCCCCTCCCCCACATCCGCAAACAATCACAATTCAGAGCAGTGGGCCGTGAGGAAGACGCCGTAGTCGTAGACGGGGTTAAGGATTTACGTGATTAAAATTTGCGATTTAAGGTTGTTCCAGACAATAGAAGCAAACCTACAGTACACTCTAGACCAAATCTTAATAAATACTTTATGACATTCAACTTCTGAGAAAAAAGATAGGACTCATTCTTCACATATTGCCTTCTAGATGATTACCGTCTTTCACTTTTTACATCTTTGTCTCTCCTGGTTGGGTTTTTTTCGCATACACCCACCTTCCTTTTCTTTCTTGATCTTCGCCTATTTCTTTGTCTGGCTTTCCACCACTCTCCTTCCTCTCCCTAAAGTCATTCCTTCCATCACTGAAAGAATTCTCTTTTTCTACGAAAACAGAGAACATTAAGGAGACCGAAAGCTGCCAGGTGTGTGGATAATTGATGCAAGCCTTGAGGTGGAATATTTTCTCAAACAAACATATTTGACAGTTTATACTGTCTATTCACAGATGGATGCATGCAGTGAATGAAAGGTGGAGTGATGGAGGTACAGACTGCAGCTGGCAGCAGCAGCAGCACTTGTTTGGAGAACTGATATGGGATTAACTATGTGCTGTTTTCAGTGGAGGCAAAAACTGAGTAATCACAGATGCCTTCTGAGCAAGTGGGTGCAAATTCTTTGTGCTTCAGATATGTGGTGTTTCTTCTTATGTAGTCAATGCCAGTTTAAAAAGTTTTGCCGTTTATTATGCAGAAAAAATGCTCATCCACTTTAGCTAACAAACATTTTTTCTTAAAAGGCATCCAGTGAAAATATGCCCACTGAAATCATTCAGCATTAGAGAGAAAAAAAGATTTGATTGGATTTACACGAAAGAATTATTGACATTGGTTGGGCTTAAAAAAACATCTTATGCCAACATGAATATTGCACATAAAAATATCACTTTCTACTATAAAAAATGCTCCTTTTTTTGCTACACCTAATAATTTTACAAAGTTTAACAAGATTTTACTATGCAATTAACAATAACTTTTTTAAACGTTTAACAAACAAAATGTTTTAGCAACACTACTATTTGTTTGCATTTAACAAAATAATTCATTTAAGTTTATAAATAATTGTTATTGCAGTCACAAACTGCTTATGGTCTCCCTGTCATAAAGTCCAGCAGCCAGTTGCACAGGAAGGTGTTCAGTCCTAGTTGATCCAGTTTGTGGATGAGCTGCTGGGGGTATTTTTAAGTGGGAGAACTTGCACAATTGGTGGCTAAGTAAATACGTACTTATTTGCTCCACTGTAGATAATGATCAAGTTTAAAAAAAACATTAGTTTAAAAAGGTGTTTTTTCCTACGGACAACCTGCTGTTGGCTAATAGAACATTGTATGAATAGCAGCGTATGGCAGGACGGATAATGAGATCGAGTCAAATTACATCTGTTATTGACACACATGCCGAGCAAAGCAAATAAGTTAGAAAACGTACACACAAGTGTGCTCTACGTTTTTCTGCAAAGTAAGATCATTTGTTGTTTTAGCGAAAGTATAAAAGTTTTGAGTTTTGTAATTAATAAGAATTGGGAGTCTTTTGAATCATGGAAGAACTGCTATGTAAGCTGTTTCCAGTCAGCCGGGGGATCAGCCTGTTTGTGATTGTACAGACATTAGTATTCTTTTTTTACTTTAAAACCCCAAAGCAAATCATTAATGTTCCCTATTTCTAAAGAGAAATGCCTTGTTCTACTCAGCATATTAACCGTTCATTTTCTTTCTTAAAAAAAGAAAAAAGTTCTTTTGCTCAGTTCTTTTCTGGAGACAATCCCCTAAATGTGGGAATGGAAGTCTACAGAATAAGGTGTTAAACGTTAGAGAGAGCTGGACATTTTTTCAGACTCGATGATTGTTAAAACAATTTATTTATGTGTAAATCCTTAAAAAATATCCTGCCCTCTCTAATTTATAGCTCCTGCTTGCTGTTTGATGGAAGGTTCTGACTGTGGATGCAAGGTATCATAATTGGGCGGCAGTGCCTCAGGTGGTTGAGCAGGTCACCGATCCTTCGAAGGATCTGTCCCCACTCCCCCAACTCAACTGTGATTGTGTGCCTGGGCAAGACACTTCACCCTCCTTTCTTCCAATGTTGCTCCAATGCATATGAATGTCCCGGTTATTGTCTGAAGGGCAGTGAATGAGGAGTGAATGGATAATGGACCTACATTGTAAGTGCTTTAAGCGTCTGGAAAAATGCAGAAAAATCCAATCCATTATTATAATTGCTGGGACAGCTGGGTTGTGCCGATGGACGAGACCATTGTCCATCATGATGGCTGACTGACATCACGATGGAGAGACACCATCGTGATGCCACACCCCCGCTACGCTGCGAGTCAACACCATAAGCCGCGGTTACATGTGCAAAATATCTTGATCGGATAAATGGTCGGGTTAGAATTCAACCGTGGGCCCAGATAAACTTTTTCCGATTATAACAAACGTTGACATGTTCACACTTTTGGTTAGAATAAATCATTCACACATGCGCAGTAGTGTTTGAAATACCGGCAGATGAAATGAGTTCCATGTATGTTCCTACATACATATATATCTGGCAGCTCCATAATATACGAGATGATCTTCTAAACGTGCTTTTATTAATGTTACGGTTATTATATAGTGCCTGTTCGCTCATCATTTTAATTTTAAACCGTGTGGTCAGTGCTTTTTCTGTTGAAGAACAGAGCCAGAAGAAGCCAGGGCTAGGAGAGGCTAACACGGGCTAACAACATTTAGCCTTTGATAAACATAAAATCCATGCGGGAAATGCTGCAATCTGCAGCTTGGCTGAACATAAATATGTGGGAATTAACATTAGCCTTTATTTTGTCGGGACATGACTGGAAACTCAAATCCACATGATTGTACGATTGAACAGTTTCCAAGGACTGAGCTACATTTCTGCTTTGAAAAGCTCACACACCGCCCGAAAGCCGCTGTGTGAGCTGGAGGTCTGAGCTCTAACACACTTTTACCGGGAGACCCAGTGCTCCTGAGTTTAGTAGCTCGTTCACCTAGAGCTGCGGGACGGATCACAGTCCGAAGTCTCCCACACATAGCGCGCACGTAACAAAGCATCCTCCCTTCCCCTCAAACACAAAGTGCGTCTGCTCTGCTCAGAGACACGGTCGCTCGGTCCACTGGTCCACTTGACTAATCAAGTTCAGCAGCGGACTTCTTCTTTTCTATTTTGTTTTTTTTTGTTAAAGTCACTACCCTCAGTTTATACTGGATCCTCGCGGATGAGTCATTAGTTGGGAAATAAAGTAAATGAAGTAATAAAGTAAAATAACGAATAATAACTATATAACGGAAAATTAAAAATACCCTCCCCCCACGATATCATCGTCCATCCCGATGGTTTACTGTAATCATTGTCAACTGCCAATTTAAGGGACATCGCCCAACCCTAGACGGCTGTGGTGCAGTGGCAGGGCGGTTGACCTCTGTAACATTCTGTTTGGTTTTCATTTCTTTTAATTACCCTATAATGTAATTTAATTCATTAAATTCTTGTAAGGTTATCTTTTTTTCCCTTTTTTATTTCTCCATTGGTTTGGTCATGCTCTTGATTAATTATTAATGGTTTAAATTTTTGTCACCAAGCCTGGTTGTCCTTGTCATTTTGGGTCCCACAGCGCCAGTTCCTCGTGGGAGCAAAGTCATGTTACTCCTTGACGTTTAAATGTATTTGTTTATTTATTTCACATGTTTTTGCCTTCTTGTCGATAGTAAATCAAGGTTATTTGGGATTTGGGGGTTTATTTCAAGCAATCGAAACCAAAATAAAACTATCTACATACAAAGATATATCAAACTTAAGATAATTAGTCGTGACATTAATTTGATAATACAGATACATATATATGCATACATCCACACACACTTTGAAGCCAAAGTGCTTTCATGGGTATCTGCATAAATCGCTGTGAAGGGATTAAAGACGACAATAATTTTGGGAATTTGGATTTGGAAATGGTTCATTTCAAGCAATCAAAGCTAGAATAATGCACAAAACAATACAATTAACAGAGTTTTACATCCATACAAAAACCTATCAAACATAGGTTAATCAGTCATTAAATCATAGTTTGCTTGAAAGGGAGTGGAAGGAATAAAATGTATATAATCCTAACCCTGTTCTATTGTACCATTTTCTGTACATTAATTATCATTATCCGGTTCATAACTTCTAGTCAGATATTTATACCTGACCAACACAGTTTTAGGTCATTAAGAATCCTTAAGTATCAATAAATCACATGATAAAAATAACAATCTTAATAATTATTTAAAGTAGACATGACACTATATCAGAAATCATCATAGCATATGCAAATCAAGTGTCAAAAACATGTGCAGATTATTTTCCATCAGAAAAACTCTGGATATAATTGTACCTAAAACTCTTTCAGGAATAATGATAGCATATGCAGATCAAAAATCAAAAATATGTGCAGACTATTTTTCATTAGAAAAATCATGAATGCCTTGTTTCAAACATTCCATGTGGACCCCCACCATTCTTGGGCGTCTTCCTCCTGGGCAGGGGTTGCTGGCCCCTGCCTCTCTCTCTCCTAGACCAACTGTGGGCTGGGTGGGTGGCTGCCTGGAGCATGGGGTCAGAACTACTGGGTGGTGGTGGGCTGCTCATTTGAGGCTGGGGGTGCTCTCCTGGGGCAGGGCCCCGCGTTGGTACCTCCCGATGGGGGGTGGGGCATCTCTTCCGGTTGGGCTGGAGCTTGCACTCTCTGTCCCCCTATGCCTCCCTGCTCTCTGGTTTTGGGGCCCCTGTGGCGATTTATTAAACCGCATCTGGACAATTGGGAAAGATAAAAAGCATGGATGAATTAATATTTGTGGTCGCCTTTTAGTCTACACTGGTGCTAATGAAGAAGACATGAGATAAGCTTAAGACCTAATAGGTTCAAGATTCATGGACAGTAAAAATAGAACAGAAAGAAATGCTTATTTTTTCATTTTGATGAAGCATCCAAAGAAAGATGAAGAAAAAATATCCAAACTTGCAGGATCAATTTCCCTACCTAGACCTTTGTTGCTTGGCTATTATCTTTTTCTTTAGTTTTAGTTTTATTTTCTTGCTGTGTCATCTTGCTTTTACCTAACCAGATATATTCTTTATTGTCAAAAGCCCAAACACCGGCAAAGTTATCAAGGAGCAGCAACATGATAACTTTGGCATGGTAACAATTTGATATGAAATATTCTGCAATATATTTGTTAGATAAGATTGTCATTAAAGTTCTACTTATTAAGAATACAATTCAAACAAATGTTACTTAAGGCATGTCCAATGTCTGACCCTGGAGGCAAAGGCAGCTCATCATCAGATTTAACTGTGCCCATTAAAGCCCCCCAGCACTGTTTGGGGGCAGTATGTAATACATATTAAATTAAATCATCTGCATCCATAATCCACATATGCATTTACAGAATATCAATGTCAATAACACTGTTAGCTGAGCAGGGGTTTTGAACACCAAGACTGGATTGTGTCATGGAATGTTTCCTTTTTTTACATGTAGTTTAGAAAACTTTTTTTTTTTAACTTGTGAGTTTTGTTTTTATTCTAGATGTACTAAAATCCTTATTTACTTGATCTCAAGAAAATCTGTGTTTGTATATTGGGAGAATTTCTGATCAACATTGTGTTCAGGGACGGCATTGAGTCACTTCTAAATACATGGTCTCCCATGCTCTGATACTAAAAGGATTTGTGGTGGGTAAACATTCATCTCTGTGCCTCCAATCTCATGTCACCCTTTTTAAATTTCTTAATTATGGAGAAAGTAGAGAATGACCATGTTTTTGACAGATGCAGCCCATCTCTGCAGTTTCATATATTCTCAGCTAAAGTTCTCCTGTATGATGACATGTTTGCAGCAGTATGGTGATAAAGCTGGCCTTTTAACTGACTGAACACAGCAATTTATAAAATGCAAGTTGAACGTCAGTAGTGACAGAAGTTGTCGCCCGCGGATGCACACGTGCGCTGTGTGTGCACTAGAAGAAGATGGATCGGAGTACAGATTGTAAGTGACATGTTAATTTCTTCTCTATCACTCATGGTTGAGTCAACTGCACAGAAGAAAGAGCTCCACTCCTAGAGACTTTCCTCCTCCTCCCTTTGATTTTCTCTCATTTATTCTTGTCTCTGATCTTGTCACTGATTGTGTCATCAATGAATATGATCATGGAAAGTAAGTTTATCTTTCTTCGCTATAGTTTAGATCATTTTTTTGAATGCTTTAAAAAAAGGCAACATTCCATGTCACTGCGCTGTGGTTTCTTACATTTTAAAATAATGATAGAAAGCCGTAGGAAAGATCTCACTTTTGTGTGTATGGTTGTGTGTGTGAGGGAGGGAGAGGGACTGTGACAATAGTGTTTGAGCCTTGAATAAGCTAGAAAAGCACTGTGTGCCATTTAACTTTTACCCCCCCCCCCCACCCCCCACCCCAAAAAAAGAAGGAGTCATTCAAAAAATGTTTAGATAATATTCTGGCTGAATACAGAAATCTTGACTTAGGTTTTGTGACCTGAAAAGTTCTGAGATGGTGTTTGAGATGGAAGGATAGGGCTAAGAAAGAAAAAAACACACATAGCCAGAACACCAGGCCAGAGAGGAGGGTATACCACACCCCAACCCCGAGCTTGAGTACACAGCCACAACAACCACAGATACGCTGAGCGAGACGGAAGCTTACCTTAAAGACAAGATCTTCTCTCGAATGGACACCAGGCAACCCTGACACCAGCTACAACGGTTAAGTTGAAAGTCTTCTGGAAACTGTGAATGAAGCATTGAGGACAATTCCTACCACAATAATCACAGAAATCAATGAACACTTCAGCATCAGTGATCCTTGAGATGCTTTGCTATAAGGGCAACCATGGGAGAAAACAATACTCACCATGGAAGGAACTGTTAGAAACCAAAATCAAGGCAGCTCGGAGAAATGTGAGTCTGAGGTGCAATGAAAAAAGCAAGTACCTAGGACAGGGGTCGGCAACCCAAAATGTTGAAAGAGCCAAATTGGACGAAAAAAAACAAAAAACAAATATGCCTGGAGCCGCAAAATATTAAAAGCCCTATTTAAGCCTTATAATGAAGGCAACACATGCTATATGTGTCTATATTAGATATTTCAGCCTACTATCAAAATGACTAAGTTGCTTGAAACACATAATGAGCATTATTAACGATTAAATGTTTATTTGCCCTGCAGTGCATTCCGCGGAGAACAACGCGTCACGTGACTGCTCTGTTGTGCAAGTTTAACTTCATTACAATATTAATGGATTATGTTTCATTGCTTTGATAAAATTAAAGAAATTTAATAAAGAAATCTCATTTTTGATCTCATTTTAATTTGAGGATTCGAACACAAAACAATCAAATGAAATGTGCATGACGACGCTTCAAGCATTTGCGGCGCCTGGAGACTTTCATTCAGCTCGTTTAGATGGCTTGTCAGTCACATCCACCATAAAGTGCAGCTTTTCCAGCCACTCAGCATCTTCCAAGTGCGGGTAGTTCAGGTCTTTGCTTTTCAGGAATGTTTTCACGTGTTCTAAACAGACGACAAAGTGACGGAAAGCGTCACCCCTGGACAGCCATCGGACTTCACTTTCAACTTCATCAAGCAATGCACGGAACTGACGGCACTTCCATTTACATCAGCCAGCTGTTTATCGGTCCGCTGAAAGTTAAAAAAAGCTCCACTGGTAGAAACGTGTGTCGTAAGCCATGACGCAAATCTCTGTTGACAGAAATGCTGAAGCCTAATATTTTAATGACCCAGCCGGACCGTCACCTGAGCGGCGTAGCAGCAGCTAAAACGGTTACCGTGAGACATTTTTAGAGTCCGTGCATTAAACAACTCACAACCCATAACAGTCTCAATGACATATTGTTAGCAAGAGGGGCAAACTAGTTCTCTGTCTCAAAACCATTTGTTTCAGCGCTCCCAATCAGCACAAACAGCATGGACGTGACTTCAGTTCACAACACTCTTACTCAAGGTTTTACCCTATAACTCCCACTTCCCATGAGCTTTAGGAGGTGAAGGCGGGGCTAGTGGCGGTCATGTGCATTTTAGGTCTGTTAGCAGCAAGGGATTGTGGGACACAGTTTCCTGATCTAATTAGGGCTCAGCATGAGCGTTTCTGTTTGCCCACGTTTCTTTTCATATGGCAGTTTTGTTGTTCCACCTTAGTTTATTCTTCCTGTTATGTTTGTTTCTTTTTGTTGGACCATGAGTGTGAAAGGGAGAGAGGTTGATCACTACAGTGCAATGTTCAATGTATTGCGTGACAAAAATAAATTGGGAATAGCAATGAAGGAAAGGCAGTCATACTTTCATCCCTACTCCCTCTTCTCTGAGACTCTTTAGAATCATGCGGCTTGATATGCAAGTGCTTTCAGCATTGGAAAAAACAAACAATACTTGTGTCTTGCTTTTCCTCCTACAGAAACCATATTAAAACAAAAAGTATATGTCTCTCTCCCATCTATTTACATTTTAAAACATTTTTGAAAATGCTCCAGGGAGCCACCAGGGCGGCGCTAAAGAGCCGCATGCGGCTCCAGAGCCGCGGGTTGCCGACCCCCGACCTAGGATATACAGCTAGATGCCCATACATGAAGCAATGGAAACTGCCAAACAAAGGCTCCTGGCCTTGAGCAGCCGCCTAAAGAGGTAAACAAGAGACAATGAAGCCAGACAGATAAACAGGCTGTTAGTAACTCAACCTGCGAAAGTGTACCCTCAGTGGCAGGGTCAAAAAAGCCAAGCAGACCCACCAAGACTGGAAACTGAACAGTTCTGGAAAAGAAATAAGACAGCACATAACAGCAATGCCCAATGGCTGATCTCTATAAGAAAATAACATGGCAGCCTCCCTGAACAGAATCCAGTAACCGTCATAGTGGCAGTCATCAAAGAAAGAGTCTCACGTATGAGGAACTGGACAGCACCGGGCCCTGACATGATACATGCCTACTGGCTAAAGAAACTCACCACACTCCACGAGCACCTGGCAGAACAAATGAACCAGCTGCTAAGAGATGAGACTCACTCCGAATGGCTAACAGAAGGGCTAACGATCCTGATCCAGAAGGATCCCTTAAAGGGTGCAGTCCTATCCAACTGTCGGCCAATAGCCAATAACCTGTCTCTCCACAACATGGAAGCTAGGGATGGGTATCATGCCCCGGTATTGAACCAGCCCCGGGGCCGCATTCTTCAAGACCGCAGTATCGTTAAGATCTGACCTGAACGGTTCTCCTATCGATACTGGAAAAGTTACTTTTTCTTTTTTGTGTCCCACAAAATATAAGTGTTGTCTGCCATATTTAACTCACCAAGTCAGTCAATTTTCCGTTAATTAATGATTATATTAATTTCGGGATTCTCGTTGAAGAGGAGAGCTCTGTCTGTCAATTTGTGTGCAAGGGGGGCGGGGCTGTTGTTCAGTGTGTCTTGTGTGTGTCTTGTGTGTGTCTTGTGTGTGCGCGCGCGCACACACAAGACAAGGCAGCGCACACACAGTCAGTGGCGATCTTGTAGGGGACACGTGAGCGCCCTAGACTAAGAACTAACGCTTCTGCGTAAAAATTATTACGTTTGCCGACCATGCTGCCACCTTGCTACTACGATGACCGTATGTTGCGCTGTTTGTGCAGAACAGGCTGGGGCAGCGGGAGGGGGGGTGGGTGGGGGCGTTGCACGCGGAGCATACAACAAACAGGTAGAGAGGCGGGGCTTAGACTCACCGCTTATGATTCCAGACCCACGACAAACTATCAGCTGCTTCCTAATACTTAATAATAATTAATAACTAATGATAGTTGTCATCCGTAAAATTAATATCATTTATTGGGTTTACTGGATTTAAAGAAAAATAAATGGAGTTGGCAAAATAGAAAGGAGTCTGCATCAAAGTGAATTTGTTTCCATCATTTAACTTAACTTAACTCTGGTGTTTGACAGACAGAAAAGTTTATTCAAGGTTGTGGAAAATGGACAAAAGATCAAATGAAACATCACACTCATAAATAATAAAAACAATTAGATTAAATAATTACATAAATATTCTGTCTGGAACATTCTCATGTATAAAGTAAAATGTTTTGTTAAAAAAAACAATGTTGTTGCATTGTGAGGAAATAAAACACTTTATGTTCTTAATTTGTTATTTATTTATTTTTTTTCGTCCTCAAAAAGTATCGATAAGAGTACCGATAAGAGTACCGGATCGATAAGCAGTATTGATAAGAGCATTAGTATCGTTAAAACCTTAACGATACCCATCCCTAGCCACAGAACATTGCCATTGTGCCCACTAAGACCGTGGCAGCAATGGGGTCCACTTCACAGCCATGAGGCTGCAATGTTGGACCACAGCCACCCTAGGAGAGCGAGAACCCTGGCAACAGCTCCAAACCAAATTGGCAAGCACTGGCACAAAGGATCCCCACAGAAAATGCTGGGAAACCCATAACTATAAACAACTATGTGTTTGTTTTAAAAAGCTATGAGAATAATCACAATTATCCTATAGAGTCAACTAACTTACTATTTATTAAATTAAAATGAAAAAAATTAAGAGACATGGTTGATTAATTCAAATCATGGTAAAAATAAAAATTCAACAATTGGCAAAGAGCATCCAATGACTCTTCCATTTAAGTAATAAGAAATCCAGTCTGAGAGAATCAAATATGTTTAGAAAACCAGCTGTGAGAACAAACCCTAAACTTCACTTTGTCTCAATAAGTAGTGGAATGACTGCAGGAAAGCCACCAAACGTTGTCAATCCATGAAAAAAATTCAAAACAGGTGTGAAGGCTGACATAATAAAATCGAAATAAGGCAGTCAACTCTTTTCTAAAAATACAGGTGGTAGGTGAAATCCCCAAAGTATTTGTACAGATGTTTAAAGGCTATAAAACTCCTCACTTCACATTTTCTACACTTTAGTCAGACAGACATGAACATTTGCACACTTTTCAACTGTCAAAGTCCTAACATAATTGTGCCAACCTCCATGCATTCTGCATAGGTGACACAGCATGGAGGATATTGAGTGAGAATGTAAACAGCCAATCAGAACGTAACACTGCGCTGTTTAAAAAAAAAAAAAAACAGTGCAATATTGCACTGAAAGAAATCAGCAAAACAGTGAGACGACAAAAGGTGAATCTTGTATAGTCAGGGAACACTGAAACTAAAAAGACAATTAAATGGTGCATAATGAAAAAATGTTTACATCAAGAGCAGAACAAGATTTTAGGTATTAGGTTCATGTTTTTGCTATGTTAACTGCATGTAGAAGACACTTTTAAGTTTTGAAAACTGCTCTTAACACATCTTTGCATTGTGCGTTAATAAAAGACAAGTCCAGGAGTTTCAATATTTCATAAGAGAAAGGCCAGAGAACACATCCGCATAGCTAGTTCTTCCCTTTTCTCCACATCAGTCAATACTTTTCTTCTGAAGTTTGTCTCAGAAAAAAACAACAAGGCAATCTCTGAGACTCAGGAAGTTAAAGTCCCTTCTACAGGGATGCCATCATTACCACCATTAGGGTCATTATCACCAAAAGAATAACAGTTCTAATCTTTTTTCTTATAATTTTACATAAGCCATGAAGTAACCAGGAAAATTAAGGTGGACAAAAGTCCCTCCCATTTCCTGCTCATCAGTGTTCACAAGCCATCAAACAGAATGCAGATTCCAAAATGTATTTCAATCAAATGAGGGAGTGAATGAAGATGATATGGGAGAGGAGAGGGAAAAGCAAGGAGTAAATGTAGTCTCTCTTCATCTTTTTAGCTTTTGATGAGCTTTGTTAATTGGGCCACTATAGAAGGAGAAGTGAATCCTCAATAATTAAAAAATCTAATTAAGGAGTCTTCTGCATCTTCATTCTTAATTATTCCACAGGGAGCAGTGGGTAGTAATACATTTCTATCCCTTTAAACTAAAGTAGAAAACATGTTCCAATACTTTCTGCTGTTCTGTACAGTCCAAAAAACAAAACAAAAAAGTTACTTTGTTTTTTTTTTTCACCATGGCGTTTTGTCTCTGTTTTCGACTTTTGAGCGATCGGACACGTGACATGCTTCACCTCAGCCCTTTATGTCTTTTTGTTCCTTTCAGCAGATGATTTCTGACGTTTACAGGACATCAAATCAAAATAAAAAAAAAGAGCAAAATGACTTAAAGACCCACTCCGATACAATCTTTTTTATTGTAGCCTTTTCTGATGATGGACATAGATAACAAAATTTGAGCTTAAAAATATCTTTCTGAGTATTCTTTATTTAATTTGTGGTGGATCAGGAACAGACAAAAAAATGCTGTTGGAAAAAGCTTCAAAAATAAGTTACTTCAGCAAGTCACAAGCTCCCTGCTCCACTCCAGCATCCACCTGCAGGCAAACAGATCCATGTATGTCTCTGAGCTGGAATTAGGGTTGCTCCATGCCAACAGTCCTGCCCCCAACTCAGAGGCGAATTTCTAATGAACTCCTGCAGCTCTGCAGAAACTCTCCCCTAGAAAACAGGAAAGGCCACTGGGAACTCTTAAAATAGCTCCAAAGATTAGTTGAGCAGATCTTTAAGATTAACTGTTGGTTTTTTTCAAAAAGAGCTGTTTTCTTTTACATTGATTTTGATTGATTGATTTACAAAAAATATTAATTTGAATTTTGTGTATTGTTGAAAAGTTGCATTTGTCTCAGATTATTAAGACATTTTTACAAGACATTGTAAAGACATTTTGGCAATGCCAAAAACTTTTGAGGCATTTCTGTGCTTTATACGTCAGTGGAAAATGCATGTGCCAATTTTACCTAGGAGGAGTACACGACGTTTGTACACTTTTTTTTAACCTAAAAACAATCCAAATATGTTGTGAAAAATGACTCCTAAACCATTAGAAACGATTTGAAGAAGCAATGAAAGATTTTTTCCCCACATTCCTCACTTTCTTTTCACCAAACCTGTTTCACCGCTGACTGCCCTGTGAACAAACAAAGGCAAATAAAAAACTGGTGTGCGCAGAAGCAGTCTTTGTTGTTGCTGTGGAAACAAACAGGAACTGAGATGAGGAAGGGCTCTGTTATTGTGATGGAGCTCTGCTTGTGCTCTCACCACGCCCTATGTGATGCTACTACAGTAATCTCCTGTGTTGAAGGTCGGGGCTCCTCTTATCTAAATTGTTTAGTATTTGTTAGTCATTCAAGTCTTGTCACTGTGACATGTACAGTAGCTCACCGGCACCTGGGTCTCTGCAATGCTTATAAATGTTGTCTTCGTGTTTGTGCCTGACTTTTCTTGTGGGTATTCATTCCCCTGTGAACCTCACCTGCTGTTTCTGTTTACCAAAGTGAAAAACAAATTGTGAAAGAAATAGTTTTTATTTTTGGTAACACTGTCTTTTACAGTATAGTACTTACAGTGTACTAAAGTGGTATTTACCTGGTACTTATTGTGCAACTACGGGGAACTTACAGGGTATTTACATGTTATTTTTTATGGAATTTACTTCGTACTTACAGGGTGTTTACATGGTACTTTTTATGGGATTTACTGGGTACTTACATAGTACTTTTTTTGTGTCTACTCGGTACTGAAGGAATTTATATTTTTGGTCATTTCATTAGGGTTTTTTAGTCTTACTTTTTATTACATTGAAGATTAGTCATGTGCTGAAGTGTATGCTTTAACGTTCTTTGAACTTTGAAGATGCTTCCTTAAGTTGCATATGTGAGAAAGTTTTAACTGCAGCTCCAAGCTCATCCCCTGCAGGGACACTTTGATTTTCTAATGCCATTTGGAGACCTGGGCTGTGATGGTGTCAAAGATCATAAATTAATCTTCTCTGATTGATTCAATCTGTGGAAACCTCTGAAGAAGCCAACTCACATGTGGAGAACAAAGCGTCAGGATCTACTACCTGCTGGGGAGTTCCTGCCACCTGGGAATTCATTTGGTGGCCGGACAATGTCCGTCTGTGAAGTAACTCCCCGGACGTTTGGAGCGGGAATCGGATGCCGTGATTCCAAATCTGGACTGAAGGAAGTGGGCAGGCTCCTCTGTCAGCCAATCTCTAGCGACCAGAGGCGGAGATTCGGCTGTCATGATGTTTTCACATCTTAAAAGGGCCATGCTTTGGAAGAAGCTTGGTCCCCAGACAAGCTGCATGTAAATTCAAATGTAACTTCTTACGTTTTGCAGGCATTGGATTTGGGAACCCAGATCGATCTGTTTTATTTTGTTTAGAGCTCTTTGTTAGGGAAAATAAAAACTCTTAATTTTATTCCGTTCGTATTTTCTGGTCATTCTCCCGACTTTAAGAACATGCATGGAAGAAATCTCAAAGCAACAGATTTCTTTTTCCTTCATTAACATGGTACTTGCTGTGTTTTGATGTGGTACTATTTGGTTCATACTTATGTGGTACTTACTGGGTATTTACATGTTGTGCAAAGGTGTCTTTTGTGGTACTTACCACAGGTAAGAACAAGGTGAGTACAAATAAAGTACCTTGAATTAAAGTCTGCACTCATTGTATGTTTCATGGCATTTACCATGTGTAACAAGATAGTAGGTAAAGAGAAACTACATTGGAAGTACTGTGAAAAAAGGTCCGGAATTTACTTTCTATTTACTTAGCAAGTTTATGCGTGTTTCATGGTACTTACAATATGTAAGATGGGTAATTACATAGTACTTATGTGGTACCTTATTGTTTTTCATGGTACTTCCTATTAATGAGAACAGAGTATGTACACAGGAAGTACTTTTTATTGTATGTTAATTTTACATGTTAAGTAATAGGGTGTTTGGTGGCACTTACCATTCAAAAGGAGATGGTAGTTACACAGAAACTCCCCATTAAGTACAATGAAACTGGACTGTAAAAGAAAGTCAGCCCTATTTCCACTCAACAACATGGTAATTTCAGTACTAAATTCTGGGTATGTTCACTTGAATATTACTTGAAAAACCAAGTTATCCTTTTTCATTTAAAACAATTTTTCCTTGTTTTAAAGGAATAAACTCCACATTTGCAGGCACATTGGCACGATTTACTTACTCATACCAGAGCACAGCAAAGACCCATTACAGCATCCAAAATATCTGAGCTTTGATTTATGATGTACTCAGAAACAGTAGATTAGAGGAAGTCATTGTTTGACTTGCCAGGCTGATAGTTTAGAAGATAGTGCAATTGTTTGGAATCAATTATTCAAGGCTGTCACAGCTCTTAGAAGGGTATGATGCCAGAGTTGTATTCATGAATTGGTTCAATCTGTCCTTCAGCTGCAATTCTGACATAACATCAGTTTTACTTGAAGCCTTGGCAGGAGTGAGCCGACTACCTGCCAACCTTCTTGTCCCAATCATTGACCTGGGCTCAGAGGATGTTTGGCTGCCAGCTCTCACACAAGTTGGGGAGTTCCACGCTGTTGATCCTGTGCAGCCTGGGAACACAGTGGTGTTTGAGGAGGAAGAGGGCCAGGACACAGTCGTGGTGGTCCACCAACTGAATGCACATTTGGCAGAACCCTTTGATTTGTCCACTGTGTCTTGGAGCTGTTTGATAGGGGGTAGTAAAGCCAAGCTGCAGTCCATTTCCTTAACCTCTCACTGTTGTTTTAAAGAGAGCTGGAGAAAAGAGACTTTGTGTGGACTATGGATTGCTGAATGCCAAGACTTGAAAGGACGCCTTTCCTTTGTTGGGGATTGAAGAGACCTTGGACACCCTTACTCGTGCTTGATGGTCCTCAAGGTTAAACCTCGCAAGTAGTTCATTTTAGAGATCGAGGCAATTCATGTCGTGTTGGGGGCAGTGCTGTCCCAGGATCAAGACGGAGGGCGAAGACAGCACAAGCAAAGGGCTGGGACCCACTGAAAGGAACATGTCTAACAAAAATTCCAGAAAACTCAGGTTTATGGCCTTCAGTGGGCTGTGACTCAGAAATTTAGAATGAATGCTTAGGGAGTACTTCTTGGGAAACATGTTTGTTGTCTTCACTGACAACAACCGACTCGGTTACCTGAAAACCTTACTCTCTTACCTTAGCTTTGTGGAGTGATGTCCGGTCACAGAGGTGGCAGTGTTTAACTTTAAAATAAAGTACAGTCCAGGTCCAGCTAACTGGAATACTGGCACTTTGTCATGTCGAATGCAGCTTCCAAACATGTGCTTAGGCAATCCTGGTCTGGCAGTTCTGGAGGAACCCCGATGACTACAACACCTGCTTTATTAGTTCCGACGATGCACGCTGTGGATTCTGTTATTGGTCCATTCCTTAAGTTCTGGAACAAACAAAGTCACCCTTCTGGGCCTGAGCTGCAACGCAGCAGGGAACAGAGGACATATGCCCAACAATGGTCAGGGGTAGCTTCAAGGGATGGCGTTATGTATCACCAATTACAGCCCCTAGGGATAGCGCAAGTTTTTCAGCTCCTACTGCCCGAATACCTTCAGGTGGAAGTCCCTAAATGTCTGTATGATAATCCTGGCCATCAAGATATTTTCCTCACCGGTAGTTTGGTACAGCGGGGGGCCAGTTTAGCTCGTGCTGGTTTGCGGCACCTTCCGTCCGTGAAACCAGGGTTCGAATCCGGGCTACTCCCTATTCCCTTCTCTGCTGCTGTGCCGGTCCCAAGTCCGGTTGGATTGAGGGGGTTGCATCAAGAAGGGCATCCAGCGTAAAAACATTGCCAACATTGCAACTTATCCTCGTGGGAGGGTTGTTTCGCTGTGGCGACTCCTGATGGGAGAAGCCGAAAGTGAAAGAAGAAGAGTAGTTTGGTACAGCAGTAGTATAACTGGCCCTTTATGGGATAGGATATTGAGCAGTAAATCCAGCAATGTCTCTGGTGTACTTTAGCCAAGGCAGCGCAACCCAAAGTCTGTACATTCAGGGGAAACCTGCTGAATCCAAACCCCTCAAAATTGCAGCCATAGACTTTACAGTCTTAGAAAAGTGGGTTTATACTTATGAACTTCCTAAAAGCATCCATATCAATGAAGGAAAATTTTCTGCAGGAGACTTACTGAGGCGTTTGTGTAGCCTTTATGGCATTGAGAAAACCCCTTACCACACCCAGAGGGTAATGGACTGCGCAAAAGGTTCAACAGGCCTTTACATGATTTTCTGCACACTCTTTTGGAAAACACAAAGGGATGGCCCCAGCATTTGCCTGAAATTCTTTATGCATATAATGCCACTCACCAGTCAACAACGTTTTCACCCAATGAGTTAATGTTTGGGCAGCAACCCAGGTCGCCAGTGGATTTCTCGCCAGGTACAACACAGAAAGACCCAAGCACTCGATCTATTCAGGACTGGGTGGAGGAACATTGCAGCACCCTGACGTCAGTCTATGACCAGGCCAAAGATTAGTTGCAACAAGAGACAGAAAGGCAAAATAGGGATTTTCAGCCTCATCGATATACTGGATTGACCTTTGGATATTTGCTGCTATAAAAAGTGACGTGCACGCAGGCAACATTGCTATGCATTGAGTCACAGTGATCCCTGTTGATCTCTGCTGTTCCAGTTTAGGAAAGGCAGGCATCAAGCTAGTTAGCTCCCTCATTTCTAAACCAATTTTCACAAAACATATCTTGAATTAAAGCTTGGAAAAAATATTGATCTCGTGGTATATTTTAGTGTTGTTCAAGAACTGTGCTACGGAACTATGGACATTGTTTATTATCATTGATCTAAAAACACTTCAAATCGTCTGTGTTTGTCCAAACTAGGTCCTGATAAAACACTGAGTAGTTAGGATAAGAAAGATCATAAAATACTTATTTTCTTTGTGTTTATTTAATTCTATTAAAGATACTTGAATGAGAAGGATGGTGCTGCGACTTTTTCTTTTTGTAAAAGTCCCACTCCTTCAACTGTTTACACCAATTATTCTTGAAGGCCTACTGGTACGTCATCAGTCTGACTAATCAGAAGTTTTAACGTCCTCACTTCCTTCTTCTGACTTGGCTCATAAAGTCTCCCAGTTCCAACAAAAAAAAAGGTAAAGCTAGTGTTTAGCAGTGAAGCATCCCGTGGGATTTACAATTGAACATGAACATGAATATAATGTTAGTTTTTTTGTAACTGTTTGTTGTTCTGCAGTAGAGATGTGTGTAGATGTGAAATATGAGGCATGTCGTAGGTGACGTTCTGCTGACAACAGGATAGCAGTTACTGAATCTGGTGGTCACATGGAGTCTGCCAAGATCTTTGAGGTTTACTAGAGTAAAGGCCTCTTCAAATCTATGAGATGGAGGACTTGGCAGAAGATATCTTCTATATGACTCACTAGATCTTTCTTTGGATGATTTATTTACAATCCAACTTCCAATCACTGCTTACTTGTTCAGGACACCTTCATAGGCTTATGAAAATGTTGCATCTCATGGAGTTTTATGGTAAGTTTGGCCGATGAGGAACAATTTAGAGAGCAGACTTCACCACCCAGCAGACCTCATCTGATTCTGCTGATGAGAGTTCAGCTGATTAGAGGAAAATAAACGCAGTTGTTGTCATTTTTAGTGTCAGGACACCCTCTCTTCCTGCAGCTGAGGCATTTACCACAGGCAAAGCAATGTATAACCTTCCACGGTCTACTGATTTGACCACTGTGGCTGGGCTAGAGCAGCCGTGTCATCCAGCTTACAGTGGGTTTGACTCAGTTGAAACAAGCTTGAGTCAGGGGCGGCCCTGGAGAGCACCTGCCAGGCAGCACTGCAACATGCATAATCTCCCATCTGTCACATTTAGCCTTGGCTCTGATTGTCACTGAGACAGTGACTTTTCAAAGCAGGGGCAGGTATAACAGTCAGAGCGCTAGGACCTACAAAGGGCTTTAAACCAAGTACATGGTTATGGCCAGTGATGGGGACTGTATTCAGTGATAGAATGTGAATAACTTCCTAACAAACTCCATCGTTTGTGCAGAGTCTGAAGCACCAGACCCAGAACAGGTTTTATGTGCTGTGATAAGCTCCACTCTTCCCAAAGGCAAACATGTTTTATGTGGTACAACAAACCCCAATCCTCGGGAACACAGTGGTGTCTGCACTTGAGGTCTACTATAGAAAGCCCCAATCCTTGGGAACAGGGTGGTGTGTTTTAAATGAAAAGTGATGTATTTGAAAATCATTTTAACATTTATTATGTTTTTAGTTATTAACTTGGTTTTAACGGGAATTATGTTTTTGGAAGCCTTGTGAGTGATGACAAGCCCCAGCTGTCTGGATCATTGATGGCAGAAAGGTCATGTTAAAGAGAGCGAACGTCCTTTTACTCTCACTTCTCCCTCATGGTTGGACGTATTTTTTAGAAGCGTTTTGTGATTATCTGGTTCCAGGATGAGTCGTTTGTTGGTTTTTTAATCTGAAACTCTTTTATCCCATTACTTTTGTCAAGGATGAATAATGGACACAAGATGCAGGATGGCAGAAGCTCGAGAAAACAAGGACTTTAATCCAGAAGAAGGCTCTAAGACTCGTACACAAGTGACAGTCACAGAGAGAACGATCCGGTGACAAGTGAGGAGGCACACAAGGTTTAAATACACAACAGTGATAGAAAACAGGTGAGTAGACAGGTGCTGATGATGAATGAAGTCAAGTTAACAAAAGCACAATGGAACACCGAACAGGAACTTAACAAAATAAAAACCCAACCCGGAAGTGAAGACAAAACTAACCGCCCTGGCCCCGGTACCCGACAACTTTTGCATTTCCCTTTTATTGTATTTAATATTGCCACTATTTTAATTAGCAGCATTTAAAATCCTTTTAGTCCTGGGCACAATTAGACCCAGGAGTAGCAGTAGTGAGGAGTAGTTATGCGGTTAAACTGATGTCACCATGGGTTCTTATGGGTTAAATACAAAAAAATACAAATTAAGTTTTGAGGACATTTCTCCATCTGTCCATCTTCTTCTGCTCATCCGGAACTGGGTGACTGGGATAGCAGTCTAAGCAAAGATGCCCAGACTTCTCTATATGAGGGGACCCCGAGGCATTCCCAGTCCAGCCGAGAGACGTAGTCTCTCCGGCATGTCCTAGGTCTTGCCCGAGGACTTCGCCCTGAGGCACATGCCCGGAACAGTTTCACAAGGAGGCATCCAGTAGGCATCCGGACTAGATGCCCAAGCCACCTTGGCAAGCTCCTCTTGATGTGGAGGAGCAGCGGGCTCTACTCAAAGCTTTCTCCGGATAACCTAGCTCCTCCCCTATCTCAAAGGTGCCCAGCTACCCAATGGAGGATCTCATTTCAGTTGCTTTTATTCGGGAACTTGTTCTTTGGGTATGTGATTGCTTGAAATAAGCCATTCAAATCAAATCAAATCAAATTGATGGACACCCTTGTGGTTTTCGGCCTGCAAGCTGAAACCGAAGTCACAGTCCTGTCTCCCATCTGAAGGCAAAAGGACATGCCCCTCTGGTCCACTGGGGTGAACTCCAACACTTGGTGGCTGAGCTGAGGGTTCACGGGTAAGCCCACACCAGCCCGGTGCCCCTCACCATGAGCAACTCCAGCCCAGGCTCTGCATGGAGATGAGCCTACCTATATCTAGCCAGTACCTCTCAATCTCTTGGACAAGCTCAGGCTCCTTCCCACCAAGAGAGGGGGCATTTCATGTCCCAAAAGCCAAGTTCCATGCCAGGGTTTGGGCCGCTGAGGCACCCACCTTCAGCCACATTGCACTGGCCCCTTCTGAGCTTTCCTACAGGTGGTCGGACCATGGGAGAGTGGGCCCATGGGAGAGATAGTTTCTTCAGGATGGACCCAACCAGGGCCCATGGAAAGAGCCCCTGTCATCAGGCACTTGCCTGCGAGTCCCAACCTCAGGCCTCACTCTGGCTCTAGAGTGGGCCCCAGTGACACCAATCCGGGCAACATTGTAGAATCTTGAGATTTACTTCTCATAAATGGAGTTCTGAACTGTTCTTCGTCTGGATCGTTACCCAGGACCTGTCTGCCATGGGTGGACCTACCAGCGGGAAAGGCCCCAGACAGCCTAGGTCCTAGGATTACTCAAGCTCTCAACAAACCACTTTAAGGTGGCAGTTCATAGAGAGGATTTGAGGAAAAGAGCAATCAAATAAACCAAGGGTCCCTAGGGTAAATTTACATAACTTTTTTCTTGTCTAGTAGAAACATCCATCCAACTTTAGAACCCACTAAATTTCTCTTGGGATCACTGGCCTGCTGGAGCCTACCCAGCTACTAATGGAAATAGGTTACCAGTCTGTCACAGGGCCACACACTTACATGCACACCTAAGGGCAATTTAGAGACATCAATCGGAATGTAAAGTATTTTTTTAGACTGTTGGAGGAGGCTTGGGTGGTTGGAGAAAACCAACACTTGCACAAGGAGAACATCCTAACTCCATACAGAAAGATTTCAGCGGAGATTTAAGCTTGGACCTTCTCACTGTGAGGTGAGGGCACTAACCACTGCCCCACCACACAGGCCCCTCAGTGGAAAATGGTCATACAAATATTAAATTTATTGCCTCCAAATTATGTTTCTATCAGAGTAACAGAGCTATAATAATGATTTTTTACTTGCAGCCACAACATTCTTTATGTAGTATAGTTTAAGGTTGACAGGATGTCAAATGTAACAAATATTTCTTTGCCTTGAAGCATCTACTATGTTACTGTGGTAACAATGCAGACAGAATACAATAGATAGAATGAAAATTTGCTTTCACTCACACACTCAAAGTTTTTTACCTCTTTTCTCACAAGACGACAAATCTTGTAGTTCATGAAGAACTTTATTTGGTTCCTTAAAATTGTGTTACATGTCTGAACTTATGACTAAGCAAATCTTTCCATTTGGGTTTTAGTTTGCCTTTGTAAAAATATCAAAAAAATTAAACCAGTATATATTATAATATATATTTTTCTACTTATTTTATGTGCTTAAGTGGTGATTTTCTTTTTGTTTATTTACTTTTTGTTGGAATAAATAAAAAACTAGGAACTAGTTTAATAATATGTTCCAAATTCTCTCCAAAAACAAGGATCTTTGTCAGGAATTTGTATTCATACATCCTGCCATCATAAATGAGCTTGTTCCTAATTAGATGCAGATAAAAAAAAACTGAAGCAGATCCTCATGGCTGTGGGCTTGTGAAGGACTGAATTTGTAAATATGCCAAGCAACACCTCATTATTAATGACTCAGATGTCATCTGCAGACTTGGATTGATCTGTTACTGAGAATCTGCTGTTAATTTAAAAGTAAAAGTAGGCTTTGAGACTCTGGACTGGGAAGATCACTATTATGTTCACAGCTGAGAAGTTCAATCCAGATGCAGAAAACTGGAGCTTTTCTAGCTCACAGTATTTTAACTTTTTTCTCTTTATAAGAAATTGTTAACTGCAACATGCAAATATCAATGAGAGGTTTTTTTAAACTCACATGAACTCTTTCCTGTTGTTGTTCACTGTTCTCCATATCCCTTTAGGGGTCACCACAGCCAAAACGTTTTACGGCATATGCCCTTCCTAACACAACCAGGATGGGGACCAGCACAGGGGGACCCAGACATGGGCCAACTTGTGGCTACATAGTTAGGCAGTAGTGCAACAGGCCTTGCCAATGACCCACACTGTATGAAGTTCATAGTGCCCTCCTGGGAACTGAACCCTGATTCTTACCTGCTTTCATTATACAGTCATTTTCTGTGATGAGTTATTGACATCCATATTTTCCTTTGTCTCATGTTTGATGCAAGAAAGACTCCGCCTGCAGCGTCTCTCTTTGAAATACTTTACAAGTGGTGCATCATTTGCTTCACAGTGACAACACTAACTCCTGAAAGTACTGCTGCTTCAGTGCATTTGCTTCATGCTCTCCTCAAACAAAAACTATCATATCATGCAATGAATGTCCTGACATATTATTCAAAGAAGCAGGAGGGTTTGGTTAGGTCAAAAGTCTTCATTGAATCCCAGGGATGTATTTCCATCATTATTTTTAATACGCTTTCTACAAAACACTATTGTGGATTACACAAGTTTCGAATTATAAAATCTTACAGAATCTATCATTCTGAGCAGATGGAAAATGTAGCAACAAGTTCTCTTCACACCACTGACGTGTAGATCACAACCTATAGAGACTGGGAGTTAACCACAAGTGGAAAACAACACATGATCATCGGCTGAATAATTAGTACGTTTGAGAAAACAGTCACTGCTGTCTGTTCATCCCCTCTGGCTTTCACAAAAACATGCAGGACAATGTGTGATGACAATGACATGTACACTCGCTTAGTTGTTTCAGGAGGGACCCATACAATTGTGTGTCTGTATGTGTGTGTTCCAGAAATGGAAAAAGGCAGATGATAACAAAGGATTATGGAAAAGTAGCTTGGAAACAAAAATGTCTTGTGGCACTGTTCTCTGCTAAGGAAAGCAAGACTAATGAGAAAGAGAATTTATGGAATGGATCTTTAACGTTAGAGATCAATAACGGAAAGCACACAGATATGAAACAAAAAGGTGTCAATACCACTGAGCAGATAAATCTTTCCTTTCCTTATAATTGTGCTGTCTTTCGTTTTTACTCAGACACTAAAATGCACAAATTGACCATAGGTATGACTGTGAGAGTGAATGGATGTGGGATTGTGGATATTCTACCCTGCGACAGACTGGCGACCTGTTCAGGGTGTCCCCAGCCTTCGCCCATAAGTGGGCGGGATAGGCTCCGGCAGCCCCGTGACCCCGAAAGGGAAAAATGGTATAGAAAATGTAAGAAATGAATAAAAGAATGAATAAAATGCACTCAAATATTCTGCAATTTTTTCTTTTACTTCATAAAATTTGTGTAGAGTGGAAAACTGGGTTCAGATGTTTTATGTGTGCATAAAATTAACATCTGCAGGTTATTTCCAATGAAAATGTTGTTGTCTTTCTATAGTTGCAGCATTTAGAGATGCAGACTCCTACTGCTTCAATAACTATGATTTTCTACACATTTAGGACTTGTGGAAATAAGGATGCAAGAGCAAAAACAGGTGCAGATAAACTGCATGTTTGGTGTTTGGATTTACTTTTGACAAGTGGATCCAGAGCGAGGAGCGAGGCGGGTGGTGAGAGCGGACGAACAGCAGCAGCAGATGAGCTGTGGAAGCATTAATATGCACTGAGGTTTAGTATTCCTCAGGCATCTGCTGACTACGTCCATGAGTGGTTTTCTTCCATCTGTACATTCCTGACACACAGATGAAGTGGACTGACAATTTTAACACATACTTTCAGACATTGGAGACTTCACATTTATGTTCCTGCCTTCTTACGTTTATATTTATGAGCATGCAAACCAAATGTCCAAACATTATCAGAGACCAGGAGAGCTTCAGATAATGAAGCTTTTTATGATTAGTCTTCAATTATGAAAAAGATGTGACAAGGACTAAACTTCAGTTTAAAATTAATTCTACTACCAGGACTTTGCTTGATTTCTGCTCACTTGCCATAGTTTTGCATGACCTCCTGGAGCATGCAGAACTTCACATAAAACTGTGAACATGAGCAACGCATAAAATTACACCCTCAGAGCCTACAGAGGTTGTGTTCTGCACATCAATCTCATCAAACTTAGGTATTTAGAGATTGCAAAGATGAAAGATGTAAAAAGAAAATAAAATCAATAAAATAATAACCACACAGCAAAACAGACATAAAAGAAGATTTTGACACACAAGTATACTGTGAGACTGTTGAGACACACAGTCCTCATACATGTGTAGTGAAGAGAAATAGGTGCAAGTCATTTCACATCAAACTTTTGGGACCCACCACTTCCTTAAAAGACCCACTGAGGGTCTTTTAAGGAACTCTTTCCGCAAAAGGCAGCAGAAAGGAGACAATAATCTGAAGGATTGCTGTAAAAATCCCAAACAGTGTTGCAGCTGATGCATCTGAGACAAAACTCGAGTGCTGCTGTGATTCATATACAAACATGCTTCACATATAAAGAAAAGCATGGAGAAAGATTTATAACACAATAAAATATAAATGGAAACAAACTGACATGCTCCTTTTTTCTATTTGAGGCTTTAATTTGGAAGAGACTTCTGTGCTCCAGAGACTTAAAGCAGCACTCAGAGATCAGAATGTGCATTAAATGTATGACCGTTGTTCAAGTGCAAAACCTTAAAAAACTATTACAGTAAATCATAAAAAAGAACAAGTGTCCTTTAATTTTCCCAAATTACCTGAGCAGAATATCTGCTACAGGACAAATGTTACATCCAATGACATACATCAAAACAACCTGGAATAGGTATTTGTTGAATACTATAAGCAGATTGTAATGATAGTTTTTGGTATTCTCTAAGATAAATTTATTAAATCACAACAAAACTGCAGCTTGACCTGAATGACCCTGATGCAGTTATAACAGGAAGCTTTCTGAGGGGAGGAATCATGATCGCAGGTTTAGGTCCTGCTCTGCAGCCATGTGTTGGTGCATTTTTGGGAAAGAGACCGAATGCTTCATTGCTGCCTGGTTAAGATGGCAGCTATCCCACCATTGGTGTGTGAAAAAGTGTGCGAGTTACTGAAGGTAGTGTAATTTGTTATACCCTTTGGTCTTCAAGGAAGGTTAAAAAAAAATTCTATAGAAGTACATGCCTTTTACTCTTAACTCACCAGGGAGAACCGTAAATCCTGAAGCCGCGTACGGTGACCTCAGAGTCCTGCAGGTAGATGCAGTTGGTGAGCAGCGATTGGACATTTTCGTAATTTTCTGGCTTTAGCTTGGAGGCAGAGGGGAAGTAGTAGAAGTCCTGCTTGATCAAATCTGCCATAAACTCCTGGTCAAAGGTCAACTCGTGGTTTCCAGCAATTACAATTTTGATGTCATAGGGTAAGGTGCCTGGAGGGGAAGGAGAAGAGAGCAGAGAATGTCAACAAAGCAGACAAGTGCCAAAACCAAAGGCTGAGAAAGCTACAGTCAGGACCATAAATGTGGACAGAGACACATTCTGTCTAATTTAGTTTCTGTGCATTACCACAGTGAATTTTAAATATAACAACTTAGATGCCATTGAAGTGCAGACTTTCAGCTTTTATTCCATGGGTTGAACAAAAAGATTGCATAAAAATGTGAAAAACTAAAGCATTTTCTAAGCACAATCCCTTCATTTCATGGACTTGTAAATAATTGGACAAATGAAATAACTGAAAACAAAATGGTCATTACTAATATTTGGTTGAAAACTCTTTGTAGGCAATGACAGCCTGAAGTTTTGAACTCATGGACATCACCAGGCCTGCCAGGCCTTTACTGCAGTGGCTTTCAGTTGCTGTTTGTTTGTGGGCCTTTCTGTCTGAAGTTTAGTCTTCAACAAGTGAAATTAATGCTCAACTGGGTTAAGATCAGGTGACTGACTTGGTCATTCAAGAATATTCCACTTCATTGCTTTAATAAACTCCTGAGTTGCTTTGTACGTTTTGGGTCGTTGTCCATCTGTATCATGAAACGCACCATCAGTTTGGCTGCATTCACCTGGATCTGTGCAGACAGTATGTCTCTGAACACTTCAGAATTCATTGGGCTGCTTCTGTCCTGTGTCACGTCATCAATAAACACCAGTGTCCCAGTGCCACTAGCAGCCATGCACGCCCAGACCATCACACTGCCTCCACAGTGTTTTACTGATGATGTAGTGTGCTTTGGATCATGAGCTTCTCCATACTTTTCTCTTGCCATCATTCTGGTAGAGGTTGATTTTGGTTTCATCTGTGCAAAGAATGTTTTTCCAGAACTGTGCTGGCTTTTTTAGATGCTTTTTAGCAAAGTCCAATCTAGCCTTCCTATTCTTGAGGCTTCTGAGTGGCTTTCATCTTGCAGGGTACCCTCTGTATCTACTTTCATAGAGTCTTCTTTTTATGGTAGACTTGGATATTGATTCGCCTACCTCCTGGAGAGTGTTGTTCACTTGATTGGCTGTTGTGAACGGGTTCCTCTTCACCATGGAAATGATTCTGCGATCATCCACCACTGTTGTCTTCCGTGGACGTCCAGGTCTTTTTGCGTTGCTGAGTTCACCAGTGCTTTCTTTCTTTCTCAGGATGTACCACACTGTTCATTTTGCCACTCCTAATACTGTAGCAATTTCTCGCATGTTTTTTTTCTGTTTTCTTGCTCAATGATGGCTCCTTTCACCTGCATGGAGAGCTCCTTTGACCGCATGTCTGTTCACAGAATCTTCAAAATGCAAGCACGAGTCCTCTAATCAACTGCAGGCTTTTATCTGCTTCACTCATAATGACATAACAAGGGAATTGCCCACACCTGCCCATGCAATAGCATGGAGGCATTTGTCCAATTACTTATGAGCCCATGAAATGAAGGGATTGTGTTTAAAAAATGCTTTAGTTTTTCACATTTTTATGCAATCTTTTTGTTCAACACATGGAATAAAAGCTGATTAGAAAGAATGTGTCTCTGTCCAAATATTTATGGTCTTGAATGTACTTGGAAAGGTGGAAAAAAAGGAGTATCAAAAATAATTATTATAGCAAACAGCATCCATCTCAGATTGTTTTGTGTTTACAAATGTCTATGAGTGGAGAATCTAAAAATGCGACTCAGATTTAGTTTATCAGTCATTATCTTAAATGCCAAAGTAGCTGTTGTCAACGCAAGCAGCGCTGAACCCCCAACCCTCATCCCTCAGGAGGAACAGAGCTTTGGAATCACTGTTATGGGGTAAACTATCAGCAATGACTGAGTGCAGGACTCAACACTGCACATTTTAACGCACTTTTCAGACACCATCATGATGCCCACCCCCCTTTACTCCCCTTCACTTTAATTGGCTATTCAGAGCTAGGCCCGCAGGGGGGTGGGGGTATGCATTCATCTATGCTCGTCAAGCTCTGTGGCGACTGGGCCTACATGTTTCAAAGACGTCCTCAGAGCTCAGCAAAGGAAGACAAACATCTGGGGGGTGCTGTGAGGTGGGGTGGCTGACAGAGGGTTTAGTCAAGGCTCTTTCTCCTTTGTTTCTGATTGGACAGCCGAGCACGCTGTTCTGTTCACTGGTTTGTGTGTCAGCCCTGTGATCGACTTTCCAACGTGTGCTCACGTTGGGCAAGCATCTGTGCATGAAAATGTCATGTTAGTGAAAAGAAGTAATTAAACCCAGCTTTAGAGGAGGCTGACAGCTTAGCGACATCCCTGTCATAACAGCCAATCACAGCTCAGTGGCACAAAGAGTGAGGGAGGGAGAGGAAAGAGACAGCAAAAGAAATAGGAAGCCCAAAAATCCTGAGATGTGTGAAAGAGGAAGAATAACACGACAAAAGCAGCTGTCAAAGAGGGCTCATCTTTCTCATCTAGGCTCTGGCCACCCCGTCTCCCCATCATAGCTGTTTGAAAAAGCTTTGCGTTAAGACTGTCAGACAAACTCCCAAAAAGCGTCTATTACTGAAGGACTACACCTCCACACAGCTCACACCACCACAGAGGGGAACATTTCCTCTCTTTTAATCTCAAGCATCCAAAAAAATGTCCTTGGATTGATCCTGTTTTAGAGTCTGTAGAAAAAAAACTGAGGTCTTTAATCAAGCTGTACACTATATAGATTTCCATTCAATTAGATTTTACTTTTAATCTTAATGCAGATTTATGAACCTTTTTCTATGATTAACCTTTAGTTTAATGTTCAAAAAATAAGTTCGCCTGAGAATTTTCTTCCTAGATTTGAGAAAGATCCACAATGGCAGACCAAAGGAGCCGAAGCCCTGGTTGCAGACTCCAAGCAGACAATCGGAAATGCCTTTAACCCTTGACTTTCTTAGTTGACCCCTTACTTTGATGTGTTATTCCTACCATGACAAAGGTGGATAAAAGTGGAAAGATTTCATGTTATCCATGGACACCAGTGAAGATTACAAATCATTGAAGAAAAAAGGTTCAGAGCACTGTCTAGTGCAGGGGTCGGCAACCCATGGCTCCTGAGCCATCCTTCTGTTCTGGCTCCCTGTGACTTTGGAAAATAATGAGTATTTTATAATAATTAAATTTTATTTTGGTTTGTTCATTTTTCATGGCATTTCAAAGGCGCTGATGGCTCCGTACGAAGCCCGAGCCACGTAAAAAACAGCTTCGTAATGAGCTTGTATTTATCGGGCGAGACCTGCAGAGCTGGTAGCAGGAGGAGACATGCGGGGCGGCTTCAATAAACACTCCGATCTTCTGCCGGGGACTTGACGTGCCGCGGGGCAGAGAGCAACTCTCTGATGACAGAGAGTTCGTGCCAGCGTTGCCAGATAGAGTCACAGTTTTCCAGCCCAAAAGTCATCTGCCCAACATAACTTTTGTTGATGTTTTTTTTCATACTGGACTGATTTAGCAAAATAAAAGATTTTTCTAAATAAAAGATAGTTCAGACTAATGATAAAATGTGTACAATATTGAATATTTCTTCAGCGGGCCGCCTTCTTCCATTCATTTGCTTAACCCGCTCTATCCCTGCTATAACCTGCGTCCTGCTCTTTCATCCGTGTGCTGCGTTAGAGCGCCCCGACTATCGTGTCAACTTATGATGACCATATTTTGTTCTCTCTGTGTAGGACACACTGAGGAGCGCAGGGGAAACAACTCTCAGCTGCAGATGATATGAACAGGTGAACAGGTAGAGAGGAAAAGCAGGTGGAGAGGCGGAGGAGGGGCTTTGGCTTCAAACTCTGTCAGAGAGATGCAAACACGGGCGTCAGATTGAGACGCAGCTTTCACTGCGGGAGTTGAAGCAGAGACTCTGGGATTTATGAACTCAAACATGGAAACATGATTACCATGCAGAACTCTTCAAAATAATAAACCTGATCTCTCCACATTCTCGGTGTCTACCATGCATTGATAAACGCATTGCTCCAGCGCTTAAGAAGTCCTTTTTTTTATCTTTTCTGGCCCGCTATCTACACTCATGTCCTTGAAGATCGACCGGTCGATCGCGATCGACGTAATGAGCACCCTTGAATAATATATACAAGCATAATATATATAATGATGTCAAAACGGGTTGTGGCTCCGGGTGCTTTCTTTTCCAGTTCCTGACCGTTTACCTCGCCTTTGCTCCCGCTCCTACACCTGGCTGTGGTTCCTGTCTCCGGCTCGACTCACGCCTTTGACTGTCCCCCCAACCACGGCTGGATGAAGCTCGTCTGCTGGACTTTTATATATATAGCTGTAGATTTAGATAAGTTCATTCTTCTCTACAAGTTCTGGTAAATCGCCTGTCCGTCTTGGGGGAGGATCCCTCCTTCATGTGGGCACCCCTGAGGTTTCTTCGTTTTTTCCGGAATCCGTTTTTTTGGGAGTTTTTCCTTACCGCGAAGGGGGGTCTAAGGGCAGGGATGCCAGTATAGCTTAGTCAGTTTGTTAGATCATTTTAGTATTTTCCTATTGAACTCTTTGTATTCGTGATCCTTTTGAGTTCATGTTTCACTTCGAAGCCCATCGAGACGACTGTTGTTGTGATTTTGGGCTATACAAATAAAATTGAAATAAATTGAATTGAATCAGGGGCGGTCCCAAATGGCTCTTTGAGTAAAAAAGGTTGACGACCCCTGGTCTAGTGGGTCTAGATGACCCAACTCCCAATGTTAAAGTGCCTAGGATAGCACAAGGGTTACAGACAAATCTCCACATTAATGTGTCCCTTTTGGATCACTTTTAATGCAAAACCCTGCATAATCTGCTTCGTAATGATTGTCTTTGATTCTATTTATTTTGATGTGTTTCAACAGTTTTGTTTAGTTGTTGTGAGAGGTGTACTTTGCATTAGGTGGGATTTGTTTGTTGATTTTATTAAATGTGGGCTCCTTTGTCAATGTATAGTCTTTCGTCAGAGTCGACCACGTCCATGACTCTGACGAAGACAGAAGACATCCGTCGAAACATGTCAGGTATGTGAAAAAAACACATCCATGTCTGATAACAGAAGAATCTAAGAAGTCAGTTAACAATACAGCCACTATGAACTTTATTGAACCTGTAGTCAACCATTTTTAGGAACAGTCCAACAGAGAAATCCTCATCTTTTGATATTTCCCTGTCAAGAAGTGGAAGTTCATTTACTGCATTTTCTGTGTGCCGGTGACGGACAACAGAGGGAATCTCTGTGTCAGAGCCCAGCTGAAGGCTCTGTGTCTGTGTACTCCATTGTGACTGTGACTGAATGAGAGGTGGAGCTGTGCAAGAAGCAACGGAAGCTACAGGCCATGCCCTCCTCATACATCAAACAATCAGAAGCTACTTTGAACTGGAGACATACCAGAGAGCGCTCTGACTATTCTCATCGAAATCTTTCACAAATTTTGTATTTGGTGAGCCACCATGATTGGGGGAGAGGGCAGTCACTGCATTTGGAGGGGCATTGGTCCCCCTGACCCATGATCATATCTGGTCTTGATAATAATATCTGATCACTCTTAGAGCTGGCCCACTGGTGCTGCAAACACACTATAGATTCCACAATATGCTGTGAGTTAGGCAGGAGTCCCAGCCATTTTTGAAGATGAAAAAATCATCGATACTGCGATACTATTCATCAATATTGCGATGACAATTTAACTTGAGACACATGAAGAAATAGCAAAACAACCAAAAACATTATTTCCATTTCACTGCAACAGTTTAATTTAAATAAGAGTCTACTTAACAAAAATATACTCCAAATAACCCTCGTCTACATCAGGCAAACATCTAACACAAGAGCTCCATTCAATTGGTCAACAACATGAAGGGGTCCTTCCGATTGGTGAAATGCTTAAATGGGTTTATTTGATTCATTAAATACTTCAAGCTGCCATAAGATTGATTTAGCACATTTAAAGTAACCATTTATTGCAATTTTCGCCGCCTTTTGGGATATGCATATTGCACAGCTCAATGTCGCAATATCGATAAACTTGCGATTTATTGTGAAGTCCTCCACAGGACTCATATTAATGATGAAGTCCCTTGATCCAAATTTAAGGATTTCCCCAGCTCAAAGCCCAACTAGGACAGTCTGTAAAACTAAGACATCTTTTTGTTGAGTGATAACAAATTATAAAATAAATATTAAGATGAATAAAATTAATTTTTAATTCAACAAGAAATGTGGTGGAGCAGCGGTTAGCTCTCTTGCCTCACAGCGAGAAGGTCTCGCATAGTCTCCATTTAGTTTTTTTTTTTTTTTTTTAACTTGTCCTGTCCAACAGCTGGGCAGGCAGATGAGAGCTGAGGGCTTCTTGTGTTGGACATATTTTACTTAAACAATAGGGGTTATTAATCTTCAGACAAACCAGAGGTATGTCTGAATAAACCCCCCCTTTAGTAATTGAGGCCAAACTTTATTAATTTCAACCATGTTTGAAAATTTTCGGTGTTGGACTGGACGGAAAAGGAAAGAAGGGAATAAAAAGGGAGGGATGTTAGAGAGAGAGGGGGGTAGGAGAGTGATAATGGGAGGGGAAGGGGGATAAGACCATGAAGCAGCATAAAGCAACAAGTTTACTGGTTGTTTATCATTACGGTAAGGTTCAAATGTAGTACAAAAAGGGCGGGGCCTGTCCACACACACACACACTCAAATCTTATCAACACACCTGTTAGCTGCAAAAATGTCCACATGTGGACATGCTCACAAAACAGATAGTGTTCACATGCATACTTATGCCTTAAAACCAACTAGTGTGAAATATTTCAGTCATTCAATCATGCAAACTGTTAATGCAAAGGTGATCTAACACCTGTGCTCAGGTGAGTGTTTATGTTCTTCTAAAATGGATGGTGGAACGTGAAAAGAAGGAGGGAGAGTGCCCAGCCATCCCCACCCCAAGACCCCCGCCGCAGCAGCAGCGGCAGCCGGAATCCCCCCAACGCCACACGGGAACAGGCAGGGAACAACCGTCCCCCGGGCGACCAAGACCGCCACCCAGGCCGGGGCCAGCAAGACCGCCGCGAGGCCCCCAGAGCCAGAGAGCAGGGAGGCGCGGAGGGAAAGAGAGCGCCGCCCCAGCCCAACCAGGAAAGCAGCCCCCCCGCCGAGTCGGGGGGGGCCCAACGCAGGGCCCCACTGGAGAAGGATGCCCACAGCCCCATCACCACCCAGGAGTTCCGGGCATCCCCCCGCCCCAACCCCAGGTACGAGCCAGGACCCCCCAAGGGAGACCCGCTCCGCACTCCAGGCAAGTCTCCATTTAGTTAGTGTGTGACCATGACCGGCCCTCCCTATACGCGAATTACGCAGCCGCGTAGGGCCCCCGTCACTACCAGGGCCCCGAAGTGGCGAAAAAAATAAAACAAAGAAAGACCCAAACCTGGCAACCCATGTCATAGAATTTCCGTACCAACGTGCGCTCTGAATGTTGTGCAAAAGAAAGTTGTCTGCACTATTGTGACCCCCCCTTCAACACACCTGAACCAATCTGGCAACCCAAATAAGGACGTTACGCCCCTCTTAGCAACGATTGGTCAACATCATTGCATCTGAGCCTGGCACAGTGTGCATTTAAGAGCGCATTTTGTTTCAATAAAGTTGGGAAAAAATGAAAAAACGAGCACATTTTGTCACGTTGATCAACGCGACAATAAGAGAACTTCATACCAAAGATACTTTATCCATCAGGAGCTGAAAAAAGATGAAGAACTTCAACATCAATCACAAGGTAAGTTTTTGAGGATGTTGGGGCCATATTTTTTACATTATCCAGCATTTCTATGTAGCTGCGCAATTTACTTAAAATACTAACCGATCCGACGTGAAGATTGGTCCAGCTGAATGACCAACCACACTCTCTGATCCAGTAAGAATGGATTTGGTGCAAAGAGTTCCTTTTCAGACTGAGAAAGACTCTGACTTTCTAAAATTCCCCTCATTGAGCTGTTGTTTTCTTTATGTTCGATTGTTTTATGGTTATCTGATTTGATATTAAGTTGCTGTTTTTAATAAGTTGGAGTTTGTGAATGTCATTTGTTGAGTGCCTAATGTTACATTAAAAATATATATCTATATATCTATATACATTTGTCATTCATATTTATTTCTTTGCATTTAAAATTTGTTCGGCACCACTAAATGTGCATCCAACATGCAGGCAACTTACTGTATTCAATTCTTCGGCAGCAACAATAAAACATTCACAAATGTATTAATGGAGAGATCTTATTATATTACAACAACAGTTGCGTTTATTTGGTGCTGCTGATTAGTTGGAGGGCCCACAAATTAAATTTCGCTTAGGGCCCCCAGAAGACCAGGGCCGGCCCTGTGCGTGACTCTCTGGAGGCGTAAAGCAGAAAAGAAAAACTCAAAAGTATCCAGCTCTCTGACCGGTTGCATGCATCAGAGAGTTGTACTAGTCGTGGCAGCGTGATGCATGCTCTGCAGTTTAACCATACACAGAGTTTGGTACATTTGAGCAATACTTTTTACAGCCCTTCTGTTTTTGACAAATGAAAAGATAAAAACACACTTTACCGTGACTTGTTTAGACCACAGTCTTCCTCAGAAAGATTTGCACCAACAATGGTCAACTACCTCCGGTCTGACCTTCACCTTGTGGGCAAAACCTGTCACTAGTCCCAGTTGGTCAGCATTATTTTGGGGTTCCTCAACCCCAAAATAATGCTGCCACAGGAGCTGTGTACTGCACAGATGGAGAAGGCACAGCTGCACTGACCTGGCCATCTCTGATAACTAGGTTCAAAGCAATGAAAAGATCCAAACCCAAAAGTTTGTTTCCAATTGACACCACGTACACATTGATTGTGGCACAGCTTGTTCCACAGCTCACTGTCAGTTCCAAACAGCCTAAGACAGAAATAGGTTCTCCTGAGTATGTAATTAGTCTTCTTTTTGCTGCGCAAAGTGGAATATGACCATAATGCTTCTGGTACAGGCGCATACGGAGAATGGAAACTGCAGATCCAGTATCGACCAGCAGGTCAACTGTAAGGTCCCTCAGCTGCATGCATATAGACTTTGCACATCAACCTGCTGTTAAGGCTCATCATGTCCTCTTCTTCTTTTACCAGTAATATTTTGATTGTGTCAGGCTGTTCAACTGACACTTCCCTCACTATATTTAACACAGTCCCACTCCTGCAGAAATGTCCATGTTTACTGCATTTTCTGCATGTGGCTGATTTAGCAGGGCATTTAGGAAAACTTGCAATGCAGCGCGTCTTTTAACTCGCTGCTCTCGCTATTTTCCTTGTCTTTCCCCTCCGCCATTTTTTCTGAATGTGTATTCTTCTTCGTCCGCCAGCGACAGCCAATCTCGCAAGGAGCGCCCCCTATCTACCCTCCGAAGAATCGTCTTACCAAAGGATGTTTAATATAACGTTTTACAGGGTCTTCAAACGTAAATAAAAGATCGATACTTGATGAAAACGCATCGAGAATCAATCAGGGGACTAAATGTCGCGATATATCACTATATTGATATTTTCGCACACCCCTAAATCACGTCATGTTCTGGGATTGACAGATATTAGTTTTATTTATTTATTTATATATTTTATTTACGGTACGACATGGTTGTGTTGCGCTCTCAGCTCACAGTAAAGCTACATTCACACCGAAGGCGATTTAAGCAGAGGGGGTGTCATGTTTCAATGTTAAGTCAAAGTTTTGAGTGTCATGCGTGGCCTGGTGGTCTAGTATCAGCGCGCTGTTTCATCATATAAACTTTGGGAAAGAAGTCAACAGCCAATTTGGGACTTAGCTTTGGTCCATGACGTGTTGAGAATTTGTTTATTCTCTTTCTGAACTTAATGATATATTTCTGATTTGTATTGAGACAGTGAAAAAAAGGTCTTATTGTTCCAGGACAGCAAGTCATCAAACTGGGTAACAAAGAGAGAGAATTATGCCTTTCTAACTCTCTCCACCTCTCTGGCAATCCAATTCTTTCTCTTCATCCCACAACCAGTGTACATCTCTATCCCCCAACCAAGCTATCCCCCTTTCCTAGACAGAAAGCAAAGTAAGCATGGAGATACATAGTGATGAAATAAGATGAGCCAGGGGAAGTTGGAAGAATGTTGAATGTCAATGACAATTGACATTTTGTTGTGAACAAGTACAAGTTGGTTTGGAGATTTGTTACTGTAGTTTTGAGACTTTCATTCAGCTTCAAGAAATAAGCCAAACAAACGGAGGAAAGCTGTAAAAACGTTTTCATAAATTCTTGAGATTTTAATCACATGTCCTAATTCTAATTAATATGGAATTGAGACTTCTAAATCTAAAAGATAAGGAGGACTTGGACGCTGAACTCACTGAAACTACTCCCCAGTAGGGATGGGTACCGTGCCCCGGTATTGAACCAGCCCCGGGGCCACATTCTTCGGGACCGCAGTATTGTTAAGATCTGACCTGAACGGTTCTGCTATCGGTACTGGAGAAGTTACTTTTTCTTTTTTTGTGTGTGTCCCACAAGCGTTATCTACCATATTTAACTCACCAAGTCAGTCAATTTTGAGTTAATTAATGATGATATTAATTTCGGTATTCTCGTTGAAGCAGAGAGCTCTGACTATTTGTGTGCAAGGGGGGTGGGGCTGTTGTTCAGACAGCACGCGCCGCGCGCGCACACACACAAGACAAGGCAGCGCACACACAGTCAGTGGCGATCCCGTAAGGGACACGTGAGCGCCCTAGACTAAGAACACCTGTTTCTGCGTAAAATTAATGAAGTTTGCATCAAGGAGCCTCTACCATCCTGTCACCTTGCTGCTATGATGACCGCATGTTGCGCTGTTTGTGTAGAACACGCTGGAGCGGCGTGTTCTACACAAAACAAACAGGTAGAGAGGCGGGGCTTAGATTCACCGCTTATGATTACAGATGATCAGCTGCTTCCTAATACTTAATAATAATTAATGACTAATGATAGTTGTCATCTGTAAAATTTATATAATTTATTGGGTTTACTGGATTTAAACAAAAATAAATAAATATAAGGGAGTCGGCATCAACCTGAATTTGTTTCCATCATCTCACTGCACTATGTAGTTTTTTAGTAGTTAAGGGTTGGGGTGGGAATTCGGACACAACCTATGTCTACGTTCTCATTTGTTTCTCTTTTGGGAGGCATACTGAACTACCGTATTTTCCGGACTATAAGTCGCACTTTTTTTCATAGTTTGGCAAGGGGTGCGACTTATACTCCAGAGCGACTTATATTTGAAATAAATTACATTGTTGAATAATTTCACATGTTCGTTATTTTCACTGACAACTGCAAGAGGGCGCTCCAGGCTCGGAGTGGTACTTTCATACTGTCAAGTGTGTTTGTGACCTGCATGCTCCCACACTTAAATACAATTTATTTTAATTTAAATAGTATTTTACTAATAATTATCTTTTTTCAGGTTAACATATATGTATCATTTCAATACAAACATTTGTATAACATTTTAGAACATTTACCGGTAATTTTTCTTTTTCTTTTAACCCAATACAACAACGTGACATATTAAAAAAAGGAGTCCAGCATTGAGCTTACCAGTAGCCCTTTAAAGTCCAAGTCCCACTCACGCAGTGGTTTTATGTTAATAAAGCAGGCATGTACTCAGTTCGTTGTGCGTCATGTAGCTATTTAGCCTGTTCTCTAACCCCCTGTTATTTTAAGTTGCCTTTCAAGGTGAGATGTATGATCTTGGTCTCAGATTTTTTAAATAAATTTCCCGTCAAAGTGCGACTTATAGTCCAGTGCGACTTATCTGTGTTTTTTTCTACTTTATAATGCATTTTTGGGCTGGTGCGACTTATACTCCGGTGCGACTTATAGTCCGGAAAATACGGTAAATTCTTCCAATAGGAAAATTTTATGTTTATAAAACATGTTTATAAGACATATGAAATGCAGTAAGCGGTTGGCAGATATATTGAGTTTGTATGTTTGTAAGTCTGTCATTGTCTTATCAGCCACATAGCGCACGTCACCGGTAGGTGTGTGTGTGTGTAGGTGGGTGTGTTGCTCAAGCATAACCACGAAGTGTACGAGAGGTGTGAGTGAGTGCACAGCCTGGCTTTTTATTGCTCTTTATTTCTATTGTCTTACCTTGCTCGTTTCTCAGTTATGGACAGAAAACAGTGAGAAAATGAAAGTGCAACTTTATCCTACCTTTATTTGTGTGTTTACAAGAACTAGCTCGTCATTTGCACTGAAGCATCAGAAAGAACAAAGGCAAGCTTACCTCACTTTAGTTATTTAACAAGGCCATGTGTGTGTTAAAAGGCAGCAGGTGTGTGTCTGATAGGAAAGACTGAAACGGAAAAAAAAAAACATTGTAATGATGTGTGTGACAAGACGAAAAGCAAAAAACCGATTTTGTGTTCCCACTTTGGTTTAAAGTTAGTGCTCTTTCAGTTTAAATCCCCGCCCACACATGAGTTTGCTCACGCAAACATAATCATGCAGGCAAATAAAAAAGAAAGACACCAGCAATTACAGGACTGCAAACACAAACACCACCTACAGAGCCATGCCTCCAAAACACACATTTTATCTGAGAACAACAGTACTTTCTGACACCTTACATTGTCCTCTGCAAACATTATGCACTTGCAGACCATGACACTCACATGGAAGCAGCCAGAAAGACAAACGCAGCATCCCTGTGGGTGGTCTGTCTTTTATTTTCATCTTCTAACTGCTTGTCTTTGTATCTTTTGTTTTTGTAATTATATTTTTTATTTGAAAAGGATTTATTTGTACAACAGCCTTTTATACAAATTTTTCAAAAGATCCTTTTCAAGGGTTTTCTGTGTGCATAAGTTGGAAAAAGAGAATGGGCCCAGTTGACACAAGAACATGAAAAAAAACATGTTCAGTTTCCTGTAGTTGCTGCAGTCTCTTTAACCTCTCTGGGAATTACTGAGATAATAACTTCTCTCCACGATGGGGGCATTTCACCTTTTTGTATAATCCCATTAAAAAGTATTAAACAGAAGAGGGGATAATTATTGTCTATGGATCTTACACCACTCAGCGTTATACCCATCATGAACCAGGCGATTTCCCTTTCCTCCATTTACAAATGGCTAAATGTAGTTCCTTATGTGTCATTGGTTGTATTAATGTCTCTCTTTGTGGATCTGTTAGCTCTGACCTATGTAATGCTTCAAGGAAGGCTTCAATCTGTGTCTCATTTGGAGCTTGGGGTTGTGTGTACAGTATAGTAATACATCTAAAAACTCTATAATTTTTCCAAGTTTACTTTCCACTTTTTTAGTTACAGTATTTTCACGACCATAAGGCGCACCGGGTCATTGGGCGCGGTCTCAGTCAGGGGGGGTTTTTCAGTCTTTGACACATACAAAAGGCGCAGCGGGTGTTAAGGCGCGGGCACGTTAACAACCCATTCAGATACTTAGCACTTCTAGAGTGGGTTAATAAAAGAACCATTCTTTCTTTAGAGAAAACCTTTTTATTCTTCTCCCTAAATATGTAACACAAACTGAATGCACGCACTCATATGAGGTGCCGTGTAGGACATTATTCAGAATTAGCATTCATAAACACATGTGAAATCTCTCACACACACTAGTGAAATGCTTGTATACATACAACTGAAAATGTATTCATTCACATACACATATGAAATCTCTCACATACACATATGAAATCTCTCACATACACATGTGAAATGCTCTCACACACACTACTGAAAATGCTCTCACACACACTACTGAAAATCCTCTCACATACACATGTGAAAATTTCAATAGAAACGGAAGGCATTTCAATAGAAACGTTTTTTTTTACTTTATTGTTAGAAACGAAGTTGGTCGACTGAAGGCATTTCAGTGGAAATGAAACTGTGTCCGAATTCCTGCCCTGATCCCTAACTACTAAAACCTTATATAGTGCAGAACTATATAGTTCTATATAGTTCTCTGAATTTAAAAGCAATTCAGACACCCGTGCTCAGTACTTTTTTCTTTTGGGTGTTGTTCATAACGCGCTTGACACAGAAACAAAGTGGCGCATTACCGCCACCACCTGGTCTGGAGGCGAACTACTCCTATTTAACGCGGAGAATGACACTTATTTGTCAGAGTAAAAACATAATAAATATGAACATTTTACAAAGACTATTTATGAATCTGCTGTGTTCTGATCATGGAAAACGTGACTGATTTATAAATAATTAAATTACAAACACTTTGGTGTTGATTTAATGTATTTGTTCATAAATAAATCCCCAAGTTATTTTTTCATGCCAATATTTATTTTGTTTTTGTGCCGCTGAACGATTAACGGGCCCTTGCAAGGAGGCATTTTTTTCTGTAGTTTTCTTACACCTTACTGAAAATGGCTTTGAAAATGAATCTGTCCGTGTTCCTGGCAATAATTCAACCGTTTTTCGTGAGATCAAACTGAAAACGAGCAGATATGCAGCATCACAGGACGGCAAGGACAAGCAGACATCTCAGAAGATTTCCTCTGGATGCCCTGACAGGACAGAATAACTTGTGAGTTAAACTTAAAGCTTTTTTTTTAGTTAAACTTAAACTTTAACTTTGTTACTAATCATGCTCAAGGTTACACAGTCTGCTGGGTAAGAGTTTAACATTCTTTTTCAAGTGAGTTGTGTAGTCCAATTACATGAAACACTTGTGAGTTCAAAGTTTAGAATTTCTTATTCAGAGTCAAACCATATCACTTGTTTTAAACAAAAACAAAACAAAAACTTTCATTTTTAAAAGTTTAAATGAAAATCCAAAAACCCAGCCAAATAAAAACCACGAGATTTTCCAGAATTAATAAATACTTCATAATCTAAAATGTAAGACATCAAAATAAATAGAAACATTAAAAAAATGTGATTTAATTTCCTCAATGAAATAATTAATGTTGCATTTTCCAGGGTCTTCCACGTCTCTACTGCTTTACCAACACAAAGGTGTCTGTCCTGGCCCTTTACGCTGACGGTCAGTCCGACACAAGACTGGATTTTCGGTTGACCCGCAGGACCATCGAGCATCTGGGTCGATGGTCCTGAAGCATCAGCTTCGGGTTCCTCACACTCTGGGGGGTCACAGGAGACTGACGTCCTGGTGTTTCTTTTCTGGCTGGCGTGTGGCACATCTTACAGTGTGGTAGCCAGAGTCTTTGACATGACACGGTCCACCGTGAGCCATGTTGTCCACAGGACGGCAGACCGCATCCTCCAGCTGATGAGCAGGGTCACCCAGCTTCCCAGTGGGAATGAACTACCATAAGTCGCCTCTGGATTTTAGCAGCTCGCTTGGTCTTTCTCCTTCCAAAAGGTCACAAGGAGCATTGATGGCTGCCACATAAGAATAAAGGCCCTAAAAGAAAATGCAGCTTGTTGTTTTAACAGGAAGCTTTTTTATTCCATTAAAATGCATGCTGTATGTGACTCTAATGCCAAATTTATAGATATTTTTGTTGGGAATCCAGGATCAATCCATGATTCACGGGTTCTACGTAAAAGCCCAATTTATGTAAATCAAACAAACCCACCTGAAGGATCCTTTTGGGTGATGGTGGGTATCCCTGCATTGCACATCCCATCATGCTGCTGACACCCTACAGGGAACCCATGAGGAATGCCATTGAGGCAGTTACAACCAGAACCACTCCAGAACACGCTCTGTTGTGAAGAGAGCATTTGGCGTGATAAAGATGAGGAGGAGAGCAATATTTCTGGGGGCACTGGAAGTAAAACCAACCTTTGCAATGAAAATCATTGCCTGCAGTTCAATTCTGCACATTCTGTGCATCAGCAAAGGCGACTGCTTAGCCACAGATGTTGAGCCACACCAGGAACATGCAGGACGAGCAGAGTCACGTCCGTCTGCAAGGACAAATCTTTGCTTTCCTTTCAGCTCCAACTGTGACACACATGACTCTAGAAGACCAGCATTATTGTTAACATGTATAAAAATAAATATTAACATATAAAACGAAATTCTAAATATGTACATCTGATATTTATATGAAAATCCTTTTGAGATTGTTAAAAATAGCTCAGATTTAAATAATACATGTAAATTATTCATTTTTGTTCATACATTTATTAAACAAATTGGAAAAACAATGGCTGCATTACATTTTAAACAATAATTTCAACTCAAGTAAACTTAACAGACTCTCCTGTCGCTGTTCCTCCCTTCTAGCCCTTTCCTCCTCTCTCTTCTGGCTCTTTAACATAAACCTTTAACCCAGTACGACAACGATTAACCGTTTATTAAAATGAAGTCAAATCTGATCATGTGTCTCTACCCATCTGGCACGAGCTAGCTTGAAAACAAACAGGCTATCTTTCTCCATCCGCAAATGGATCGGATTTTCCTCATCCTCGTCTGTCCCTACATATATGAACACATTTCAAACATGTGTTAATAACTTGTGACTACGGTTAGAAGTCACTGCTTTTTGATGTAATATCTAGCGTTTGTTTTTAGCCTTCGGCGCTAATTCGCGTTAGCGTTAGCTTTAGCATTACTGAAATTGATGAGCTTCAAAACAATCTAGGTTGTTGATTGAGGAATATAACATATTAAACACATCATCTTAAGTATTTACAAATATATTTTACAACAGATACTGGATATTTTTTAATATACTTACACGTTTCGGTGGTTTTCCTTGCGCAACCGGCTGCCATTTTCGAATGATTCAGACGAATGATTATCTCGCGATAATCAGCCAACTTCCGTTTCTACTGAAATGCCTTCCGTTTCTGTCGAAAATTTCAGTAGTGTATGTGAGAGCATTTTGGATAGTGTATGTGAGAGGATTTTCACATGTGTATGTGAGAGCATTTTCAGTAGTGTATGTGAGAGGATTTTCACATGTGTATGTGAGAGGATTTTCACATGTGTATGTGAGAGGATTTTCACATGTGTATGTGAGAGCATTTTCACATGTGTATGTGAGAGGATTTTCACATGTGTATGTGAGAGCATTTTCACATGTGTATGTGAGAGATTTCACATGTGTATGTAAGAGATTTCACATGTGTATGTGAGTGATTTTACATGTGTATGTGAATGAATACATTTTCAGTTGTATGTATACAAGCATTTCACTAGTGTGTGTGAGAGATTTCATATGTGTTTGTGAATGCTAATTCTGAATTATGTCCTACACGGCACCTCATACACTCACGCTCAGCTCACTTGTGCTGAGCGCCTGACCCCCTCCTCGCTCTTTACGCGGGAACGCGGGACACCGGAGCTGAGAGCACACACACAGTGGCCTGCGCCGCGCTCTTAACCCCCCTTCTCGCTCTTTACGCGGGAACGCGGGACACCGGAGCTGAGAGCACACACACATTCATTGTGGAAAAATGCGGCGAGAGAAAAACTGAGTTGGTCGAACTGAATTTTTATTTGTTGAATGTTTATTAGTTAAAATCCATCAAAGTCCTCCTCTTCGGTATCAGAAATAAACAGCTGAGCTAGATCTTTATCCAACACGCCAGGTTCACTTTCATCATCATCAGAGTCCGTCTCGTTGCTGCTCAGCTGTTCCTGAATGATGCCGGCTTTTACGAAAGCTCGAACAACAGTGGAAGCAGACACGTTGGCCCAAGCATCGACAATCCATTCACAGATGGTGGCGTAACTCGCCCGGCGCTGCCTCCCAGTCTTTGTAAAACTGTGTTCGCCGTCCATCATCCATCGCTCCCACGCCGTTCGTAGCCTTACTTTGAATGCCCTGTTCACACCGATGTCCAGCGGTTGGAGTTCCTTCGTCAAACCTCCTGGGATGACAGCAAGCTCCGAGTTCACCTGCTTCACCTGTTTCTTCACAGCGTCTGTGAGATGTGCGCGCATGGAGTCACAGATTAACAGTGACGGTGACGCGTGGAAAAAGCCACCTGGTCTCTTAACATACACCTCACTGAGCCACTCTTTCATTTTCCCCTCATCCATCCAGCCCTTTTCGTTGGCCTTGACGATCACTCCTGCCGGAAACTTTTCTTTCGGAATAGTTTTCCTCTTAAAGATCACCATAGGTGACAGTTTCTGTCCATCGGCTTGGCATCCAAGCACAACAGTGAACTCCGACTTTTCATGCCCCGTTGTGCGTATCGCTATCGTGCTGGTCCCCGTCTTTTCGACAGTGTGACTCACTGGGATGTCAAAAGTGAGCGGCACCTCATCCATGTTGGTGATGTGGCGGGGCTGTATTTGCTTGTCGGCGATCTTTTTAGCGCAGTAGGAGCGGAAGATGGAAAGCTTTTCCTTATAATCTGCTGGAAGTTGTTGCGCCATCGTAGTTCTCGCCCGGATCGAAAGATGACGGCGTTTCATAAACCGAAAGCACCAAGACGGCCCTCCTTGAAAATGTTGAATCTTCATTTCCTCCGCCAGCGTTACTGCTTTCAGTCGAATGGTCACCGTAGAGACGCTTCTCCCAGCCGTTCTCTGAATATGGATCCATTGCTCGAGTCGGTCTTCCAACTCGGGCCACTTAGCCTTTTTTCCGCGGAAACTCAGCTGTGTCTTTTTGACCTGGTGGAGTTCATTTTCCACCTTCCTCCACTTGCGAACCATAGATTCATTTATGTTGAAATTTCTAGCAGCTGCTCGATTGCCATGTTCCTCCGCGTAGCTGATCGCTTGCAGTTTAAACTGCGCTTCATAGGCGTGTCTCTTAGCAGGCGGCATTTCCGGGCTTGGAGAAACGATGTTCTGCTGAATGCACACACCTGGTCTTTTGTACTATTGGGGGGTGTCTTCTTTCACGCCCTCACTTCCCTGTCCATTGTTATGTTGTCTTCTTTTTTCTTTTTTTTTTTTTTCTTTTTTTTATAACTTGTCCTGTCCAACAGCTGGGCAGACAGATGAGAGCTGAAGGCCTCTTGTGTTGGACATATTTTACTTTAACAAGAGGGGTTATTAATCGTCAGACAAACCAAAGGTATGTCTGGATAAACCCCTTTTGTAATTGAGCCAAACTTTATTAATTTCAATCATGTCTGAAAATTTTTGGTGTTGGACCGGACGGAAAAGGAAAGAGGGGAAGAAGAGAGAGGGACGATAGAGAGAGGGGGGGTAGGGGGTGATAATAGGAGGGGAAGGGGGATAAGACCATGAAGCAGCATAAAGCAACAAGTTTACTGGTTATTAATCATTATGGTAAGGTTCAAATGTAGTACAATAAGGGCGGAGCCTGTCCACACACACACTCAAATGTTATAAACACACCTGCTAGCTGCAAAAAATGTCCACCTGTCGACATATATACAAAACAGATAGTGTTCACACGCATACTTATGCCTTAAAACCAACTAGTGTGAAATATTTCAGTCATTCAGTCATGCAAACTGTTAGTGCAAAGGTGAGCTAACACCTGTGCTCAGGTGAGTGTTTATGTTCTTCTAAAATGGATGGTGGAACGTGGAAAGGAGGGAGAGTGCCCAGCCATCCCCACCCCAAGACCCCCACCGCAGCAGCAGCGGCAGCCGGAATCCCCCCAATGCCACACGGGAACCGGCAGGGAACAACCGCCGCCCGGGCGACCAAGCCCGCCACCCAGGCCAGGGCCAGCAGGACCGCCGCAAGGCCCCCAGAGCCAGAGAGCAGGGAAGCACGGAGGGAGAGAGAGCGCCGCCCCAGCCCAACCAGGAGAGCAGTTATGTTGTCTTCTAACACGTCCTCACTTCTATCCCCTCGTTCTCATGCTGTCTATTCTCTGCTGAAACAGTCCCACAACTACACAATAGGCGCACCGGCTCATAGGGCGCCCCCTGCTGGCGGAAGAAAATATCTGACTTTTAAGTGCGCCTTATAGACGTGAAAATACGGTAATCCATCCATCCATCCATCTTCTTCCGCTCATCTGGGACCGGGTTGTGGGGGCAGCAGTCTAGGCAAAAATGCCCAGACTTCCCTCACCCCGGCCACTTCCTCCAGCTCCTCGGGGGGACCTCGAGAAGTTCCCAGGCCGGCCGATAGACGTAGTCTCTTCAGCGTGTCCTGGGTCTTCCCCGGTCCCTCCGCCCAGTGGGAAATGCCCAGAACACTTCCTCAGGGAAGCGTCCAGGAGGCATCGGGGCTAGATGCCCGAGTCAACTGGTCCCTCTCGATGTGGAGGAGAAGATTACACCAGGAATAGATTTATTGCCAATTTTATAATAGTTTTGTTTCAAAAAAATATTTTCTTTTGTGTGTCTTGAGTATAAATATCATCAATTTCTCTTTGTATCCCTTTAATGTCTCCTTTTACCGTCAAATGAATATATTTGCTATCAGTTATTGTGAGCTATTTTAACCTTTCATTTAGGTCTACTAATTTCTGCCCCTTTAACCTCTTCAAGTGAGAGGTGATTGAAATAATTCTACCTCTTACTACTGCTTTCAATGTATCCCAGAGGATTTTTTGAGATACCTCAAACGAGTCTTTAAATTCTTTACAATAAATTAATTCCTTTTTTTAGTCGGTCTCTAATTTTGAGATCATTCAGTATGTTTGAGTTTAGATTCCATGGTGTTTTTCTACATTTATTTTCTAGATTTATTGACAATGAAATTGGGGCGTCCAGCCTCTGCTCTCAGCTTCATTCTGCTGCCATTGTATGCTCCTGTTTCCCTGCAACACCATGTTGCTCCAAGCCTCGTAAGTTCCTGCACCTCTGAAATGTTGGGACTGTTCCCAGAGACCCTTCTGGAGAGTATTCTTTGGATTATAAAATCAAAATTTTTGTGACTGAACCCCAGGATCCTGAGTTTAACAACGCTCAAGCGTCCTTCTTCGTCTTCTTGACCTCAATGTTTGGAGCCACACCTCATTCCATTTACTGTACCAAGGACTTCACTCTGCCCGTTTTCTCTCTGTGGATCACTCTCCTCATCCCAGTAAGCCTTCCTCCTGTTTTAGGCTTTGACTACTCCAAGTAACTTCCCCATCACTAACCCTCTCCTATCTTCATAGCATCTGTGCATTGGCAGTGTGTCTCCAGTGCCTGAGGTCCTTCAAGTTAAAGAATAAATAAATCTGGTGTCTTGCACTCCTGAGTTTGACCTATTTTGGGTCCCTGAAACAATTTGTGACACGGGGTGTGATTAGACAGATCAATTGTCTTAACAGTCTCTAATTCTGAATCATTACTGAACATAAAAAAATAGTTGATTCAAGAATAGACTGAATGTGGATGGGAATAATTATAGTCTTTGTTTCTAATCCCTCTAAATATCTATTATACCTAGTCCCGTCATTAGAGATTTTATCTTCGTAGTTAGTGAGGTCTCATGAGGGGATGCTTCTAGCTTGGGGTTGAGCTTAATGTTAAAGTCTTCTCCACGATCCCTTTAGAATTAACCATCAAGTCAAAAATGTGTTTATAAAGAGGCCAGTTACTTCCGGGGAAGTATAAACATTTATATTGTTTCAATGTTTTACCTGTGATTTTTTTCTAAAGCGACACTCCACATCCTGCTGTTCTGATGTGTTAAAGATTGAGAGTATTGGATGTTATTATTACAAACCTTCTACTGTGTCCCTTTTTGTAAGATGAGGAGCGCCTCTTTTTAATTTAATGTGTCCAAACTGGCTAAAATGAGTTACTTGGCCTTTTTCCATCTTTAATTGTGATAAAAAAAACTACTCCTTTTGATGGCATTTAAAACCCCATTTACTTTAAATGAAAGAATTTCAACAGGTCCCGTCTGCGTCCACTTTTAGTGGTAAATTTAATATTGAATGTTTCTTCCAACTAAACTGTGAGTATAACCTTTGCAACGTAACCAACAGAAGAACAAAAACACCCAAAATGGTGAGAACGTTCTATCTATTCCCACCTCCAACCTTGAGGTCTTATCGCTGACTAGTTTCAAGCTCGCCTCTGCCTCTTTACAGCTGAAGATTTTTACACACAGATGCAGATTTTTGGTGCGCAAGTTCACACATTCAATTTTACAAGTTCTCACATCAAATCTACAAGCTCGTTTATTTAGAAACATTTGTACCCATAACCATCAGCAAATCTGTAAATTATATAGGATGCCTGCGGGCTGACAGTGTGAGGTTACAGTCTTTATGGGGTATTTTCTTTTGAGGCTCTCTTACCCCTTATCATATGGAACTTGGCCTTCAGTTTGGAGATGGTACAAGGGTTCACTCCAAACAATGCTTGAGTAGAACATGGCATGCCAACTTTGGGAGCAGATACTAATGATACATTTTCATTAGCACTGACTCACTGTGGCTCATTCTGGCTATACTTAAATTTCAGGTGTTTTCACGCTTGTTGGTAAAAGGTGCTACTGCTTTTATTTTTAAAGCTCCTCTCCTTCAGTTTCAATCAGGCGGCCACATTGACAGGAGTACCGGTGGCCTGAAAAGGGCCTCGTTGTTAAAACGGGATATGAGCTGAATGAGAGCAGCAACAGAATACACAAAAGATTTCTTTTAATTCTGTCTTTTCCTATTAGGGGGTCCAACAGTTTACAATATCACTAAATCCCAGTGTGCGGAAATATCCAACACATTTTTATATTTTTTTTTTCTTTTTTGCATCGTGAAAAAGAATACACTCAGCGGCCACTTAAATAGACCTGCCCTGTAATCCAAATTTCTATTTAGCCAATCACATGGCAGCAACTTGATGCATTTTGGTATGTAGGCCAAGACGACCTGCTGCAGTTCAAACCGAGTATCAGTAGAGCACCGGGGCGGCCGGAAGTTTGCAGGTTTGATTCCCCCATGCTCTCCAATTTGTCAAAGTGTCCTTGGGCAAGACACCATTGCCTCTGGTAGATATAGGTTGGCGCCAGTGTTTGGCAGCGGAGCTGGCATCATTGCGTAAATGTGCGTTCGTGAATGGAACTGTGTCTGTAAAGCGCTTCGGGCCTTCAAATAGGGTAGAAAATTGTGAATATGGACTAGACTCTATGGACTAAATGTTTCTAGAACCTTGTTGAATCGATGTCACTAAGGATTAAGGCGGTTCTCAACGCAAAAGGGGGTCCAACCCGGTACCAGCAAGGTGGACCTGATGAAGTGGCTGATGAATGTACATGGTTTAAAAAACAGCTTTTACCTCTGTTGCTCAATGTGTCATCCATGGCAATTGTATCAGTTCAGGATATGAAATGCACTTCATTGACTTCATTGAGTGTAATTGCCTCAATGTTCTTAAAACAAAAGTCACAAATGGTTGTGTTTTGGAAAATGCAACTCCTCTCTGCTCCCTGTTGTCACACATTATCCCAATGGGTTTTTTCTTGTCTGTTGCATCTTGAAGGAAAAAATGCCTCATTAGGAGGCATTTGGATGCAGAAAATGTAGGTACTGACCAGAAAAATTTAACTGTAAGAGAGAAAGAGACAAAAAAACAAAAACAAACAGAAAGATTTCATTGTGCACGATCCTTTTACTTTTCAACCCAAAAGGAAAAAGTAATAATCGTCTTTAAAGTGTGTGTTTTTGTGACCGTTTCACAGCTCATTGCATTTCTAGCCTCCTGTAGTAACTCATGTGGTAAATACAGTCTTTCAAGTGTGCAAATACAAGATATGAGAACTGGGGAGGACAGATGGGTAATGGTTGCTCATCTTTATGAGTCCCTTGGAATTCTGTCAAGCTTCCCAATGTTAAAAATAGGAAAAAGATAAAGCTACTCATTAAGATCTTATTCTGCAGCAATCACTGCAGGGTAAACACAAGTGGGGAACAGAAGGGGAAAAAAAGTTTGTAATTTTTTTCTTTCTCCAACCGTTTACCAGGTAGAAGGCCATTTACTATAGCTCTATGTTAGCTTACTTGTTTTTGTGTTTTGTTTTGTTAATCTCTTGTTAACCCTTTTTTGATGGAAAATGAGTGCAGTGACGTGCCTGCTATTCCTTTTTTGGCTGTATTTCACCACTTTCTGGGTTTGAAGCAGTTTGCGGGGGTGTCATATACCCCTTGTGCTATCTTAGATGACCCCACCCTTATATTGACTTGTTCTCCCTACCATGACAAAGGTGGATAAAGGTGGAAAGATTTCATGTAATCCATGGACACCAGTTAAGATCACGAATCATTGAAGAAAAAAGGTTAAGAGCACTGTCTAGTGGGTCTAGATGACCCAACTCCCAATATTAAAGTGCCTAGGATAGCACAAGGGATACACCAGGGGCATCCATACTTTTAGCAAAGAAGGCCAGATTTGGTGAGGCAAAAATGTACGAGGGTCAATTAACAGACTTGCATTTATTACACCCTTATAATACTATTAAATATAAATGAAATGGTTTCTGGGATGGGACACTTTTTATTACTTCACACAAAACAGAAATATATCTAAAGACATATTATCAAACTTACTGTGAATTTGATATTTAAAGACCAGGAATGAAATAAAAAAGGCAGACTAGAAAACAATCTTTCGTCAACATTAAATTTAGGATTATATTAAATGTTTACATGTTATTCACTAATGCTCACTGTAATCTTCCAGATCTATATCATGTTAACAGGGAAATAACAAAAATGGATCTCTTATTTAGAGCTAGAAACCACTGTGGTTTAGATAAAAGAAACAAATAAATCTGTTCTCCTTTGGCCCTTAAGGTGCAAAAAGGTCATGTAACTACAGGTTGATGTTACATGTTTACAACGACTTTTAGCGTCATTTAGCCAATCACAGTCAATAAATCGAACATACAGTTCATAGAAAGTTCTGGGGGCCTCAGGATATTGATTTTATGACAGGAGCCCGTGGGACAGTAGAATTTTGACCGTAGGCCACATTTGGCCAACGGGCTGGACTTTGGACAAGCCTGGCTTACACGATCAGCAGCTGTCGCTTGGCAACAACAAAATGCCAGAGAAGCAACCAGAGATTACAGGAGAGGCTAAGAAAAGGGAAGTCCTTTAGAGTTTGCAGAACTCTTGAGAATTTTTTATGATGGTGTTGTTGCATCTGCCTTCTTCTATTGAATGAGATGCTGGGGTCTGATGTACTGACAGAAACAGGAAAAGGCTCGAAAAACTAAGATCCGGCTCCATTCTGGAATGTCCCCCAGAGTCTGTGACTGTGGTGGGTGAGAAGAGGAGGATGCAATGGAAAGTGGAGCCCATCATGGACAATTTTCATCATCCTTAGACAGCATTTTGGCTGATGCATTAGCTGCGCAGCTGCAGTGCTTCACTTATTCTTATCGCCCGCTACAAATCACCACAATCTTCGTTTTTATATGATATTGGCAGAAACAGGGCACAGAGTTTCAGTTCGATACCCATCCCAAGTAAAAACTAAGAAGTGCATGACTCATGACAACAAAACAAGCTGCTTCTCGCTGAGATCTTGTAGTGTGGTAGAATTTTCTGATAATGTTCCCTTTGAGTAATTTGGATGTGAAAAAACAACAGTGGGCTGACCCAAAATGTGAGTGCATTTGACATTCATTCTTGTTAACTTTTTTGTTTGTACACATATTTTATTTACACTTGATTATCTTGAAGAAATCCAAGGATTCTGGAAAACTTCACCTGCACTGTTCAGTAAGGTATTTCTCTCTAAGTCACACTGGTTGAAGTTTTGGCTAAAGATGTCCTGGATCCATTTGAGGTTAGTCAATTGCATTGTTCAGAATGAACTGATGTCAACTATGAATTGAATTCTTGTTAAAAATGAATCATTAAAGCTCTATTCAATACCTTCATGTTTAATTTCCGTAATACCTGTTACCAGTTTTAGCCCTTTTCTTATTTTTCTGTGAGCAGCTGACAGCAGCCCAGGAGCTGCCTCACTCCATGCTAAAAATAAAAGCTGGGGAATGAAAACAGTGACGTGCTGAGCAGCAAAAAGACGAATTCTACACACAGACACAAAAATAAATAACTAAAAAAATTTGGAAATTAACGGAAGTTTGAGAAAGGGAACAAAAACAATTACATTTAAAAAAATAAATTGTAGAAGTTAAAAGTTCTGGAGGAGACCTGACCGAACTAATGAATTGGGAAAATCCTCCAATTCTGCAGACAACCTGAAAAAGTTCTATTATTTAGAGAAATAAGGTGATGTGTGACAGAAACAGAGAGAGCAGCAGGGAATGAAAGAAAGGAACAGAACCGCCACATCATAAATATGTATGGGTGTAGAAGAGAGAGACTGGAGGAGGATGAAGATGCAGCGGGGGTGAAAAAAAAGCAGTGGAGTGTAAGGAGGGATGGTGAGAAGCGTGGCTGGGGCAAAAGCGTAAGTGTTCGCCTTTTTTTTTTTCACTTTTCGCCTTTCCTGTGACTTCATTTACTGAAGCTCTGGCTGGTGGATTTGCTCACACTGCAGCTATCTGCTTTGTAAGTGAGGAAGTGGGGGTGGGGGGTTACAAGTTTCTCTCTTGTTACTATCCCATCTTCATTAAGCTCCTCATCATCAAGTATTATTGAAGTACAGTATTTTACAGAAGTGTTTATGGTTAACTACTTAGAGAAGAGTAATGCCTCACACTGGTGGTAGATCTCTATTAAGGCTAGTCAGCTGGAATGTGAAAGGTTTGGAGAATCCTGTAAAAAGGGCCAAAGTGCTTGCCAATTTAAAACATTTGCAGCCCAACAAAATCTTTTTTCAGAAGACTAAAGCCAGAGGTGTGGCAATTTTGTCTAAAAAAAAATATTCCCTTTTGTCAAAGTACAACTGTTCGGACCTAGAGGGACACTTTTTGACTTGTTTCAGGTCTTTTAAATTCGGTATCCTATAACCCTTGTGAATGTTTAATGCCCAATAATTGATTGCCCAGATTTCTTAAAACAATTATTTAAAATTATTCCTAACGTTGATCTAGCTAAAATAATAATTATGGGTGATATTAACTTAGTCCCCGACACTCAGTTGGATCAGAACTCAACAAGTCAATCACAACTTTCACAATCTGGTCAATTAGTTAAGAACGCATTAACAAATATGAATGTTGTTGACGCTTGGCAACTTCTATCACCTACTGGTGGAACATACTCCTTTTCCCTCGCCCACTGCTTATGTTCCCGCATAGAGTATATTTTCTTAGACTTAAAACTGATTTCAGTTATGCAAGATATTGCATCCCATCCCATTTTAATTTCAGATCATGATCCAGTTTCTGTAGACTTAAATATTGCCTCATTACTTGTGGCTGTTAAGAGCAACTGGTGCTTTAACCCAATTCTTTTAAAGGACCTATCTTTCACTGAGAAACTAAAGGAGCACATAGTAGGCTACATCAAAGAAAACAATAATGGTGATGTAAATGATTCAATCCTTTGGGAAGGTATGGAGGCAGTAATCAAGGCCCATGTTTGTTTTTTTATGGCAGCTAGACGTAGAGCTCAAGAGATGCAAATTTGGAGATCTGGAATCAATACTAACTTGAACAAACATATGAGGTTACCCATCAACAGGTAATATTACAAAAATTAAATCTGAGTATAATTCTTTGCTTAACAAACATATCTGCTTTCAGATTCAGATTTTTTATTGGGCGATAAACCACAGAGGTCACTTCCTAGCATGCTGAGAAAAACACAGGCTTCAGCAAGTTTGTCAATAAATAAATAAAAAATGGTCACATCGTCCTCCACAAGAAAGAAAGAAATGCTTTAAGGACGTCTACCATGATCTCTACAAATCTAAGAGCACAGTTGGTCAAACCGAGATAGAAGATTTTCTCGCAGGGTATAACCTTCTCCAATTGGACAATGAGGCAACAGCAAATTTTGAAGCTGATATCACAGTGGATAAAGTTAAAGCAGCTATTAGTCAGGTTTCTAATTATGAAGCAGTTAGACCTGGTGGTTTGGAGCCAACTTTGACAAAGCTTACTGGCCCCGCTCATCCTCCAGATCTTCAATCACTCTATATCATCTAGGGTGCAACCAGGCTCTCTGTATCATGGTTTCATCTTATTAATTCTAAAAAAAAAAAGATCGTGACCCCCTTACAAAGGTGTCATCTTACGAACCAATTTGTCTTCTGGCAGTTGAGACAAAGATAAAAAAATATATATATGATCAAAATGTCTAAAGGAACACATTGAAAAACTTGTACATGTTGATCGAACTGTGTTTATTTCCCATCGATTTCCCATTTTAACATGCGTAGACTATTCGATTTGATATACAGTCCAGACAGACGTACGGATAATTCTGTGGTGAGAACTTTAAATGCGGAAAAAGCGGTCGATCAGGGTTAGAATTTTGTATAAGGATCCAACAGCCTTTCTTATAACCAATGATAATTCGTCCAAGCTTCTTCAGTTACATAGAGGCACCTGTCATGGAGACCCTATTTCCCCTTTTATTTTTGCCTTGGCTCTGGAGCCTTTGGCAGTTCGTATTCATGTAAGCCCAGAAATGTTTCCAATTACGCACAAGGGTATCTGTCAGAGGTCAGAACTCTGTCTCCCCCTCTGGCCATTAGAAGGCACCATCTCCAGAATTCTAACCACACTTCCTGGATGCTGCACACCTGACTCTCATTCACTGAATCAACCACAGCATATTTAAGCTCTGAATTATTGTTTGTGCCACTTTGCCTTCTTTACCAAGCACTATATCTGGACTTGATCTTCTGTCTCCTTGTTACGGCTGTGGCCGTATTTGGTTTGTGTGTTCTGTTTATTCTGTGTTTTGTGTATTTGTATTTCTATCAGAGTGGGACTTTGTTGTTTTTGTGGATCTTTGTGTCTGTGTGTGTCTGTTTGTGTCTGATTATTTTCAGGTGTGGTGCTCGAAAGGGTGTGGCTTCCATTTGGACCTAAGCTGATGGAGGCAGCCTTCAAAAGCATCATGGGGACCTCCAGCCTGAGAGAATGGAGCTTGGCTGCAACATGTCTCCACTGCAGCTTGGCGCTCTTCGCCACCTGTTTTGTTGTGTTTTGCACTTTGTCGTACTTTGTGGTTTTGTGTCCAGGCTCACTCTCTGTAGTCTTTTGTTTGTAGTTATGTTTAAGTGAAGCTGGGGGTATTCCAGAAAGCATGTTTAAAGTACCCTGACTTTAACCCTGAAGTCCGCCTGAACTTGCTTACTCTGGGTATGTTGGTTCCAAAAGACCGGATATGAGTTGGCGTATTTACGCTAAACTTGGTAACCCTGGGTTAATGCGCGTGCACGGCAAGTACATAAAGACATTCTCAATGGATCGCCGATTTCCGGAATCACTATGGAAACCCATGGAGAAAAAAAAGAGGCCGCCATACTTCAGTGAGACGGAGTTTTAATGACGGCGTATGAAGATTATACGTCCATCAAAATAGTAATATGGCTGCATCAGCAAAAATTTCTACTTGGAGAAAAATAACGGACTGAGTAAACGCATGAGTATCTATCTCATTTCTATTTTCATTGTGACTCATATATATATATAACTTATCCAACTGAAATGAATTAATTCAATTGGTCACAAGAAATTGACGGCCCCTAGACTTAAAAAGGGGCATAACACTCCTGACCATGACTGTTTGCCCCGACCCTCATCTGAATTTTGACCATCCTTACTCTCCTCTGACGAACTTCGACTCCTGCCTGCCTGACCCTAATTTAGCTTTGTGGACTTTTAGCAGGAAACCGGTTATTACTTTGCTGGATAAACTTAAGTGAATAATGCTTTGTACTTTATTTTAATGCATGGATTACTTTATGATATACCACCATGATGTTGTTTATGTTCCTGTTAAACTGAAAACCAATAAAAACAAAGATAACAGTGGGAATCAGGGCACTGAGCTGGTGGATGCAAAGACACAGGACTTTACTGACCTAGCCAGTCATTGAATTTCTTGACCTCAGAAGGGAGTCCCAGCTCGGTGAAGTCTCCAGCATGAATAAACACATCACCATACGGCATCTGGATGGCGTCGGTCCGGGAGTGAGTGTCCGAAACGCACACAAAGCGAGTATAGCCTGGTGGCTTTGGTGTGTCATGAGGCATTGGGTCCACCCTGAGTAAGAAAAGAGCAAAGACATTTGAGTGTGAGAGGACAGGAGAATGGGATGGTTCAGTTTTTGAGGTCTGAGTACAAAACTACTAAAGGATGGTGACTTAAAAAGGCAGAGAGAGAAAAAAATGAATTGTTACAGGTGGTAAAAGTGCATAGACAGAAAAAGAATAAAGCACAGATGTAGAAACAGAGCAGAGAGGAGTCCTTTGAGAGTTCCAAGAAGCCTGTTCTACAGGATCTCTGGGGGATAAAGGGGCTGGTGATAACCCACTTTAGTTTCGTTTCCTTCAAGTCTGATTATATATCCTCCTCCACACCCCAAATAAAGAAGAGAAGAGCTGAAACCCCGGGTATACAGCAAACAAAAGCATAGAGCAAAAGCAGAAACTGCCACATTGCAATAAAACAAAAAGATTAGTATGAAAGTTTACATTGAGTGCTGTCAAACTGGACCTCTGTTTAAATTCAACGAAGCATGAGTTTATCTGTACTTCTTCCATGGTTTAACTGTGGTTCATTCGTGATACATCTGTAATTCACATAAATTTCGCAACGTTTCTTACTTTTTCCCCGTATATTCAAGTATTACCAGTTTTCATCCGTGCAATATGCACAAAATCTACATGGTGGCTGCTCTGAGTAGGGGCAAAATATGAAAGGCACAGGCGAGTCGTACAGATTTTTATTTATTTTCAACCCCCAAACCCTGTGCACTCTACAAGGGGCCTGTGATATGTGCCACTTGTTGCTGCAGCCTGATGTTGAAACAACATGGTTCTTGACATTTTGGGAGAAGGTGTGTGTAGATCTGTCAACCTGGCGCCAGCATTTATCTTGGGTGGTTGGGACTTGGGTCTGGGCTTGAGACAACTGGGGATAGGAGCAGCAGGTCCCTGCATTGTCAGGGCCCCTGCCCTGCGCGCTTTCTGCCCCTTTTACCCCACGGCTGGGGGGCTAGCGGGGGTGTGACCTCCCATTCTGTTATTCTGTTCCAATCGTGAGCTAGTACGCCTGAGGGTGGTTGCTCCTGGGCATCTGTCTGTCGGGGGGGCTGCTGTCACTGCTCCCTTCTCTCACTGGAACATTAAATGTGATCAAATACACATCAGGAAACACACAAGTCATTCACCCTACCTGCTTATTCCCTCTGTTTGAACACCACCTTAGTGGATGTTTTATTTGTTTATTTATTGGACGTGCAATCCCATGTATTCATGTCTGTGTTTGCCTTAGGAGGTGCGGCCGTAAGTCTTCTATAGATACTGTGAATTTGTATGGATATGCTTAAGACTTGTAAAAAGGTTTGTGGGTGCTGCACAGAGATGGTGTGTGTATGTATGAGCATCAACACATGTAAGTTACGTTTGACACTCATCCCATGATCTTGTATAATCCTCTGCCCCCCCTCCTCCCCCCTCATCCTGTCCGACTGTCAGCTAAAACTGAATAAAGTTTAGCTTTCATTACCTAAGCCCAACATGAACTTTATTTGTAAATTTTTGAACTTTTTGGCTCATATGTTGACTCAGTATGACAAACTGTTGGTTGTTGGGGACCTGACCATGCATCTTTGCTGCCCTTTAACGCCAGGGATTAAGGACTTTCAAGACTTAGTCAAGGCTTTTAATTTAACTCAGCATGTCACTGGTCCCACTCACTTTGGACCTTGTGTTATCAAATGGTTTTCCGGTGGAGAATGTCTCAATGTATGTACAGGCATTTAGTCGCTCCATTAGGACTGAGACTGCTGCTATTTTCCCTCCTCTCTTTAATACATCAATACAGTCTCACAACTGGTCTCATTTTTAAATCAACTTTTCATCATTTGCAACTTTTGTCTAAAGTTAAACCCTTTTTATCTTTTCATATTTTCGAGCAGGTCGTGCATGCTTTTATTTCTTCACGACTGGACAACTGCAACGCACTTTACACTGGGATTTCCCACAAGGCACTCTCCCGGTTGCAGTTAGTCCAGAACTCTACTGCACAACTTTTTTAACAGGAACCAAAAAATATGAGCACATCACACGTCCTGGCACTGGCTTCCTGTTAATTTTAGGATTAATTTTAAAATTGTATTGTTTATTTTTAAAGCTCTACTTGGACTGTCCCCAAAATACATCTCTGACCTCATTCAGATTTATAGACCAGCACGTGCTCCAAGGTCAGAGGGCCAGCTCCAGCTTGTGGAGCCCATGACGAGGCTGAAAACTAGAGGAGAAAGAGGGTTCTCTGTTGTTGGTCCTAATCTGTGGAATTCTCTGCCTCCTCATGTCAGAACAGTGCCCTCTGTGGAGTGTTTTTTTGTCTTAAAACCCATTTTTATTTTCTGGCTTTAAACACTGTGTGAGTTGTGTGGTCCTCTGTGTTTTCATCTGTGTGTTTTTATCTTATTCTTATTCATTTTATTGTTGTATTTTCGTTGTTTTAATTTTGTCTAATAATTTTCAATAAATTTTAATCTCTGTACAGCACTTTGGAAACTGTTTGGGAAATGTACTCTATAAATAAAGGGGATTTGATTGAAAGTGGATTATTAACACACTTGAAGAGTAACAAGCAACCCCAATTGTAAAAGCTAGCTGTCAATCACATCAGGCACATAGCTGCAATCTGTGTGTTCATTTGCTGGACAGGACAAAAAAAGGTGTAATTTGTGTGGACAACCTAGGGGCACTCACATATCCTCTACACAGCTTGTGCATGCAGCCTTCTTGCATGGTCAGTAAGGAGTCTGTGTGCCCTTACTGACAACTAGAGTGTTGCCAAAGAGCACCCTACCACAGCATCACTTGTACATCATAAGCCCGTGCAACTTAGATTATCCTTGCAAATACTTCACTTACTACACAAACAGAAATAGTACGTTCCATTTTCACGATGTTCCTTCAGAACCTCAAGGGAAGTGCACAACACAACTGTGCTCCCTTTAAAAACCTGCTGCTCCTGTTAACAACCCTTCATGGGTCAACCTCCTGGGGGGGGGGGGGGGTAGTCACAAGTGCATGTGACTAAAGCTAAAGTAGACTATGGATAACTAAACACTGCAGTAGATCAAATATACCTATGTTAATATATCAAAACCACTTAAGCATATTCATCTTAAACACAAAACTACTTAAATAAATGTGTTTAAGATGAATATGCTTTTCATTCCTGTGTGGATAGTAGTTTTAGCACCATAGATTATGCAGCATAATTTTTCTCATGATGATGGTTTTAGTAAGGAGATTATTTTCCGTTTAAACTTTAGCCTTTCGGATCCATTTTTACATCTACAGAGTGATTCTCTGGTATCTGCCTCCCAATTACATCTGGCTGTCCTGCCTGGTTTTTCACTGATAAAAATAGAAATGCAGCATTGCAGTAATTCGTCAAATTTAGTCAAATCAAAACTATATAATGCAGTGTTGCAGTAATACATATACTGTATGTGTATATATATATATATATAAATACAGTACAGACCAAAAGTTTGGAAACACCTCATTCAAATGAATGGGAAGGTGTGTCCAAACTTTTGGTCTGTACTCTATATATATTCATTCTTAGTGGAGGGTTACATGTGTAGTTTTAGGAGGCAATGGAGTGATTGAACCAAAAAAAAGATGAAAAAGGTTTCCAAAAAAACAAAACAGGATGCAACTACTCACATGTGCACGTGAGGTGGCTGAAAGCGTCCCTGGTTGATATTGTAGAAAGTAAAGGCTTGAGTGGGGTTGGTGCTGTACTCATCAACTTCCACAACCATCCTGCTGCCTCTCTGAGGGTGTGACTGAGCCTGTGACTGCTGTCGTCTCGCCGCCATGATCTCTGACAGGGTAAAGGCCATGGCTTGTGTGACCAAAGCTGAGCAGCCGGACAAGGTGTCAATCAATGGCTAATGAGGGTGTACGTAGAGTTTCATTTGCCAGAAAAACTTCTGATAGATGAACAACTCAAATCCTCGCTGAGCTTGGAGCGGCTGTAAGCTGACGATAGGGCATCCTTCCTTCCTCCTTTCTGAAGAGCCCCCACACTGAAGAGAGAACAACATCATCATTAAGAGGAGACAAATGAATCCTGCATGTGTCCAGTGTTTACATTTCAAAAAGAAACTTTTAACAAAGCAATGTTGGAACCATCATTCATTTCTTGTTGGTCATTTTGACTCATTGACTTGGAACACTGCGGTATTTCAGATGATTGTTGAGTCACAACAACAGGGTAAAAAAAAAAAGAACTTGAAAACGTTGTCAATAGTAAGGCACATTTCACAGACAGGAGAAATGTTGTGTGAAGTACAGAAAGGCTGCAGAACCAGAAAATATGCAGAGACATACAATGCCCCAACAAAATTATATTAGCTATAATATTAAAAACACTCAATGGTTAAAGCATAAATGGCATGCACTTACACAGCTCTTTTATCACCTTCTTCAAACACTAAAGTTTTCCATAATCACAATCCTATTCATTCTGCTAAGCATGGCACTAGCCAGTTCACCGGGAGCAATGAGGGGTTCATTGTCTTGGCCAAAGGTCACTTTGACACATATGGGTGCGAAGAGCAAGAACTGACCCTAAGGTCAGAGTCCAGTCAACTCTGCAGCATGGCCACCCTGGAAAACAACATAAAATAAATAAAAACAAATACGGAAGCAGACTTTGCACCTGCGACTTCGTCAGGTTTAAATCATCCAAGAACTACCCAAAGGTCCATCAGTGTCTTAAATTTATTTGTCAATGTTACATTTCTAAAAAGTGTTTCCTGCAGTCTAAAAGTGCTCAAACTCTGTTCAACATGCAACTGGTCTAAGAACAATCCAGAATCCTCTTATCGACTCATTTGGCTGTTAGTTTCACTATTTCTAACCGCCTCCTTGTGTTTTTCAAGTCAGAGACTAACGAGACCTAACCCTTAGCAGGCACAGTGGTCTCTATTCTCTGAAAAATTCAAGCTCTTTCTGTTCTACTAACCTCGCACTTGACAATGACTCACCAATTCCAGCAACATGTAGCTGTGGACTATAAAGAGGAATCCACGATTTTGTTGTTGGCTTGGTGCTAGCCACAACTCTCTTGGCTTTAGAACGTAAGGTTATAGCTGCAGTGCTAACAACCTTGCCATTTCCACTGGCTGCCTAAGCTGGTTTGTTCATTTCCTCTAACCTGCGTCCATACTAGGTACTAAAACAAACCTGACCTGCCGCAAGGAGTGACTCAAACTGCCTTCTTATTGTCTCAACAATTTTGGTGGCCCAAAAGGTCCTCTGGCATTAGAACTTTTGTCTCTTCAACATTTGTATGTGTGAAGAGTTCCCCCTTCTTCAGCCTCTTGACTGTGGTCCCACATAGCCATGGACTTAATTACTGGGATCCCAAGCTTTGAGGTAACACTGTAATTTTGACCATTAGGGACCAAATCTCTAAATTTGTCACATGCTGTTCCTCTTTGAAAACCACCTGAGGCCGAGGAGTCAGCAGCTGTGGAGTCTTAAGATGTGTTTTGTCTCTAAAGAAAACCTGAAAATTTTGCTTTGAACCAGGGACCTCAGTTTGTATACTGTATTTGCGGTTCCATCCACATACCAATGTCCATTACAGACAGAATCTGGCAACTATATTGCATACCATGTGTTCCAAAAATCCCTCTACTTGGTCAAGACAGCTCCCTTACAGCTGATTGTGCCCACGACTCTCTGGTCAACTCCTCTGTTTTCTCTTCTTTCCAGACAGCCTATGGTCATCAGCCCCTGCTCCTCCCTCACCAAGAGCCTTTGGCAATATGCGAGGAGGTCCTACACATTATTTTAATATATATTAAAAACGCCCCTCTCAATCTCCCCGGTTGGTTTCTCACCCAAGCTCAGGTCCTCTACCAGAGGCCTGGGAGCTTGACAGTCCTGCGCAGTATCTTAGCTGTTCCTAGCACTGCGCTTTTCTGGACTGAGATGTCTGAGGTCTTTCCAGAGATCTGCTGTCGCCACTCCTCCAGCTTGGGGGTTAGAGCCCCAAGTGCTCCAGTTACCACAGGCACCACTGTCACTTTCACTTTCCATGCTTTCTCCATTTCTTTTCTGAGTCCCTGGTATGACTCCAGTTTCTCATGTTTATTCTTCCTGATGTTTCCATCGCTTGGCACTGCCACATCTATCCCAACGGCTTTCCTCTGTTCTTTGTCCACCACTACAATGTCTGGTTGGTTCGCCATTACCATCCTATCAGTCTGGATCTGGAAGTCCCACAGGATTTTTGTTCTCTCATTCTCCACCACTTTCTGCCGTGTTTCCCATTTTGACATTGGGGTTTCCAGTTCATATTTTGCACACATGTTCCTGTATATTATTCCAGCCACTTGATTGTGGCGCTCCATGTATGCTTTTCCTGCCAGCATATCAACCCTGCAGTTATGTGCTGGATTGTTTCAGGCACCTCTTTGCACAGCCTACACCTTGGGTCTTGTATGTTGTGGTAGATCTGAGCCTCTATCACTCTGGTGCTCAGGGCTTGTTCCTGAGCTGCCAGGATGAGTACTTCAGTGCTGTCATGTAGGCCAGGACTTGTTGATGACAGCCACTTCAGTTATGGTCCGGTTATTGTCCTCCAACAAGGATCTGTTCTACAGCAATGCATCTCCTGCTCTATATGTCCAGACCAGTGTCTGAATGTGTGAGGGAATGTGTGTGTGATTGGGTGAATGGGTCTGTGACTGTAAAGCGCTTTGTCCTTGTAGGAAGAAAGGCTCTATATAAGTATACGCCATTTACCATATCGCCTGAGACATTTACTAAGCACACTGTCAGTTGGGGCCTTGAAATTGGTGCATCTTCATGCATCTTGGATGTTTCTTCCTAGCCAGTGGCTTCAATGGTCACTATTGCTCGCTAGTTCTTAGCCTCCTTTCTTGCGGCTAGCATACAGTCTCAGGGTGCTTGATTTCAGATGGAACCCTCCATGTATGGTGTGGAGCTTTTGTGTCTTAACATCCGTGATCTGTATCTCTTCTTTAGGCCATCTTACTATTCCTGCAGGGTATCTGATAACTGGCAGTGCGTAGCTGTTTATTGCCCAGGTCTAGTTCTTGCCATTGAGCTGACTTCTCAGGACTTGTTTCACTCGTTGGAGGTATTTGGCTGTTGCAGCTTTCCTTGTTGTCTGTTCCAGGTTGCCATTTGTCTGTGGAATTCCAAGGTACTTGTAACTGTCCTCAATGTCTGCAATTGTTCCTTTTGGGAGTGAGACCCCTCCTGTGTGGACTACCTTGCCTCTCTGTCAAACCATTCGATTGCATTTCTCGAGCTTGAATGACATCCCATTGTGAGTACTGTAGATCCTGGTGGTATGGATCAGGGAGTCAATGTCGCATTCGCTCTTAGCATATAGCTTGATGTCATCCATGTAGAGGAGGTGACTGAAGCTGGCCCCATTTCTGAGTCGGTATCCATAGCCAGTCTTGTTGATTATTTGGCTGAGGGGGATTCTCGCACAGTGGAACTTGTGACTTTCACAATTTGTTAAGCAAAGGCTTTAAAATAATTCTGAACTGAAATAGCTAAAACTGGAAATATTAAATTATCGTTTGCCATTTAGTCTTTTGCATTTGGTGAAGTATAAAGGGCGGAAGTTGTCATGTTGAAATGTGGGAGGCGTTTCTCTGTGCATGCCAGCAGCTCAGCTGCAGCTTCGGCTCTGTGGCTTCTGGAAGAGAACAGAGCTGCTGAGAGGTGCTGAAATAACGGAGACAGAGGGGATAATTTGAGGACAGGCGCCTTTGGAAAAACTCGCCTGGACTGACGTGTGATGTCACCATGCCATCTCGATTCATCATTCACCGCAACCTCACACACTGACAGAAACACGCTTCACGCCTCACACTGCCGCTGTTTGCCATAGGCAAATCCCAGCATGCTCCCTGGATGTGTTTTAGGGGAGCGTGCATCATGAGCGCCAGCAGACAGGCTCCAAGGCCTGTGCATGCCTATCATTTTTCAAACTGTTTCTGCTTTGGAGGGTGTGCCAGTTACAGCTCCTGTGTTTGCTGCTGACAGACGCAGGACACACTGGCAGATGCTCAACGGAGACGCATCCATTCAGATCGTGGTGGGTCTGCACAGTACAACGGCCCCTGCACAATTTCACTCTAACATCCATCAGCAGACTTAAATCTCTTCAACTCCAAATTATTTAAATTACAGATTAAGTCTTTCACAGTAAATGAGGGGAAATGTATTTTACCTGTTGGGACTAGTGCAGTCTTTTTATAGGTAAACCTATGCCTTTAAAGAGATGCCATGAAAAAACAGAATTGTTTTTAAGTGAACAAGAGAAACTACAGCTTTCACTGATCAGATCTGCACCTTTTCTCCTTCAACAGTGGAATCTACCTGGCCTTTGTCTAAGTTCACAGACAAATGACACTCTGGGATCATTCATGTTAGGACTTATAACTCCTGCTTCATTTTTCACTTTGTTCCTCAGAGGAAACTCATATGGCACAGTGGCCTCCATCCAGCAGAACAGGTGATGGGTGAGTTTTGACTGTTTCTACAAAGTAATTTGTAGTTTTTGACTGCAAAGCTAAGAGGTCAAAAGACTGCAGCTTCACATTCCAACATATGCAGGTCTGACATCATCAAGGATGACATTTGTCTTTGTGAAAAAATGTTGTTAGCGCACAATTTTTGTTTTTTTCTGTTATTTTTAACAACTGTTAGACAACATGACAGCTCTAAGGGATTTAGTAAAACAAGTTCTTCCTGCTTTTCCTGCCATGTGTCAAACAAAACTTTGATTCAGTGCCAGTGAATTCCCCCCAGTTTGACTTCTTTCAAAGGTAATAAGAACCCCAAATGTAATTTCAACATTTTTGTTATTTTAAAACTTTTGGAATTGTACTGATTTTGACATGAAGCACAAACAAGTTTTTAGTAGCTCAGAATAGTTTTGTCTGTGCTGTCCTTCAAATTAATTTCACTGCTTTGACTCACTTCATTATGGAAGCGATTCTGTAGCATAATTAAGAATAAAAGTCAAAACCAGAAATGCTTTTTCATTTTCAAAATGAAGCTGCATTTTTTGACTCAAAATGAAAATGAAAAAGCAATCCATCAAAATGCTTTTTCATTTTCTTCTTCAACACCCCTTATTCTGTCACTGAATTAAAATTATACAGAAAATGGTATTTCATTTTAAAAAAGTTCTCTGGTAAATGTGTATCAAAATTCATTCAGAAATTTCTAATTGGAAAATAAAAATGAATTAACAGAAATGCTTTTTTCATTTTTTAAATGTAACTGCATCAAATGACTAAAAATTAAATTGAAAAATCAATACTTCAAAATGGTTTGTCATTTTCTACTTTGAAACCGCTTATTCTGTGTCATAATTAAAACAAAAATTCAAAGAGGGGATCGCATTTTCATTTTCACATCCACCCTGCGAACATTGTCGCATTACTCAATTCGAAAAAGTATTACCAGTGGGGAGGCGGGGCAATGACATCAGAGCTATCTCCATGTGTCTGGCTGCTAAGAGACACATGCTAGGAGCAGTGTAGCTTTGTGTTAGCGGCATAAGCATAACAGTAATAAAAGCACATTTAGAAGACAGTCTCCTGCAGCTTTGCGCTGGTTTTGCTGACATTTCTAAATGAATTTTGATACACATTTATCAGAGAACTTTTTGAAAATGAAATGAAAAATACCATTTTCTGTATCATTTTAATTAAGTGACAGAATAAGCGGTGTTGAAGAAGACAATGAAAAAGGATTTTGAAGGATTGCTTTTTCATTGTAATTTTGAGTAATTTAATGCAGCTTCATTTTGAAAATGAAAAAGCATTTCTGGTTTTGACTTTTATTCTTAATTATGCTACAGAATCGCTTCCATACTTTATATGAACACAACACAATTCATTGAAAGATTCATTGAAAGATTCATTTCAAGCGGAGCATGTTTTGTCTTTGGTTTATGTGCAGTACCAGCGCTTAGTAAAGGTTTTTTTTTTTAAAGATATTTGACATTTTTTCAAAATTGAAGGAAAAATCTCGGCACAGATTTCAGGAAGTCTGACAAATCATTTAGTAACTGTTATAGTTTTTATTCAAATCCTCAATAAGCCTATATTTTATGAATCCATAGTAAATTACAAATCAGCTGCGAGCCAATTTATACATTTGTTGTTTAAACTGCAAATCATCATCAGAGCTTCTTTTTTCTCTTCTTGATTTATTTTGTATTTTTCTTTTTTTCCATTTTGATTCATACACTGATCCATGCTGAGGAACTCTCTTCAATCAGGATCCATTAAAACATCTGCTAAAATCCAGCACCAAACTGGACCCATAGTTCTGAGATGTTTTACCCTAGACCTGCTCTTGTTTTAATGACCCGTGACTATGTGGACCAAAGTCCAGCTTTAGTGCCGAGCCTGGAGATATACTTATTCAGTTTAGAAATGTATCAGTTAAGTTTAAAAAGATGAATATAGACAGAAACCTGTAACTATTGAGGTGAGTTCACCTGCTGATCCCCGTCGCGGTTTCACGCCATAATTTGACGAGCTCCCGAGCTGACACTGCGCGCGACCATTTGACCCGCGGGCTGAGACTGCGCCCGCGCATTTGACCTGTTGGCTGACACTGCGCGAATCAAATTATGACCCGCGGGCTGACACTGCGCGCGAACATCTGACCCGCGGGCTGACACTGCGCGCGACCATTTGACCCGCGGGCTGACACTGCGCGCGTGCATTTGACCCGAGGGCTGAAACTGCGGGCGACCATTTGACCTGTTGGCTGACACTGCACGCGACCATTTGACCCGCGGGCTGACACTGCGCGCGCCCATTTGACCCGAGGGCTGAAACTGCGGGCGACCATTTGACCCGCGGGCTGACACTGCGCGCGCGCGCATCTGGCCCGTGGGCTGACACTGCGCCCGCGGACTCCATGCACGACTCTGCTGAGTGGATAAGACGCTGCAGAAAAATGGGATCCCAAGGTGGAGTCGGAGCACCGGGTTGGGAAGCATCAGCACGTTAAAGTCACGGCTGAACAGTCGAGGGACGCGGAGCGGCGCCGAGAAGAAAACGCGCAGCTGCAGTTAAAAAAAACGCATTGAAGGATTGAGTGAAAAACCAACCTGGCCTGAAGAGGTGAAGAAGCTCAGACGCAGGTGACACGCTGGTCACTGAGAACGCGGTGCGCCGGAGGAACGTCCTGGAATGACTGCTTCGCTCTTCTGTCTGTCACGGTGATGATGAAAAGGAGCATGGAGGGGGAGAGGAGCGCGAGCAGCTGCGCGCGGCTCCATCGCCAAAAATCATTTAATCATCAACCAGGAGGCAGTTCCGCTGGAGACAGTGGGCAGACTGGAGGACCTCCAACCGCGCAATGTGGGTCAAATGGGATGAGAGGATCTTAACAAAGTAGGACACTGGTCTCATCCATACCAGTGTGATTCTTTGTGATTACCATACTCAACATGATTCTGAAAAGGAGGTTCTACCTTCCTTCAATGTTAAACACACTTTACAAATGATTCGAATCCATTTGTTTAGCAGCTAACAGTCAACTTCATCTTCAACTGAGTTCTCTTTCTTTTATCCTACACCTGTCAGTCATTATGTTAAGTTACAATGGAGTTTCCATTCTTTTCTTTAATAGAATGGTGTAATTCTTCATGAGTTGGCTCTGACTTATGGGTGAGAAGACTTTTAGCACATTTGTATTAATGAATCACATAAAAAAAAGACTGCAACGTGATCAAATGTTTTCATTATTTGTTCAAATGCTCTTTAATGTGCACTGCAGTTTTGTGTTTTTATCAGTTTTCCAATAAAAAAAGAGATCATGTTTCTACAAAATTTCTCTTTGGATATTCTGACTAAAGTAGACAAAACTGTTTTTTATGGAAATAAACAACAAAAATGGTGCATATACTTTAATTGCAACTGTTTGTAAAAGTATCCCAACATGTAGTAAAAATTTACTGAACCTTTTTTAGGTCAAAGAGCAGGATGTTTTCGAGTGAGACTGTGTGAAAGTTAGATCTTTTTTGAAGACCAGAAGTGAACACTGAACACATCTCACATTTAGTAATTACAAAAAGGATTATTCCTTCCAGAAAAACAGCTTTGGACAGACTGTTTTCTCTTTTCGAGCCTCTCAAACCTGGAACACAATCCAAGAGAGCTCTCCACACTTCCATCGTTCTCAAAATAATTAAGAACATGGCTGCTGGAAAACCAAACTTGCACTCACAGCTAACTTTAGGGACAATGCCAGAAAACTGTTTGATAAACTAAATTCAAAATCAATCATTGGGAGGAAGCATTCACAGTTGTCATAGTATTGTTCTGATTTTGGCGATTTTGTTGATGTGTACTTTGGGGAACTATGTATTTTAAACTGTTTACATGTAATTTAAGTTATGTTAATTTTATGTCATTTCGTTTAATGCAATTACATGTTACTAACGTACTTTTTAACTTTTTTTATTTTTTTTATTTTATCTATAGTAGCTTGGTGGCTGGCCATGGTCAGAATGGGACAGAGGATGGAAATTAGTCTAGGTGTCTCACTATTTTTAGAGAACTCCACACTGTTCGTTGCATGCATTGTCCCTTAAAGAAATAATAAATAAATAAATAAAATTCTGCCAGAATACAAAACAGAACATCTTCTATATTTCTAAAGTATCTTAAGGGTTGTGTTAGTACGGCAGAAACTACATTTGAGTTTTTAATTCATTTATTCATTCTCTTCTGTTTTTTTTCCTTTCAGGGTCATGGGGCCACTTATGGGCAAAGGCAGAGAACACCCGGGACAGGTCGCCAGTCTGTCGCAGGATCACACATATCACACACCCATTCACACCTATGAACAATTTGGAGTGACCAATTAAGCTATGAAGCATGTTTTTGGACGGTGGAAGGAAGTCGGAGTCCCCGAAGAAAACCCACACATTCATGGGAATAACATGCAAACTCCACACAGAAAGGTCCCCCATTGTTGTTCTGTTTTAGGTCCCCCAGCCGGGACTGGATCCAGGGGCCTTATTGCAGTGAGGCAAGAGCGCTAACCACTGCGCCACCGTGCAGCCCAGAGTTTTTCATATAACCAAAAAGATATTAAAAAATACTTTCAGGTTTGTTTTAGGCACTGATAGTAATGTGTATGCTTCACATATGTCTATGTCTGAAGTGTAAAAGATTAATGAAGAAGCTATAAATATGAAATACAAGATGTTTCCATGGATGCCAGTGAAGATCACAAATGATTGACAAAAAAAGGTTCAGCGCACTGTCTTGTGGGGTGTAGATGACCCAACTCCCAATGTTAAAGTGCCTAGGATAGCACAAGGGTTAATGAGTTGATTGAGCAAAATTCATTATTGCAGTCTCGGGCCGCCATCTAGTGGATAGATAGATATATATAGAGAGAGAGAGAGACAGACAGGCATACTATATTGTGTGTGTGTATATATATATATATATATGTACGGTATTTATATATCTACTGTGTGTGTGTGTGTGTATATAACATGTTTTTATTAATAAGTTATGCTAAGTTTTAGTTTGAAATGTGTGGGTGCAAAACAGAGGGAGTGGAAGACTCGGGTGTCGTCTGGTAGTTGGGGAGCTGGTGCGGGGAAAAAAGGAAAAAAGAGAGAGGCTTGTGTCCAGAAGAAAAAAAAAGTGATTCTGCTTTGTTGTTTTTTCATTGATGAAAGAAAAGAAACAGTCACTTTTTTTCCCATAATCAATCTGACTTTTATTGCTTTATATCAAGTGAACTTTCAGTAGAGCAACTGCCAAAGGGAAGCAGACAAGCTGATGACAGGAGAGTCATCTCATCATCTGGAAGTCCCTGTGGCTTGCAGATGCTGCCTATGATTGTGTGCTGTGTAAATATCACATAGGCAAGTATCTGATTTATCTGTCAAGCGTGATGAATGACCCCCAAAAGAGCATCTGAGCTGATAAGTTCATTCATTCATCTTCTTAACCGTTTTGTCCCTTTCGGGGTCATGGGGCTGCAGGAGCCTAACCCAGCCAGTTGAGGGTGAAGGCAGGAGACATTCTGGACAGTCTGTCGCAGGACCACAATCACACACACTCACACTCACATTCACACCTATGGACTATTTAGAGTAACCAATTAACCTATGAAGCATGTTTTTGGATGGCGGGAGGAAGCCGGAGAAACCCACGCATGCACGGGAAGAATATACAAATTTCACAAAGATTTTGCATGTTGCTGTGAGGCAAGAGCGCTAACCACTGCGCCATCATGCAGCCCATGTAAGCTGATCACAATAGTCTTTAGTTACATTCTTTAGTTAAAACCTGATTCGAATAACAATTTATCAGCTCAGATAAAGTATTATTCTAAACAGGATGTAACTAAAGAATGCCTCTGACTGTCACAGACCTTGTAAGATGATTAGAGCTTGGATAATACACTCCACCAGTGTATTATCACTTGCACACTTGTATTATTGTGCATTAAAAAGTGATAACGCACAGTGATAACCGCACGCCCTAAAAAGAAGTTCCGGTAGCCTCTCTTAAACCTTCTGTATCACTGCACCAGCTACTTTAAAACAACCTTCAGCTTCATCATCTGGACAAAAACAAGCGGTAAGAGTTGAACTTTCTCTCTGAACCGATGCTTTATTTAACCTATCGTGACCACCAGCACATATGGGTCATCCTTAGCAGCTGACATCTAGATCGGAGGACGGAGTGCTGTGTTGTCACAGTAACATGACAACGCGCAGCACCACGTGACAAATAATCCGCTTTTTTGGAAAAAAGCGATCCAAACCGAAAAAAATATCAAGATTAAAGTACTAAAAACTGATTGAATGTTTGTTTACTTTATAGGTGACCTTGTTATAAAGCGAGTTAATGGTCTTCGAAATGTGCATTATCAGAATTAACACACTTCCCGTCAAATGGTTCAAGCTTCCACGGTGTGCGTAAATTTCTGGTAATACACACTTCGTCAGCCATTTACCTTTACTTAAGCCACACATGCACTGTTTTTTAATGTTTAATGTCAGGAAATTTACCATCTGATGACACTAAAGCCTAAAGGTGGAACAAAATGCATTCAAGCTTGACAGTAGCTATGGATACATGTGCAAAATATCTTTGATCGGATCAAAGATCTCATTAGTATTCAACTGTGTGCCTTGTCCCTGAAAAACTTTATCTGATTATAACAAACGTTTACATAAGCCACACTTTCGGTTGGAATGAATCATTTGGACATGCGCAGAACTATCTAAAATACCGTAGAAGAAGAAATCGTGAGTTCCGTTGTAAAAAGACAAAGCTGCCTGCAGCATAGAGAGAGGATTTTCTAAACTTGCTTTCATTATTGTTATGATTATAGCATTATTAAGTGCACGTTCGCTCATAATTTTATTAATATGTGCAGCCAGTGCTTTATTCTTGATCGAAAAGACCCGGAAGAAGGGTTATGATTAGGCTAATACCTGCCAAGAACATTTGGCTTTGCATGCACTCAAAATCCATGCGGACAATGCCGCAATGTGCATCTTGGCTGCACGTAAATATGTGGGAATAACATCAGCCTTTATTTTGTCTGGACACGATTGGTAACACAAATTCACACAAATTGGCTTGGATTCTCAGGATTGGGCAGACCGGCATTTCTGCATTCAAAAGCCGCCTCTGCCAGCTCACTCACTGTCCCAAAGTGGCTCAGCTGTTGGAGATACAGTTCTCCCAGGAGACGCAGTTATCTAAGTGTCCGGCAGCTCATTTATGCAGAGCAGCTGGACTGCGGGCCTTCTCCATAGCGCACACCGTATAAAAGCACCCTCCCCTGCTCGCAAACACGAAGCTACGAATGTGGTCCTGTTTGCGTTTCAAAGCCTCCTCTGTAGCGCCACACCCTCTGCGCATGGCACCCTCTACGCATGAGCCAGAGCAGTAATGACCCACGATGAACCACGATCAGATCAACAATCGGCATAACCCATCTATCTCAATCAGAAGGAAATTGTGATCCAAATGAGTGTGATCAGGTCACAGTATTCCAAATGATGTGTTTACATTACGCATTTTTATTTTGATCAGGCGTTTATACTGATTACTTTTGTCAATGTAAACGTAGCTACTGAAGTATTATTAGCAGGTTGGCTTGCGGACTGCAGAAGTTTGGTGCAGCAGAGCTCCGGTTCTTTGGGGAGAAGCTCCAAGAACCTTCACATAATCACTAGCTTTCATGAAATACCACTTGGTTTTGTTTTATTATGGTTTACTTATGCTTTGTTATTGCAGGTAAGCTGTGACTTCTTCCTGAGTCGGTCACAGTTGCCCGTAATCACTGGTTAGGGTTTCTGTAGTTAGGGAGGTATCTTTCTGTGTTCTGCACTGGTGCACCTTATGTCCTCTGCTTTGAACTTGGCTTTTTTGAAACATTAAATGTTCTGGAAGTATTCTGAGTCCTTCCTGCATCTGGGTTTAAACCTGTTTGTCTGACTGTAACACTATTAGCTTCAGGGCCATATTTTGTATTTCTGTAAATAGGTTGTTTTTAACCCTTGTGCTATCCTATGACCCCACCCTTACATTGACGTGTTCTCCCTACCATGACAAAGGTGGATAAAGGTGAAAAGATTTCATGTAATCCATGGACACCAGTGAAGATCACAAATTATTGAAGAAAAAAGGTTCAGCGCACTGTCTAGTGGGTCTAGATGACCCAACTCCCAATGTTAAACGGCCTAGGATAGCACAAGGGTTAAATATTTTTTTGCATGAAGAATCCCTATTCATATGAGCACATTACAAAATAACACTTGATCCTGACTGAGATTGTTTAGGGATAAATAAATAGTGTTTGGACAGGGTCTGAGTTTTTGATTTATCTGCAGAAAAGAGACATGAACGACCATAGCCTGATTTGAGTAAAGCACGACACAAAGAATCAATTCACAATAAAGACCATTTCAGTTGGTTTTCTGCTACTGTTTTTTATTTTGTTCAGTATCAGATTTTTTAATTATTTAAACAATGTGGCACAACACTGTTACATTTTCTTCCTTTGGGCACAACCGAATTACACAACGTTCAAATGATTCCTCATATACATACACACATATACAGTCTGCAGTCCCAAGTCACTCACACATCAATCAGGTTCTGTCATCCTCATGTGCACACGCAAGCACGCACGCACGCACGCACGCACACACACACACACACACACAAACAATCCTTTCACCCAATTCTCAGGGAAATAGAGTCAACTATGGAACAATTCATTTGTTTTAACACTCACACTACACAGAAGCCACGTTCATAAAGCAGGCTGAACCTCATCATATCTGTGTGACAGCTATTCCACATGACCTGGAACCTGACAACAGCAGGATTGTTGGATCTGGAAATAATCTGGTACACACTGAAATCACTCACACATTCTTTAAGCCGATCAAAGATTTTGCTGGCTAACACCCTGCGTGTTTCAATAATGTCATCAGGTTTTCTCTTCTGCCTTATTCGATACCTTTCTTTGGCATAAAGGCCAAAAGTAAGATCAGAAAGGCCAAACTCAATGTTTTGCAAGACCATTTTTTCCCGTTGCAACCAATAAACTTTCAATTGTTTCCATGACTGTAGACTTTTCCAAAGCGTTCCCCTGTTGAATGAGTTTTAGCTACTGTTGTAACCTCATGGACAGAACCTGGAACTGGTTTTCTCAGAAAAAAAAAAATCACAAAAAACGTAAGGGGCTGACTTTTGACTGCTGTGGTTTTACCAAACTGATCTTCAAATGTACCTTTATATTTCTTTATAGTGTTAAGCGAGAAACTCAAATGGCCAAAAGGCAAGATGACTTCAAGCATCTGCTTTATAAAAAAATTCAGCACTGTCACAAGAGGAAAACCTCTCGATAGCTTGAATGCTATTAAGAGAGTCTGCAGACATTTGGAACTTCTGCTGGAGAATCTTAGCTCCTATATGCTAACAAAGCTGTCAGGTTTACAGTTGAAACCTCTTGAAGGACATCTCTGGCACCATGTGAACCTTCAGAAAAATATACCTGTCATTCAAAGTTCTCTTTTCAGTCACATTGTTTAGATATGGGGTTCATCTTGACCCTGTTTCATGGTTTTTACATATATATTAGTGCTGATGGGAATGACAGAAACATTTGGTCAGGTTATAAAAGAAGAACATATCTACACACTATACTAATTTAATGAAAAGAAAGTGCATCAGGGTGACTTGGGACAGTTGTAGCACTGCAGGTAGAGCCGTCATACTAGAAGAGATCAGAGATGCTTCTTTAATCTGGCAGCTGTAGAACACGGATAGCTCAAGGTTGGGGCCATGACGATGTTCACAAAATGTAGTGGTGCTAGATAAACTGGTAAAATAGTAACACTGTTGTCCACTGTACCACTGAGCAAAATCAAACTATTGTCATTGAGTAAATCAAACAGGTTACACGGGTTCCCCTATCTTCACGTGTGGCACATTTCAGTACAACACAAAAAAGTCACAAGAAACATTTTTCTCTAAAAGATATAAAATTCAAGTGCAATTAAAGGTTCAAATATTAGTTAATTACATACATTTATCGCTAAAGAAACAAGTTTGTTGCTTAAAGGTAGTTTATCTTGTCTTAATATATATATATATATGTATATATATATATATATATATATATATATATAATATATATATATATATATATATATATATATATATGTATTTTTTTTTTTTTTTTTATTTAAAATATAGACTTTGTGCCACAAAGGATGTTACCCAATGTAATAGTTTACTGAACGTTTAAACTGACACCTTGGAGCTTTTTGAATATCTGTGTTTGCAGTGCACCAATTGTCTTCCCATCTTTGAGTTTTGGCGCAAAAATAGAAATTCAAGCCAGGGATGCAACTGCATCATTTCTTTGGGGTCAGCCCTTTTCCTGGTGTCAAGCCTGTGAAACTGAGTCAAAACATTATTAACCACTAACGGTTCTGTGATATGGGCCTCTTGCAAGTTAAGTGCCATGTTGTATATAAATTACACAAAACAACACAATACAGAACAAAGGCTGGACAAAAAAAGAAAACGTAGAACACAACTTAACCATTGAGAAAACGTCTGGAATAAAGAAAAAGGCAAGACTATTGTAACTATTTGATGCTGATTCATTTCCTGAATCCCAAATCTTATCGCGATGTGGGCTAATGTGGCATGTTATTATAAGACGGATTCCAAAACGACATAAGAGGGACAGACTTAAAAAAAAAAGCAGCTTTATGAAACTTTGTTAGCATAAGATGGTAACCTTGGCTCTCAACATTCAATAATATGAGGCAAACTACTTTGAAGTGTAATTGAAGACTGAATTGAAGATCAGACTTGTGAATTATAAATCATAGAATAAATTATGATTTATGTATCATAGCAGATCAAATCCTGACAAGTTAAAGATGAGATGGTAGAACTAATACCTTTTTTCACTTAAATACTTTGCAGAGTGCAATCATTTGTAAATCAAATGTGCAACTTAAAATAAGTGAGTCATGACTGTAAAAAAAGCTTTTCTGTGCTTTTCTGCGCTCTTTCCTCACACATTGACAACAAAACAACCAGAAGCAATACAGATGGATCAAGTCTTCTTAGCCACAAAGGGGAAAGAAGATTCTGGGGGTTTAGGCTACCTTTTAATGTACTGAACGTGGAATGATGCAGGTGGAATCAGTCTTTAGCAGGTAGAGGAGGGCTTCCCAGTAATTAATATGGTTGTAGGAACTGTGTTATTTTTGGAACGTAGCAGCTTGATAAAGGAGCGAGAACATCTCTTTGACTCAGCTGTGTATCTGAAGTAGTTCTGGGGATGGGCAAGAACGTCAAACAGGGCCTTTATTAGCTTCTTGTCCTGAAATGGATAAGACAGGTACAACAAACATGAAAACTACAGACATTTCTAGCTCATTTCCATGTTTCTCTCGCCAAATGAAGTTGAACATAGGCAGCACATCGGTGAGGGGGTAATTTATTTCCACTTTTAGGGACGAAAAGGTATCGTGTTAAAAACTCTACGTTTCCAGTCAGTGGTTCCCATGTGTTGATGCTCTGACAAGCATTATTAGCATCATGGGAGGCTTTAGATTAGTGGGTTGATGGTCAGGGGTTCAAATCCTAGGTTAGTTGGTCGTTGTGTTTAGACAGAACACCATGATGCACTGTTTAAAGATATAATCTGAAAATGCCTTTTGGCCATAAACAAATGATCTGCAACACATTATCAGTACCTTCAGGATCTCCTGATGGTTCTCAGAAGCATACAGCCTTCCATCTCGCACTATGTCCTCTATGAGCTTCTGATAGTCCTCTAGGACACAGAATGGAAAAGACAAATGACTAAACAAGGAAGGGTATGTGAAAAAGTAGACAATTACCAAATCAAAGTGGGACTCATAGAAAGGTTTACCATCATACGTGACATATGGAACCTGGAAGCCTTTGCCGCTGTTGACCTCATTAGTCTTAAACTGGATCCAAAGTTTGCGAGAACGAGAGGTGAAGGCAATGGGTCTCTCGTAGGTCTGACAAGTCTCGTACGTGGTTATGGACGTGGGCAGCGCTGGAGGAAATGTGGAGAAAGTTTAGGACCTTCCCTCAGGAACCATGCTCAACACAGAGCATAGCAACCCACAAAATAAGCCCCTGTCATGATATTTAATGATTAGACACAGCCTATCTTTGTGTAACAACAAATTATGTTTATGTTGAGCCTTAAAATGTTCTAGTGAATCAGCAATGATAAAATGTACTTTTCGAGAAACCTTGGGAGGTGTATTTTCTCTGTCGTTGAAATAAAATTCTTACATTTGTTGGTTATTTAGAAAAGTTGAGTAGAGGATTTAGATTAGAACAGTGTATCATAACATTTATCTGTTTTATTGTTGTGGGATAGTTCTAAAAAGATAAAACATTTTAGATGTATTTCTTGAAGAAAAAAAATAGAGCAGCATTGGGTCTGTATAACTTTGGGAAAAACTAGGAAATTTCTCTGGAAGAATATCATAAATTAATGTCCTGCTCACTGGACCTGTTCCTGATTTTTACATGTAACCTTTTAGACCTTTTCACTTCAGTACATCAAAAAGTAGAAGTCTCTTTTTACCACTCTTTCTCATGACCAGTACGTCTCCACAGTCGTCTTCAATAGGGAGAAAAATCTCTGGCACCACGATAAGGATCCGTCTCTTATGTGGAGGGTTGATGGTCCAGACGCAGTTCACATTTGATGGGTAATCTCCAGGGTAGTTAGGTGACTCAATGTAGCCAGTGAACTCCCCCAATTCCCCTCCACACAGCTGATCTGAGAAGTTTGCAAAGAACTATCATAACAACCCTTGAAACATTACAAGGTAAAATGGCTTTTAGAAGAAACAGAACTTTACTTTTGCAGTGAGAAACATTTGTGGCACCATCAAAGTCTGTCGTGGTATTCCCGGGGCAGGTGATGCAGTAGTTCTGCCCAAACTCGGACTGGTAGGTCCCAGCTTGGCACCGGATACAGCGGTGGGTGGTAGAGTTGTAATAATGTCCAGGAGCACAGTGCACTAGAAAAAAGAGGTAATGCTTTCTTTTACAGTACAGTACTTACAGTGTACTTAAGTAGTATTTACATGGTACTTATTGTGTAACTACTGGGTACTTTCAGTGTACTTACATGGTACTTTTATGGAATTTACTGGGTACTTACAGTGTGTTACCATATAAATGCACGGTAAGTACAGAGTAGACACAAAAAAGTACCATGTAAGTACCCAGTAAAGTCCGATAGAAAGTACCATGTAAACACACTGTAAGTACCCAGTAAATTCCATAAAAAGTACCATGTAAGTACCCTGAAAGTACCCAGTAGTTACACAATAAGTACCATGTAAATACCACTTAAGTACACTGTAAGTACTGTACTGTAAAAGAAAGCGTTACCAAAAAAGGAGCAAACTAAAAAACTGAAACACAAAGACTAACCAAGGATCATTTCATGTCTATTATACTTCATTACTTGATCAACCCCAAACTTTTGAAGTCACAACTTAACAATTTGCAACATTTAAAGCCAAACAAGGATATTGTCCCATCATGTCTTGCATGTTGTAAACAAGGCATTTGGGTAGTTTTGTTCCACCGGACACAAGAACTATATTAGATAAATAATATACAGCCATTGTAGATGTCTACAGGACAACTCAGACATTCCTATTTTGCTACTTTATTAGATGTCTACCAATAGTCTTCTGAAAGACATCTGGATATTTTTTTTTTTTTATTTAACCTTTATTTTACCAGGAAAAAATCTCTTTTTCAAGAGAGACCTGGTGCCACAGATGTTTTTTTAGATGTCTATGAGAGAACCTTTTTAAATATTTACTAGATATGAAATAGAAAAGCCAAGTCAAACATGTTTCGATCATTGAGACTTTGTGTGCCGTCATTCTTTTTCTTCTTTTACTATCAAATATAAACATGACATTATTTGTGTAGAATATATATTTTCTCCTAATCTATACATGTAAATGCAATTCTTTACTTAAAGAACTTCAACTCTGAACAGGAACTAGACTCTTCTGTTCAGCAGTAGATAAGAAAATGTGCTTAAAGCTCATTCTAATAATAATCCACTCGGTCAGTAGATGAAACCTTTTACCATCATTTTGTTCAGTTTTACAACAAGTTAAACATCTAAACACAAATGTTGAATTGTTGTTTTGATGCAAGTTTCTGTGACTTTTAACCCCAGGTACATTTCAGCAGAAATCCTTGCTCTTTCTTGGAATGTAGAACCTTTTGATTCCTAGTTGTCTATGAAATAAAAGGCTGCAAAGTGGTGTAGTGATTAGCTCCTTCACTTCACAGTGAGAATAACTCTGGTTCAAATCCCAGCTGGGACCTTTCTGTGTAACGTTTGCATGTTCTCCCTCTACAGGTGTGGATTCTCTCCTGCTTCCTCCCAATGTTCAATAACGTGTTTTACAGGCTTCTGTGTCTTTGTGTGGCCCTGTGACAAACTGGTGACCTGATTAGGGTGTGCTCCACCTTCATATGGCTTGGAACCTGTGACACCAAAAGGGATTCAGTGGGTTCTGAGGACGAATGGATTGATGTAAAATTGCAGTATTTATATTTTAACTAGTAAATGTTTTTAAAAAAGTACTCTAATAGATGTCTAAAAATGTCCAAATATCAGATGTCAATAGGCAGACCTCTGTAGCAGATATCGTTCAGAACACTATTGGTAGACATCTAACAGATTAACATAATAGAGATGTCTGAGATGTCCTGTAGACATCCATGGTAGATGTATATTAGGTATTTTAGAAATTAGATATTATTAGAAATCCTGTGCCTAGTGTGGAAAGGCATTTCTGAAGATGTCTGCTTATTTCTTCTGGGGTCAATGAGTGTCACCAATTTTTATTCCTATACATATCAATATACAAATCAAAATTTGCTTTGTGAAGTTATTTTGGACCAAACAATAAAGATGGCTTGACTATCTGCCGAAACACTCTTTAAACATGTCCAAAATCTTTTCAAACAACTAACTCATTAGGACTTTGAAACCATCAAGTCAAGAAATCCTAATAATCGATGGCTTCAAAAACTACTAAGAGCTTTTAAGGAACTGTAAGAGAGCAAACCTTTGGCCTCACAGTCTCTGAATGAGACAGATCCTTCATACTTAGTCATGAGACCTCCTCCACATTGAAAACATTGAACTCGACCTGGTTCTGGCTGGTATGTGCCCTGTGGACAGGGTTGGCATGGGTGAAAGCCATCAGAAGAATACTGACCAGCTGGACACTGACCTGTAGAACAGTAGGAACAAATGACCTGTCATTAACCTTTCGTAGAACAGTAGAACAGTCTTAGAACAGTCAATTAGCAGCAAACCTAATGGGAACCCTGCCCCCCTCCCCTCAAAAAAATTCTGGTTCTAATAGTGAACTTCTATTATTTAAAAAATCTAATACTTGAAGACAAAGAAGGCCAACATGGACAAAATCAAATTAGATGACTCTGATTTTCCCATTAATGACATTGAGAGCCATGGTGAAAAAGTCACAACTTCAAAAGTGAGGAAGGACTTTCCTTCAGCTAGTTAAAAAAAAACATTCTTCAAACATCACTGATGAATTAGTTATGTCAAACAGGTATCAACGGTTATCTTTTTAAACATTATCTTTCAATTGTAAACTTGTGAATTGTTTTGGTTTGATGCATTTCTCGGTAGAAAAGACCGGTGCCTCAGGCCGCATTTACACTGCATGGTTCAAGTGACCCAATTCCAAATTTTTCCTCTCATGTGGCACAGATCAGATATATGTGCCATGTAAGCAGACAAATCGGATATTGCCCAGTAAATGAGAGTCGTACGTCAGTGACGTTAACTCAGGACACCACCAACTGAGATCACATGACTTATTAAGGTGCTTTTTTGCGTCGATTTTGCTGTTCGAGGACAGCTGGAGCCCCATCAGCATGTTACCTTTCAGCCTCAGGCTTCAGACCGTAGTCGGAAACCGCTGTTGTTTCCGGTCGGGTCCCGGTCGAGATGCAAATGGTAACTAATCAAGTGGGACACCGTTGCTCTGGAACAGGCTAGAAGCCGTTAATTTCTTTGCTTGGATCAAACTGTTTGTACAGCGCAACGTCTGCAAATACTTCCTCGTTCATAAGCCGGCCGAGCAGCCCTCCTTTTTCCTTTACCGCGCATCCCGTCTCCTGCCTCATACTGGAGCGCACAAGGCAACGCCTCTTCCGTCGCTGCGTTGCCTCCATGACAACCGCAGTCACACAAAAGAAACACAACAAAAAGGGGAGGGTTTCGCCATGCTAAACGTTTGCCGTTTGGACCAACACACATCTTCTAAATGTACTTTTATTACTGGTATGATTATTATTAGGGGCCTGCTCACACATCATTTTTTAAATCCGTGCAGTCAGTGCTTAGGTCCGCGGAAGGCGGAAATGCTGCTACGTTTACGTAGTACTGACAACGTCTACGTTTGACAGTTTCAGCATTGTATAGTGTAAATCGGATGCGAGTCACTTTTAAAAGATGACGTAAGCGGGTCGTCAAAAAAATCGGATATAGTCAGAAAATCGGATTTGGGCATCAAATCTTAGTCACACGCGTCCGTCCGTATGGGGGTTGACGTATACAGGTGATGTCCGGGTCCATGAAGGGTCATAGAGAGGAGCGGGCCACAATTTAACAGTCTTTTACCTGAATACATCACGGTATCTTTCTAAAGAAACTGAAAGCAGAATGACTATTTAGATTAAAAAAAAGAAAGAAATTGCAATTTACCTCCACACTGAGACACATTCTTGGCCCCAATAATGCCCTGTCCATCTATACTTGGACATGGCTCACAGGACAGTTGACCCTCAGTATCCTGGTATGTTCCTGTAGGACACTGGACGCACTGCTCCTGCTCCCCGCTGTAAAATGTCCCCACACCGCAGCTCACTGAAGAGCAGTGCAGAAGTGAACACTGTAGCTTTCAACAGGACAGCAGTGTCAAGGTAAGTAATCAGATTCTGTTCTTACCACATTTTTCATCCTGTAACACTTGTCCTGTGCTGCAGATTTCCGCTCCATATGAAATCCTGGATGGTTTTTGAGCCACTTCATATTCTGTCCCAGAAAACTGGATGTAGAACTGCTGTTTGTTGATGGACTTTCTAAGTGTACGCATGGCATTCTGCAGCTTCATCTTCATCTTGGCCCTCACACAATCTACATTGCAGACATCTAAAGGAAAAATCAGTTTTTCCAATTAATGAAGAAAAATATGCTTGATTTCTTCAGATATTGTGAAGTGGACACTAAACTTAAAAACTGACACACCTGAAGCTTCCTCCTCATTCATTTCCATTTCAAATTCAGCAGTGATGAGGGAAACCTCTTTTGAAGGAGACTTGCGGCCTCTACGGCGCCTTTTTGAGGAATCACACTTGAGATTGACAAATGTGACCTTACAGTCATCAGTGCATGGAAACTGGCCTCCTTCCAGACAAAAATGACAAAATGGGTTTTTCAGACTTTTGTTTTCAGCTAAATACTGTTTATGAATGTTATTATTATTAATACCTATTTGCCAACAGGCCGAAGCCCATTAATTGGCAAATTCACACACCAAAATCAAAAATTAATCACAAATTCTTCGTATAAATAAACCAAAGAGAGGTGAATTATTTGACTATTGTTTACAAACCTTTGATACATGTTAAAATATAAGTTTTAAAAGTGCAGGAGTCGGAATGGAAGCTCATCAGACAATGACACAATGACTGGATGACATATTTTCTTTACCTGGAACAACCTGCTTGGATATCTCTCTATGTTTCTCCTTGTTGCGGGGTCTCAGGTGACACTTTGCATCTTTGATCTTGAACCTGGTCTTGTGCTTGATGGGGGGTGCCAATGTATCTTTAAAGGCAAACATTAGAAACACAGATGTTTTCATATAGGCCCTGTATTTCAATCATGGATCATGACATGATCAAAGCGATCCATATTACCAAATCCTCAGATGACTCCATGGATTAAAGATTTTAATCAATCAATCTTTATTTATACAGCACTTTTCATACAAAAGCAGACACAGAACATTCGATTTGTTTGACTGCCATTCCACAGACATTTTAAATATGTATCTTTGGCAGAGACTACTATTAGCTTCTGGACAACTTTGAGGAAATCTGGAAGAAAAATCCTAGCTAAAGTCTTCCAGACCATGACAGCAAAGTTTCTCTCCTCAAGAGAGAATTAGCTTCAGGATAAGATAACCAACAGTGACAGGAATGCAGGGATGATTTCGAAAAAGATGTAAAGTCAACATTACTCTGATTGAAGTTGCTTGTCAGGTATGAGGGCCATTTTTTTCTATATGTCAAAAACGAAGCCAGACAGATTTATGCAGGCACTGTGGTAAATTATTGACTGCCTACACTACAAGTGTAGTGTGTTTAATCTTGAAAACAGTAAGCAGGCGAGAAAAGAAAAAGGATAATTGAATGGCAGAGAATGGTTTGTTTTCTTTCTAGAATGGGGAGCATTTTCATTGTATATATGTGCTGACTTATGTTATATGAAGCAGGTTAGGTCAGGTAGCTTCAAAATCTCTGTTTGGCACCATGCTAAGTTACAAATGAAAAGATGCAGAATAGAGGTAAGATATTAAGCCCGAGCCCGAATCAGAACCCAACCCGGCCCAAAATTCAGGTCAGGTCGGGTCTAAAATGATAATCATTACGTTCGGGTCGGGCCGGGCTTCTCTCTCGCCGACTTTTTAAATAAATATATTGAAATGGCTGCAAAGAAGCTCCTTAGGCGGGCGGTTTTCAAACAGTTCTTTCTTAATCCTGTACTTCAGAACGGTTACCGCACGAACCGAAAGGCACACCCAGCTTCTTCTTACTCAGAGGGAGAACGTTCACCGAACGCACACACATACACACACACACAGACAGGTAGACCCCGCCCCCTCTATCCCACCAGTCACCAGCCCGCCGTTGATAGACATACACTGTGGTCCAGCAACTGGGAGAAAGAGGGGGGCGCCGGCCACCTGCAGCTCTGCGCACGTGTCGTGAATGTAATCTTCCCTCCGCAAGTCCGCATCTATTTTGTTTAGATATCCCCGATACGGAGCACCAAGGAGTCAAGGATAAACTTAAGACAGGGGAACTGAAAAGGTAAACACGCACCGCCGCGGCTGCAGTTATTCTCCGCGTAATTAATCAAGATCTCTCTTTCACTCTCTTTGTCTTTGTTTATTCTGTGTTCCAGCGTTATTTTGTTGTGCAAATGTATTTATCATGATCATAAAAATATGTAAATTATTTTAACCTTAAAAATCTTGCGTTTTTTTTTCTGCCAAAAATACTATGGGATAAATTAAAATTACGGGTTTGCTTCGAGCTCGGGCCTGCAAATCAAGTTAATTGGTTGGGTTCGGGCTGGGTTCGGCTTTAATGCCCGCGGGCCTGGGTCGGGTCGGGCTGGATTTTTTAGGTCCGATCTTACCTCTAATGCAGAAGACTAATTTAGGCAACAGACTGTGAGAAGTCAGAACTCTGTCTCCCCCTCTGGTCGCCATCGGGAACCATCTTCAGAGTTCTAACCATACCTGGATGCTGCAGACCTGAATCTCATTCACTCAATCAACCAGAGCATACTTAAGCACTGCACTGAGCTGAGCTCTGTGTGAAGTGTTGGTTGTGCCACTTTGCCTTCGTGACCGAGCGTTATGTCTGGACCTGTTCTTCTGACCCTGACTGCCTGCCTGCTGCCTGCCCCGACCCTTGCCTGTATTTTGACCATCCTGTCTCTGCTTTGATGAACTTATGCCTGTTATCATTCATTTTTACGAAGGGTACAGGTATACCTCACAAACCATTAAACAACTAAATATTTTGTTCAGCTCCTTTGTATGGTTCTAAAGAAAACCGCACTTTAAACTGTCCACACTATTTTGCTCATCATTAGAGGGAGGGCTTGACCTCCCAAATTTTAGATATTACCAACTTAGTGCCCACCTATGTGTAATAGCTGAATAGGTGTCCAATAGTCCAACGTCACTTTGGACTGACATAAAAAGGTCGATGTCTAAATGTCCTATAACAACGTTCCTTTTTATTAAAAAATCTAAATGCATAAAATCTTCCTGCATCAATCCTATCACAATTGCAACTGTCACAGAATGGTGAGCATGAAGGAAACTGTAGGGCAGGTCTCCAATATCTTCCTCCCTTATGTAATAATCCAGATTTTTTGCCGAGAATGATGGATGATCGATTTCATATTTGGGCATGTATTGGATTGTCCAAATTACATAATTTGCTAAAAAAACCTTCTTTGATGAAATTTTTAATGAGATATCTTGATGTCATTTGGTCAGTTGATTGAAAAACAGTTTTTCCAGAATGGATTTTTATCAATATATACAGGTGATAGATTTTGCTAAGTTCTTCATTCAGCGCTACTGAGAAGCGACTCCCTGTTGCAGCGGATCCAGCTGTTATGACTTTCTGTTTGTTTTGTCTTTTAGTATTTATTATAGTCTCTTTCTTTGTTTTCTTGGTCAACAGCATGGATTTTGTTTGCTCCAAGCTTGTGTCTTTACTTTTCCGGTTACTCTCATTACGCATCGTAACTGAGTGTAACCCGTGTGTGTGTTCGGGAGAAGAACATAGTGATAAGCAGTTGTTGTTGCTCTTTTTTTCTATGGGTTTTAGAGAAACTCTAAATTGCAAGATGATTTGCACGTACGTGTTGTAAATTTGGCAAGCTGATTTACGTATGTGTACATAATAAACTGCAACGTTATTGACGCACAGGTAGAGAAGAAGCGGAGTGACTTTTTAGCCAATCAGAATGCAGAACACAATGCACGATGCAAATCCGTGAAGTAGTGAAACCGTGAAAAGTTATAGCGAGGGATCACTGTATATGAATTTAATCTTTGTTTACATGGGCAAACCATTATGTTATGTTTTGTGTTAAAAAAAAATCAATTAATATACATGACAAAAAAAAGATGGATGCAGAAAAAATAGTATTTTAAATGTAAAATCTCAGGGTATGTGATGGACTGACAGCCTTTGTTCACCTTACCTGCACAGGTAGGTTGAGTAGACGTGACATTCCTCTTCTGAAGTGATCTACCAGGTTGGACAGGTACACCACAACTCAGTGTGTAGCTGTTCTCCGAGTCTGAGGAAAACCAAACAGAACAAAGAATTTACAGGAGAAATATCTGAGATGGAAAGTTTTTGTTGAAAACATTTTAGCGTCTTTCAATAAACTTAATAAACCATCATGAAATATGTTGTATGAAAAAATAACATCTGCTCCTGTCAGACTTTTAATATATCGTCAAAATAAAGGATCTAATAATCCTGTTTTTCACCTGATTTCATATGTAAAAAAAAGAAAAATGAAGTGAAGACTAAAAGTTTTTGGAAATCTTTAATATCAGATGATTAAATACGAATCCAAGCTTCATTTAACCACAGGAATTTATGACACTTTAAAATTAAAATGTTTCCCAAAAGACAGAGAAACTCATATTTCACTTCATGCCTTGAGGCTGTCTTCCATTCTTAAACAATAGATGCCAAGTACAACTGAGAAAAAGCAGCACTTTGGGGAAACAGTACGATTAAAATATGTAATCAATCCACAGATGCCTGTTAAGCACTATCACAGAGGCTGGGGTGATGGCCAAATTGGCGTGATGGGTGAAGCCAAGAAAACCTTGCAGAGTGAAAAAAATGTCAAGGCTGAGCCGAGAGCCCTGCGACCCCAAAGAGTTCAGAAATATAGCAACAACTGACACAAGCACCCTCAACAAGAATCAGTAGAAGATGAAGGAGCTGCGACTAGTGAAGGGTGCTACCACAACCCAGAGTTTCTGCAGGGAACCACAGGAAAATTTGTTTTATTTTACACGTTAATATCTTCTCTTTAAACACTGCTCCTGAGGCACATAGTTTACGCAATTAAATTGGAATACTAATATTCAATGATGTATGCTCATATCAATCTATCTATTTTCTTTCACCACTTCTTCCAAAAGTATTTGTTCACCCATCCAAATGATCAGAATCAGGTGTCCTAATCACTTGGCCTGGCCACAGGTGTATAAAATCATCACTCAGGCATGCAGACTGTTTTTTTTTTTTTACAAATATTTGTGAAAGAATGGGCCACTATCAGGAACTTAGGGAATTCCAGCATGGAACTGTCATAGGGTGCCACCTGTGCAACAAATCCAGTGGTGAAATTTCCTTACTCCCTAAATATTCCACAGTCAACTGTCAGCTCTATCAGAACAAAATGGAAGGAGTTTGGGAACAACAGCAACTCAGCCACCAAGCGGTAGACCACGTAAACTGATATAGAGGGCTCAGTGGATGCTGAAGCGCATAGTGCAAATAGGTCGCTGACATTCTGCATGGTCAATTGCTACAGAGCTTCAAACTTCATTTGACCTTCAGATTAGCAAATGAATTTAAGTGAGTAAAGGAAAAATAAAAGGGAGGAAAAAGGAAGATTAAGTTGGAAGCGGCGCTGTGCCAATCAAGGTTCCAGCTGTGTGCACCAGAGCTGACTTGGATGAGGTCCTTCCGTAGTGTAGACGGAGTATTCCAAGAGGTCGGGAAAGCTATGACCCATTTCAATTCATTTCATTTCAAAAGAGTCAAAACCTCAGAGGCAGCTGGTGAGATTCTGTAGTAGTGCGGGGCATAGTTGTGGCAATCCACTGTGTGCTCAAGCGTCGGCTGCCACGTCAGCCCAAATGTTTGTTTAGCTTTTCATTGAATGTCATTTATTATGGAAGCGATTCTGTAGCATAATTAAAAATAAAAATAAAAACCATAAATACAAAATATGGCTGCATTTTTTTAACTCAAAATTAAAATAAAAAAGCAATCCGCCAAAATGCTTTTTCATTTTCTTCTTCAACACTGCTCAAATAAAACAGGACAAAACCGAGAAGTGTGTTTGGATGGTGTATGAAACCCATCCAAACACGGAGCACTCTGTGGATATGAAGTGATATTTATGCCACCACATTGCAAAAACATTTTTTTGTTTAATTAATTTATTTTTTTGCTTTCAAAAAATATTTTGGTTTATATAGCACCCCTACGAGCTACAGCTGTAACAACAGTGATGGTAAATTCCTAATTGAGATTCTGCACTCTGTCCATTTTTCTCTTTTTTATTGTTATAAAAATGAGAATATCTGCTGGCTCAAACTTAGACATTTGAGAGTTCAGGAAATATAATTAATTAAGATGGAAAAAAGATTAATTGAATTGGAGTAATATGACATTTAGTTAAATAAATATGTAAATTTGAGTAGTATAAACAATTATTGAGTTTTATAGACGTAAGAAATTAGGTTGAATAAATTAACTCAATTGTTTGTTCCTAATAGAAGTTAATTCATTTGCTGGCGAAATTGACACGCTTTATATATATATATATATATATATATATATATATATATATATATATATATATATATATATATATATATATATATATATATATATATATATATATATATATATATATATATATATATATATATATATATATAACCGGCTGGGTAGTCTGCTGGTAAGGTGCAAATAATTGTCATGCAGGAAACCCGTTCGATTCCCAGGGCGGAAATGAACACCAATGGTAGTGGAAGAATGGCATGGAAATGGGTAACAATATAACAATGATTTTGGCAATTAACATCCCCCAGTGAGGGTCCTTGGGCAAGTCCCTTCACGCTACTGCCTACCTTTACAACATGAGAGACAATGAACTACATGTCATGCCGCTCAGACGTCAGCCTCCGGCCAAACAAGGTCTAAGGCCAGGCGCTGAGGGACCAGAGCAATCTCTGATGGAAAGTGGGCTACTGAACAGACGGAAATGGACTAGATGTGAGAACAAGGTCTCTGTTAGAATGCCACTACTGAGTAATCCCACCCAGAGGGGTTACATGCAGAGAATGTGGAACATGGATGTCAAACCCACAACGGTGCTGAATTGCAACAATCAGGCCTGGTGTTTCAATGACGACCGGCCACCAACTCCTGTCACAACTTGAGATTGAAGCGATACAATACAATGCCACAGGAGAGCCAGAACAACAGGTCAGAGAGGAGGTACCAAGACTCCCACCCTGAGATTGGCACAGCTCAACAACCACCGCTGATAGGCAGCAACTGAATTTGGAAAGACAAGATCATGTCTAGAATGAACACTAGCAACCCCGACACCAGCTACAACGGTTAGGTGATGTACCGCCTGAAAGTCTACTGGAAACTGTGAATGAAGCATTGAGGGCAATTCCTACTACAACCATCACAGAAACCAATGAACTGGTTTACAGTTCAGCAGCAGTGATCCTTGAGAGAGATGCTTTACTATAAGAGCAACCATGAAGAAAGCAGTACCCACCATGGAAGCAATTTGTTAGAGTACAAAATCAAGGCAACTCGAAGGATGAGTAGGCTGACAGAGGCTCAAATATGTACAAATGAGAAAGCAAGTACCTAAGAGATACAGCCAGACATCCATACCTGAAGCACTGGAATGACAAACAAAGGCTCTAGCCTGATAGTCGCCAAAGAGGTGGCCAATAATAAGAGACAACAGCTAGACTAATAAACAGCTCTTCGCAACTCAACAGAAAGTGGGCAGCCAGTGGCAGGGTCAAACAGCCGAGCAGACCCACCGAGGCTGGAAACCAGCATACTGGAAAAGACATATAAAAGAGACAGCACATAACACCAATGCCCAGTGGCTGGTCTCTCTGAGAAAAGAACATAGCAACCTCCCTGAACAGAATCCAGTAACCATCACAGTGGCAGACATCCAAGAAAGAGTCTCAGGTATGAAGAACTGGGATGAAAATCATCTGACATGATACATGCCTTACGATAAAGAAGCTTATCAAGACTCCACGAAATTGGCAGCACAAATGAACCAGCTGCTAAGAGATGGACCCACCCCAATGGCTAACAGAAGGGCGAATAATCCTGATCCAGAAGGATCCTCAAAGGGTGCAGTCCCATCCAACTACCGCCACAACATGTCTCTCCACAACATGGAAGCTCAAGTGTCTGCACAAGAAACCAAGATAAATAGGCACATGGATCAATCTATAAGCAACACACAGAAGGGCATTGCAGAGACTCAGAGGAGCCAAACACCAACTCCTGGTCGACAGAACAGTCGCTCAAGACTGCAAGTCACGAGCATACCAACCTGTGCCTGGATTGATTACAAGAAGGCCTATGACTCAATGCCACACACGTGGATCACTGAATGCTTGGAGCCGTACAACATCAACAGGACTCTAAGAGCCTTCATAGGAAACTCAATGAAGCTGTGGAAAACCACCCTTGAAGCCAATGGAAGCCACTTTACTACAACCATCGTGGGATATACCAAGGTGATGCTCTGTCCCCACTGCTGTTCTGCATAGGCCTGAACCCCCTCAGCCAAATAATCAACAAGACTGGCTATGGATACAGACTCAGAAATGGGGCCAACATCAAATACCTCTCTACATGGATGACATCAAGCTATATGCTAAGAGCGTAGCGCAGACATTGACTCCCTGATCCACACCACCAGGATCTACAGTACTGACATTGGGAGGTCATTCGGGCTTGAGAAATGCCACCGGATGGTGACAAAGAGAGGCAAGGTAGTCCACACAGGAGGGTCTCCCACTCCTGTAGCTAAACAGTGAGGACATTTCCAGGACAGCTACAAGTACCTTGGAATTCCGCAGGCAAATGGCAACCTCGAGCAGGCAACAAGGAAAGCTGCAACAGCTAAATACCTCCAACGGAGTGAGGCAAGTCCTGAGAAGCCAGCTCAATGGCAAAAATAAGACCCGGCAATAAACAGCTACGTGACTGCCAGTTATCAGATAATTCTGCAGGAATAATAAGATGGCTAAAAGGAAGAGATACAGACCACGGATGTTAAAACACTAAAGCTCCTCAATTACGGCATGGAGGGTCTTCCACCCCAAATCCAGCACCCTGAGACTGTATGCTAGCCGCATGAAGGAGGCCGAGGACCAGTGAGCGTAGAGCTTCACCATCCAGGATGAAACATCCAAGATGCATGAGTACATCAAGCTCAAGGCCCCAACTGACAGTGCTCAGCTAATGTCTCAGGCAATGAGAGCAGAGGATACAGTGTTGGAGGACAGATCCTCATGGGAGGACAACCCCTGCATGGGATGTACCACCTAATTTAAGAACTGAAGTGGCTGGAGATCAAGAAGTCCTACCAATGGTTAGAAAGGGCTGGCCTACAGGACAGCACTGAAGCGCTCATCCTGGCAGCTCAGGAACAAGCCCTGAGCACCAGAGCGATAGAGGCTCAGATCTACCACACCAGACAAGACCCAAGGGGTGTAGGCTGTGCAAAGAGGCACTCCAGCCAATCCAGCACATAACTGCAGTGATGCTGGGCAGAAGCGATATGAGCGCCACAATCAAGTGGCTGGAATAATATAAGGTGAACATGTGCAGAATATGACTGGAAACCCTAAGGTCAAAATGGGAAACACTCCAAGGTGGTAGAGAATGAGAGGGCAAAGATCCTGTGGGACTTCCAGATCCAGACTGATAGGATGGTAATGGCGAACCAACCAGACATTGTAGGATAAAGAACAGAGGAAAGCCGCTAGGTGGATGGCAGTGCCAAGCGATAAACATCAGAAGAAGGAACATGAGAAACTGAGAAATACCAGGGACTCAGAGAAGAACTGAGAAAGCCTGAAAGTGAAGGTGACAGTGGTGCCTGTGGTAATTGGAGCACCCGGGCAGTAACCCCCAAGCTGGAGGAGTGGCTACAACAGATACCTGGAAAGACTTCTCAGACCTCTCAGTCCAGAAAAGCGCAGTGCTAGGAACAGCTAAGATACTGCGCAGGACCCTCAAGCTCCCAGGCCTCTGGTAGAGGACCCGAGCTTGGAGGAGAAACCACCCGCGGAGGGTGAGAGGGGCGTTTTATATATATATATATATATATATGCGTCAAAAGGAAAATGGAAACAAGATCAAAAACTCATGCGTTTACTTTGTCTGGTCTTTTTCTACGCGCAGAAACTCTTTCTTTTACTGATGATGCAGCCGTGTTAATTTTTTGATGGACAGGTAATCTTCATACGCCGTCATTAAAATCTCAGAGTCCGTCTCACTGAAGTACAGCGTTTTCTTTATTTTCACCACGCGTTTCCATGGTGACTCCAGAAATCGGCGATCAATTAAGAATGTCTTTATGTACCTGCTGTGCACGCCCATTAACCCAGCGTTACCAAGTCGAGCGTAATTACGCTAACTCTTATCGGGTCTTTTGGAACCGACATACCCAGAGTAAGCAAGTTCAGGCGGATTTCAGCCAGAGTTCAGGCTCAAAGTCAGGCTAGTTTAAACATGCTTCCTGGAATACCCCCCAGGGTGTAACTTAAGAGGAATTAGAAAAATAATAATAATAATAATAAATTTTATTTGTTAGGCGCCTTTCAAGGAAGCCTAGGTCGCCATACATAAAAGTGAAAATAAAAATAAAATATCATCAAACATTCCTGTCTATTGGTCTACCTGCGAGAAAGAGTGCATTGGAAGGACATGACAACGAGCACACCTCTGCCCCTGAGCTTTTTGTGCAAGTCAGCTGGGCTCTGGGTGCTGGCTTTCCATCGGGAAGACACTTCACAGCCTCTGAGGAGCAAACACACACAACACAACACAAAAGGGGCAGACACACTTTATATTTAGATGATGATTGGCTGTGAAAGTACAAAAACAAAGAGATGCTCCTCACCAATACAGTCTTTCTTGTTCCAGTGGAGTTTCATGCCCAGGGGACACAAACACTCATAGCTGCCCTGTGTGTTTATGCAGCCGTACTCACAGCTCCCATTATTGATGCTACACTCATCAATATCTGTCAGAAAGCACCAACAACATGTTATAACTTCCATTGTTACCAGTTTTTCTTTTCAACTGGTAATGACAGAAAAAGAATAAAACAAGACCAGGGCTGTGTGTGTCGGTGTACCGTTCCAATAGAGACTCACCTCCACAGTGGGTGAGGCCGTACAGAACGTACCCCTTCTTGCACAAACACTGAAAACTGCCGGGGTAGTTGATACAGGTGTGATCACAGGTCCTCTCAAAGGAACACTCATCAATGTCTGAGACACAAAGAAAATTTCACATGAATGATCTGCCACATTTCCCAGAAATGGGTGACATTATAGAGCTATAAAGACTAAAATGTACAACATTGTAAGAAGAAACTATTCTCAAGAATGCACGGAAAACCTACTTTCTTCAGTATCATCTCAGTTCCTTATGACACACAATCAGAAAAAAAGACCCTTAAAGGATTCAAAGCATTACACTATACTATACATTTTATTATCATTAAGGCCAGTGGCCGGGTTAAGGCTCTGGTAGCCCCATGACCCCGTAAGGGATAAAACGGGTTCAGAAAATGAATAGATAATGCCAAAACTTTGGATCAGGATCAAAGTGATTCAGATTACCAATCTCCGCGATTGGACTCCACGGATCAAAGATTTTCATCCCAGTATATCACAATTCTGCTGGCCCAGATCAAATTTCCTCAGGGCTATGGACATTTTTCCCCCCCTAATTCAAAGTAATATACATTCCTCAATTGACAATTTAATTTCCAATTTGGAAAATGCATTTTGCCATTGACACGTCGATATGCAATGTAGGCCTGTATTATAAAAATGTATTTTACAAATTAGAACTCAATATGATAAATAACAACTATAATCTTAAATATAAATGAAATATTAAATAAAAGCAGAATCAATTGTATTTTAAATTGTTATGGGTTTTGGAAACATAATTCAAAGGGAAATGTTTTTTTCAATTAACAATTTAATGTTGAATTAAGTCATGAATTACAGAAATGCAGTTTGCATTTAACAATACTAAGAAATGACATCTCAATACATTGTTTTAAATTCATTTTAAATAAACTTAAAATCTACTGGATTTTATTTTGCAAAGGTGTCCAAATTCAAATGAAATGAAAAAACAGCGCCCCCTGGTGTTAGGTATTTACACTTACAGAGTGCCACGCTTTTTCTCACCCCAAAATTCAAACTGAAATGCAGTCTGTTAGATGCTCCTCAGGGTGAGGCCCACCACCTGCCTAAATTTGCTAAATGCTGCCTCAACTTCCTTCAGGAGACCTTGAGGACAGACAGAGTGTAAAACCAGAGGATGCTGAACTTTCCTCCTCTCAGCTCCAAACATGTCTGAATAAATCAACTAAAACACTTCTGTCTCACTCCTGATCCTTCAAAATAATCTGAAGAGGGATCTCTTTGTAACTCTCTCAGCACTTGACAGGTGCCAGTCACTGACCTTGACAGGAACGCTCATCTGTGAGAAGTTTATGGCCTTTCTGGCAGCTGCACTCAAAAGAACCCACTGTGTTTCTGCAAAAGTGGTCACAGCCTCCGTTGTTCTCCTGGCATTCATCGATGTCTGGTTTCAAAATGAAAGAATGAAAGACAAGTTAGATTTTAGTGAAAAATGAACTCCATGTTCAGCTTAAATGTGTACTGTAATTTATTTTTATAATCAATTGTGAGCCGAAAAGTTAATTTTCCAGTAGATCATTGATAAATGCAATGTGATTGCATGCTTAGTAGGGAAAATGCACAGAAAACAAATACTTATTAGATACTTACAGATACTCATTAGAAATTCTTCAACAAGCAAAATGAACAAAGAATAAGGTTCAATTTAAAAGTTGGATGTGTAGCCCCCAGTTCTTCTAATCTTAAAGAATTTAAAGAGTTTAGGAATATATATTTCCCATCTATTTTTATAAATTATGGTAAAATACCATCTATTTATTTGGCCCTTTTCCGCCTTGTTTGAGTTCTTTACAAATCCCATTCGCCCATTTACGCACACATTCAAATGCATCGGTGCTAGTCAGTCACCTGAACACATGAGTGGATTTAGCAAGGAGCCTACCACCCTAAGGTCAGTGGTCTACGACTCTACATCTGTGCTGCTTCTTCAAGTCAGTTTAGCAACAGTTCTCGCAATAAAAAATTGCTAAAAGGAAGAAAGATGGAAAATATGATCAAAACTGAAAAGCAACGTAAGGCAAATCATTTTTAGCTTTTCCTTTACAGTTTGTCAGTCACCGATTCTGCAAGATTTTTCACTTAAAACGATAAGACAAGTTTATAATGGTTAATAAAAAAAAGTATTGATCTCCTACAAACAAATGACAATTCTGTCCCTCACAGACGTGTTACTTCTTCTTTAAGACTATCTGTCTTCCACTGGTTACCTCTCTTAATGTCACCTGTTTGAACTAGTTATCTGTATATAAGTCCACACCCTTGAACAGTCAGTCTGAAACCTCTCCACCATGAACAAGACCAAAGAGCTCTCAAAGGACACCAAGGACAAGATTGTAGACCTGAACAAGCCTAGGAGGAACCATAGACTGTATGAGAACTGGACTGAGCGTGTGAAAATGCCGTCCTTCAGGCCCCAGTGTAATGAAGCCAATTCAGTCACCATTTTTCCACTTTACGCGCTGTCATGTTGGAGCCAGTCAACAGTGATTGGTCTGAGTCATCTGAGTCATGTTTCTGGGGTACCTATCCTGTTTGAATCCTGTACTTTCAATCCTGTTGGATTGGATGTTTGAAGTCACTCTCAGTGGTTTACGGTTGATTGACAGGCTGCTTTGGTGCCTCTTATACAATTCACCACATTATTTACCGACACTGAACCTTTCTTTGTCTGTTTCTTTGTTGTGGTTTCACAGCAGCTGATGTAGTCCTGCATGACAGGATACACTTGCAAATGTTTCTAAGATTCCCAAATATCAGAGGTCCGCTGAGGGGCACACTTACTCTGACTGTAGCAATACTGGAACCTACAAACAAAAAAAAGATGGACTGAGTACAAATGGAAAAAACTGAATCTTAAGGAAGTAAAGAAGAATGTTGTTTCAAGAAAATATCTCTCTTTTTCTGTCTAGTTCGGGGGTCGGCAACCAATGGCTCCAGACCCACATGTGGCTCTTTCATCCTTCTGTTGTGGCTCCCTGTGACTTTGGAAAATAATGAGTATTTTATAATAATTAAATTTTATTTTAGTTTGTTCATCTGCTGGCTCCGTACGAAGCGCGTACCACGTCAAAACCAGCTTCCTAAATGAGCCCGTATTTATTGGGCGAGAACTGCAGAGCTGATAGCAGGAGGAAACACGCGGTCCGGAGTGATCTTCTGCCGGGAACTTGACGTGCCGCGGGGCAGAGAGCAACTCGCTGATGACAGAGAGTTTGCGCCAGTGTTGCCAGATAGAGTCACAGTTTTCCAGCCCAAAAGTCATCTAAAAACCGCCAGACCCAGCCAAGAACCGGCCAACATAACTTTTGTTGATGTTTTTTTTCGCACTGGACTGATTTAGCAAAATAAAAGATTTTTCTAAATAAAAGATAGTTCAGACTAATAATAAAATGTGTACAATATTGAATATTTCTTCAGCGGGCCACCTTCTTCCATTCATTTGCTTAACCCGCTCTATCCCTGCTATAACCTGCGTCCGGCTCTTTCATCCTTGTGCTGCGCTGGAGCGCCCCGACTATCAAATTTTGCGCTTTCTGTGTAGGACACGCTGAGGAGCGTGGGGGGAAACAACTCTCAGCTGCAGAGGATGTGAACAGGTAGAGAGGAAAAGCAGGTGGAGAGGCGGAGGAGGGGTTTTAGCTTCAAACTCTGTCAGAGAGATGAAAACACGGGCGTCATATTGAGACGCAGCTTTCCCTGCAGGAGTTGAAGCAGAGACTTTCCCTGGGATGATTTTTTGAACTCAAACATGGAAACAGGATTACCAAGTAGAACTGTTCAAAATAATAAACCTGATCTCTCCACATTCTCAGTTTCTACCATGCATTGACAAACACATCGCTCCATGCACAATCAGACCACAACTCGTAGCTGAGCGCATTTCAGGGTCTGCTCTCCCCTCTCTGCAGGACATCTACCTCAAACGCTGCAGAAGTAGAGCCGCAAAAATCATCAAAGACTCCACCCACCCCAGTAATCATATTTTCACTTTGCTGCCATCTGGTAAGCGCTACCGTAGCCTGATGGCTAAGACAGAGAGACTCAGGAGGAGTTTCTACCCCCAGGCCATCAGGCTCTTAAACTTTAACTCTAAACGTGTATCTTAATTTATTTAAGTCTACAGTCCACATTCATGCACATTATTTTGCATTCTATATTTAATTCTACAATACACGTTCTTTTTCTTATTTCATCTTTACATAGTTTTACTTATGTTTATTATGTATATTTTACAGAAATATATTATGTACATTTCCTGTACAGTTTTCTTTAATTATTGCACTGTCCACGGAGCGGACCTGGGTTACATTTCACTACTGGTTGTATTTGCTAAATATAACTTTGTATGTGACAAATAAAAGAATCTTGAATGTTGAATCTTAACTTCAGCTGGTGGCTCCTCCCAACGCGACCGCGGTATCATCCTTTTAAGAACACAATGTTCATTTGCAGTGATGTATGTTTCAGAGGATGTCCGATTGGCCAATCTACATGTCAATCAAGTCCTGTACTTCTCAGTGAGGATTTTGATTGGCTGGTGGATTTTTAAGAAGTACTTTTTTTTTTTTATCTTTTCTGGCCCACAATCTACACTCATGTCCTTGAAGATCGACGTGATGAGCACCCTTGATATAATATATACATGCATAATATATATAATGATGTCAAAACGGGTTGTGGCTCCGGGTGCTTTCTTTTTATTAGGGGCAGTCCCAAAAGGCTCTTTGAGTAGAAAAGGTTGCCGACCCCTGGTCTAGTAAGAAAAATAATCTGATAAAGAAAGTTTTTCAATTGCAAAATAATCATAGTTTGAGAAAACATGTCTCAGTGACTCGAATTTTGTTTCTAGAATTCTCGGTGAGACCATTTTTTTGCATGGGGTAATCATTTTGGACTATTTTCTAAGAGGCCTGTTTTTGCAGTGTAGTACAAAGACACAGTTTAAAATAATTAAAATATAAATTTACAAAACTAAAATGTTTTTTCTTCCAATGTTTGATTCTATGTAGGAATGAACAGCTATTTCCCACTAGTGTTTTTAAGACATACCCAAACAAAAACATTACAAGTAGTCTGGGTTCTTGTGTAAAATCTGTGGACCACCGCCTTGGGTCTACCCAACACAGACAGCTTCTTAATTATGTTGGCATCTGCACAAACTGGCAGAAAACTGAATCTACCCACACTTAATGACCACCCTGGGCATGGCTGTGCCTTATTACAAGCTTTGCAATTACCTTTAATGAAGCTTAAATATTCTTTGAGCTTCACTAAATAATTAAGCCCCCAAACATATGGAAATGATCACATCTAAAGAGAATAGAGTCTGCTGAGGTGTCCTGAGTGTAGCCTCGATGTTGTGCTTGTGGTTCTTTTTAACGTTGATTATTTTCTATGGAACATTATCCCAACTAATCAGTCAGTCAGTATTTCACTAATATGTGTGTCTCGATGCTTTTGTTCTGCCGAGTTGTTGCTCGATTTAGTATATTAACAAGATTTGTTTTATCTAGTATTGTAGGCAGTAATTTTGGTTTTTCAAGTGAAAAATGTATATATTTAGAATGTTTATTTCACAAACAAGTCATCAATCTTTTCCTTTCAGCTCTTCCCCTCTTCCCCTTTTTCTCATGGTGGCATTTTTTAGCAAGAAAAAAGAAACAGCTCATTCAAACATTTCATAGATGGCGTGAAAAGCCAAAAGCAGAGAGCAAAGATTATTTAGAAATCAATACCAAAAAAAACTGTTGGTTTCATCTGATGTTTTCATTATGTTGTGACTTCCTCTATGTTTGCATTTGATCTAATATCATTTTTTAAAATAACACCTATAGTTTTTCTAAAATAATGGAATAGTTTTGGTTGGTAGATATATTTTAATCTATCAGCTAGCCCAAAGTCAAAAAATAGCATCAACAATTTTTGGGTTTGCAAACTACTACAGACGTTTCATCAAGGGCTACAGTCAGGTGGCTGCTCCTCTTCATAGCTTTACCTCATCTAAATGTCCTTCTGACTGGCCTCCTGCGGTTGCCCTCGTTTTTACAGAGCTTCAAAGTTTGTTCACCTCTGCTTCCATTCTTACTATGCCAGATCCCAACCGACTGTTCATCATGAAGTGGATGCCTCAGAATGTGGCATGGGTGCCGTCCGCTCAAAGGTCAGAGAAAGATCAAGTCTAAATATGTGTCTTTAAAATGCCCAACACGGTTTTCCAGGATTCTCCGCTCCCTCTCGGCAATGGCATCCATCAGCAAAGAGTTCTTCCCCAAACTTTGGTACCAAATCACAGCAGCAGGCAGCACCTCTCTGCTCTCTGGGTGTTGGAAAATGTTTTTAAAAAAAGTGTTGAGTGTTTTAAGGAAACATATTTAGACTTTTTTAAATCTTATTTATCTGGCATATCTGTTCAAGAAAATGGGAAAAATAGGAATTTTCTGCCACATATTATTCACAATCTAAGTCCTAGCATCATTTAAACACATCACCAATGCACAAATCTGATGACATGAAAGGAGTCTTACAACCCCTTGTGCCACAAAACTCTGATCTGTGAATAAATGCGGTTTTGTGTGCGATGGTTGATCTTGGCTCATTTTTTGTGACGATTCACATAAGGGTTTAGGACCCTAAAGCTAACCGATCTTTAGCCAAAACTTTAACCAGTCTGACTCAGACAGAAATATTTGGGTTCTGAACAGTGCAGGGGAAGTTTTCTGCATTCCTTGGTTTTCTTCAAGAGCATCAAGTGTAAATTAAATATGTGTACAAATAAACAATTAAACAAGACTGAATGTCAACTCTATTCAAATGTTAGTTTCCTAAAATTCAGCCAATTGTTGTTTTTCCACATCCAAATAATCCAAAGGGAACATTTTTGGAACATTCTTGCACACAGTCTGGTCACATGTCTTTGGTAAATTCAAAGTGTTTCCACACATTGGACTGGAAGGATGGACTGATCAGTTTTTGTTGTCATCACATGTGTGCTGCCCGCTGTGCAGGGGGCCTGGTTCCCCCCAACAGGGATGGGGTAGGGGACAAATGATCTGAGGTCCCAACTTTCTTTGTCTAAGGCAGTGGTTCCCAAACTTTTTCTGCAGGGCCCCCCTTTCTGAAGATTAGAATATTTTCGAGCCCCCCCACACTGACACAAACATACAAATCCTTTGTTTTCTCAACTCCACCGCGCCCCGCTGCAATACCCCCTAGGGGGGCGCGCCCCCCAGTTTGGGAACCACTGGTCTAAGGTATGTGTTGTTTGCTTGTGTATGTGGGTATGAGTGTATATTGTTGGGGCGTAAGGGGTGTGTGTAATAAAGTTGCTGTTAAAATTGCTGTGTAGGGCACTGTGAGGACATCGCCTGATTGCTCACAGTGATGTCCAAACACCCTCCCACCAAGAGGCCCTAAATGTCTAGGGTGTTGTTAAAATTGGCCGGTGGGGGGCTGAGAAGACATCTCCTGCTTACTGGCAGTGATGTCCAAGCACCCCCCACCACCACCACCACCAAGGGTCCTACATGTCTATGGAGCAAATTGAACTGAGATGGGGAGGGGCTCAAATCCATGCAGCAACCACTGGAGGAGGACCATTGCCAAGTAGCTCCCACTCCCACATAAAGCGCCTCGCAGGGTGACCCCCCCCCCTCTCCTCGCCCTAATACGTGGTTGTAAGAAGAAGGAGGGTAGTTCAGGGGCAGCTGGCAGACTGACCCCCGATTGGTGAGGCCAATCGCCACCCCTGCGAGAGCGCTGGTCAGGCTCTTACAGGATCAAGTCAACCCGACCAGCCAGGGCCCCCACCGAATGCCTCAGTGGAGATCCCAACCAGCAAAATCCCATAACGATAGGACCCCTCCCTCCCACTTACAGCCCCGAAGGAAGGGGCCAGCCGTTAAAGGATTGTTACCTTGTTAGCTAACTTTTAAACAATGCAGTTATTAAAGTCTGAGTGTTTCAACAGACCAGGAAACTTCAAAACAAATGGTCAGCAGGCTCATGATGATGTCCAAATGCACCAAAAGCAACTTTTAACCTCATTTACTTATGGAAACTCTAATCATCTGAGATGGAGATGACAGTGGATCTCACCTTTGACCATTAAGGCAGTTGAAATTTGCAATGTGACATTTGGACACCGGAAGAAGAACTTAGACAACACATCCTAACAGAGCCAGTTAGGCATCAGCCATTTGAGGCTTCAGAAACAAGATGAAAATACAAGCACGGAAAACATTCACACACACAAAAAAAGAATTTTCTTCCATAGTCTCTCTTCCGTTTCGGCACATGTAATACAAAACTCTGTTAACTAAAGCAGGAACATTTTTCCTTTTATATAAATGAAATGGACTGTTTAACTAAAGTGCATCTTTTCATGAAGGCCTAGAAGAACACACAATTAAACACCATTAGGATTTGTGTGTTTAAATGTAAAAGAGTGGTAACTTTCTGAGTTCATGTAATCTGATAGTTTACAGACTGTAGTCCAAACATTTCTTTCTAAACATCTTTTATGACAATTTTATTTATCAGCTGATACATTACAATTAGATAATTGATAAATTAGAATGCAACGTAATTCAAGTCTTGAGCTTTCAGGAACTCTTAAAATAAAAGTTACATTTTTTATTTGTTTTTCTGACTAAAAACAATATTGTCTTTTTGATTGTGGTTTAATAATTCCACAACATATTCTTCCTCTGTTTTGCATGGGTCATCCGCCTGCTGTGTTTTCTGCATCTGCAGCTGGATGGTGCTGTCAGAATGACTGTGGTCACGTCAGGGCACCGAGAGTGGGAGACAGCCAGACAAGAGCGAGCGTGGGCCTCACTGTCTAAACATCTTTGAGTTTGTCGACACGTCGCCCCAACAGGGCTGCGGCTCTGAGATTTCACACACCTACATGCCACATTCTCACACTGCCTGATACTCATTTTAGAAAAAACGCTCTGCATGCGCGTGCACACACACACAGAAAGTTTCATAAACTATAACTGAACACATCAAAGTGGCATCTGGATTCTGATAAGCAAACAGGAATGCTGCTGCCACATGTCCAGCCTGTCTTGTTGCTATGACAACTCCTGCAGTTTCCAACAGCAGATTTGTGACATGTGAAATTTGATTTTTGGTCCTACAGACAACTATGATTCCATCTCTTAGTTGTTGCAAAGGGAAAGTTTCAGCGCAGGTAGAGTAAAAAAGTACAATGAAGATTCATGGTTTTCCATACTGCATTCTACAGTTTAAAAATTAACTATATAATAGTTTAAAATGATTTATTACTTGGTATGATTTATAGAGGTAAATTTTAATATGATTTGAAAGTGTCAAAATTGGGCTAAGAACCATTTTAAAAAGACTGAACGAATTAAAGAGAAAGGATTTCATAAAAAATATGACCATCAATTTAAACTAATAAAAATTTGTAACAAATTCTTGGAAGAAACCTATTAGAAATGGGCATCGATTTTTGCTGTTTGGAATAAACTTTATTTTCTTTAAAAACGTTTTACTAAAGCTTGCAAAAAAGCCACAATATTAAGATTTGTCCAGATCTCACCAGAACAAGGCCTCTCTCTCTCTCTCTCTGACTCACTGAGAAACTGCAGGTTACCCTCAATCAGATATTTGTTTCAAGCAAAGCTAAAATGTAATAATCTGTAAAGTTTAGGCCCCCACTGCTGCATTACACTTACAAACCACCACCACTCATGTCATTGCTGAACTTTGGGAAGACCGAAAATGCTTATGGCCCAAAATAACAACAAAGCAGCGCCAGTGCCAAAGACCGGCGCATGAGCTCAGTGCCGTTGGAGGTTGGATGGACGACAGGATTTGGCCTCACATCACTCAGATGGGAACCGGAGTTCGTAGACAACAGCAGCCAGGTTCTACTGATCCTTTCAGACGCCTTTGGGACCTCCGGTTTTGACTTTACTGACCTTTGCAGGTTTTGCCATCAGACTGCAGGGTGAATCCCACAGGACAGCTGCAGCGCACCCCTGTGGCAGTGTCCTTACATGTCCTGTCGCAGCCACCATTGTTCACAGCACAGGTCTCTGCACATGATGGGAAAGATGGAAAAAGACAAAGAAAGGTTCACATAGTGACTCCTGTTTGAAAACAGCTGGAGACAGCAGTGGAGCTATGGTTGGAGACAAAGCTTCATGTCCGGAGAGAATAGAGCACGGTGGATCCTACGGCTTTCTTGTATTGTTCCATGTAGCTTTGTCTACACATAAATGAAAACATTTCATGTTTTTAGCAACACATACACAAAAGGTTACAGAAAGACTTGTTGCAGATACAACAGGAAGTAACATTGGGCCGACGATGAAGGGTGAGGATATCTTTAGCCCATTGCTCGATGCTGTTTTCACATGTGACGAGAAATCAGTTAGGATGTGAAAGAAATTAAGGGTAGTAGATGAAATAAAGTTAGTACAGTTTCTGGTTGAACTCTGCAGAGCATGCTTGCAGACTTTTTCCGGGAAAATCTTCTTTTCTGGGCCACAGATAAGGTTTGCTGGGGTTTATGAAGCGGATCCTAAAGCAAACACAAGCTTCTGGTAACTCTAGCTCACCTGCTAAGCTACTGCTGCTTTAGGAAAGCCCTGCACACCCTGACCTAGTGGGGCCAAAGAAGTGCTAAAGAGGATGAAATCAAAGAGGTCATCAAAACTGCACTAAATAATAAACTCTTTTGGGGAGGAGTGGGGGTAGAAATGTGTGTTCAAGGTAAGAAATTCATTTTCAAATTCATAAGAAATCATTTTAAAGCAAATCTGCTATTTCCTCTTTAAAAAAATATTCCTCACATTTGTGTTTTCTATTTCATTTTTTTTAGTTTTCCTCAGAAAACAGCGCCAGAGGAGAGAGATGCCATTCCAGCTTAACAACAGCTATGTCGCGTCCTGTTTTCTTTACTTCATGAAGTAGTCATTTTGGTCAAAAAAGACTTTGTTGGCACTACGGTTGATTTTCATGTGCTTCCCAACATATTTCTGTTGTTTTTTTATGGGTTCATGTTTTCACTTCTCCTACTATAACTTATGATGACAAACCGAGAGGTTTTTATCTGTCAAAACAGCCAAAGTTGCTCTACCCTCAGAACAAACAGAAAATTTTGGAGCCACGAAGGCTGATTCTCTGTGAAGAAACGGGAAAGTATTTGTGGATTTGCTTGTGTTCCTTCATGCATCTCTAAACAACATCCATCTCACGACTTTCTCCATTCATCTGTTTTCTTGCCATGTTTATCCAGCACATTCCTTTAAAAGTATACTTTTCTTTCCAAAGAAAAAGTTCTGAAACAAGAGGTTTTTAGATGTTGTTTTTTCCTGTTAGTAGGGCAGAAGGTTTTAAAGAGGATGTGTTTTGGAAAACCCTGCAAAGGTAGGAAGCAGAGACACTTCATCATTCAGGCTGCTTGTCTTGAGTGGAAAGGTGAATGTGGAGAGACTTTGTGGTGTTTATGGGTCTGAGTGATTTATACGTGGTGCAGTGGGCCCTATCATTAGCTGAGCTGAGCTCAGTCCCCTCCAGCTGCCACGCCCAGCTCAGCCCCAGGGCCAGAAAAAGTGTGTGAGCCGCCACGCCTGACTAATAAGCTGGACCAGCCCCTCAGCCAACTTTTTAACCTATGAGACCTGCATGTTTCTCTCAGTCTCCTGCTTCATCAGAAATCAGCTTGTTCACTTTAAGTTGCATTTTTTTATTCCTTCGTAATCATGACCTTTCACCTTTTCACTCACTGCATGTCTAATCCACTGCAAAAGTCACTAATTGTTGAACTGTTAAATACTGGTTGAATTTTTATATTTTGTACGGAGAACTTTGAGTTTTTCATAGTGAACTTTGTGACTGTGTCTTCTGGGAATGCTTAGATGTTTTCAGTCTTTGGAGTGACATGCATGGATGAGAAACTGCAGAGACAGTGAGTGACGTGATTGAGTTTGTGTGTTTAACATTTGCAGGTCAAGTGCTTTCTAAGGCATTTCATGTTCAGCTTTTGGTTGCAAATGTTTAAACCCTTTTATATTTGCCAAAATGCCCCATTTACTCTATAGTCAGAAGGGCCAGGACACAACGTTTCACTTAGTGAAAAAGAAGAAGATCTCTCAACCATAAAGCATAAAGAGGATTAAAGAATATTGAAAATCTAAAATTAGGTGTCAAACAGCTGCTCGTGCTTAAAAAGTTAACAATCACTTCTCCATGCTGTTGTCTTCACAGTTTTCAATTCCCTTCCATTTTTATACTCTAGTTATCATCTTGACAGGGCTCAAAAGAATGACGGAAACACAGAAACTACCATAGTAAATGAGTTCCTATTTTTTTTGCTTCTCTGTGTCACAAAGGAAGCCTAACATTGGTGTGCAGTGTTTATGAAGTTTTCTTTCCGACATGCCTGAAAAAGTCTAAGTATAGCCCCCAAACATAAACTTACTCAATTTAAAAAATAAAAAAACAGAAAAAAATAGTCTTCTTGTGGTGGTGGCATCAATAGATGAAAATAATTTTTGAATTCTCTACTTTTCAGCTAGAGAATCCAGATATATTCATCCACTAATCTTCTACACCCACTCAGCCAGGGCAGTCAATCACAGGCCTATGAAGCATGTTTTTGGACTGTGGGATGAAGTCAAAGCACCAGGAGAAAACCCTTGTATGCACAGGGAGAGCATGCAAACTCCACACACTAAAGTCCCAACTGGGATTTAAACCAGGGCCTTCTCACTGTGAGGTGAGAGAGCGAACCACTACTCCACCATGCAGCCCATTGTGCACATCTCTGCACTAATAATGTAAAAGCCCTCCAGGAAAGACTCAAAACCTTCAAAGATATCATTTATATCTGCCTGCTTTCAAGAACGAATTAAGAACCAAGCTCTGGTAAAACATTCTTTCACAGTTTTTCCCAACATGACTGCTCTATATTTGTTTCAACATGGGACTTACCATTTTACCTCTTTTTTATCTTGGTGCGGTAGGATAATATTTCTGTTCTTGACCATGCCCATGATCTACACTCATGCATTCAATTAACAAATTGGAATGACGATGGACTTGTTGGTAAAGCTTTAATAAGATCAAGATCTACCCCGAAACTAGGTTAATAAAGTAGTTCTTGGAACACTGTGCCAAATTTAGATCTTTATTCAAGACTTTTTAAATTTCACATTTTTAATTGACGTGCAAAACTCCCATTTTCGATAAATTGGCTACATCCTTAAGCATATTATCCATAGCATATCTGTCTTTGTCTCTTCTTTCTGTACAGAGAGCCCAGAACAGCCAGACACCAGAATAAACAAATAAACTGATAGGAGTGTCAAATCTAACACAGCGATGCTGTCTGTGCTGACTCAGGACATTATGAGTGCACCACGTCCACTTTCTAGCATTCACACATCTTTCACATCTGCATAGGCACATATTTGTGTCTGCAGTAACTGCAACTCAAAATTTTAGATCTGATTATGGCAACATTTGTTTACCAAGTAAAAATGATTTAGATTTTTTTCCAGGTTTCATCAAACCTCATGAATTCATCACTAAAAAAACCTTAAAGTCAAACAAAATGTCTTTGAACAGCGATGACGTTGAGGGTTTTTGTCCCTTTTTTTCAGCCTGGTGCTTTTTTCCTTTTCTCGGTCTGCTCTAGGTTCATGTTCTTGTTTGTCTCACCTGTTGATCTCTGTATATATATATACTTCGATTTCAGCTCACTCCAGTGCTAGTTTGTTTGCACTGTTGTCATATTAATCTTGGCTCTCTGTTGGGTTTCCTGGAGTTCTTTCATCAAGTACTATTGCAGTGAGTTTTTTTGTTCTCCTTTTCCATTTTTTGCAATCTGACCTGTTGGAGATTTTTTGTTTCTTGTTGTTTGGAACTGTTTTTCTTCTTGGATTTCTGGATTATTTGGACTGTTCTTAACCTAAGGCAGTTTACCTTAAATTTCCATTAATCTCATACAGTAAGCCTGGATTAATTTCCTCTTGCTGAACTTGTTTTCCCGTCAATAGCTATTTCTTTTGTTATAGACTTCCTCAACTGGGGGGGCGACGGCAGTTTACTTTGGACAGAAAAACTCCTAATTTTATGTTATTAAAAATCCTTTCTCACTTCCTCCTGTGTTTGGACTGTTTTGGACTGTCCTTACTAATTCCTGACAGTTTTCTCAGACAACAAAAAGAACACTGAACTTTCTATTTTCAGAAAACAATTGTTTAACCCTTGTGCCATCTTAGATGACCCCAACCTTACTTTAACATGTTCTCCCTACCATGACAAAGGTGGATAAAGGTGGAAAGATTTCATGTAATCCATGGACACCAGTGAAGATCACAAATCATTTAAAAAAATAGGTTCAGAGCACTGTCTAGTGGGTCTAGATGACCCAACTCCCAAATGTTAAAGTGCCTAGGATAGCACAAGGGTTAACTATAACACCTAAAAACATATAAAAAGCATAATAATAAAACAACAAACAAAGCCCATATGTCTAAAGATGGTACAAAGCTTTTTCCTATTTAAACAATTTTAGAATAACCCCTTTTTCTTTATTTTGTCATACTTCTGAATTACTTTGAAGAAAAAAATCAACCGAAGACACTTTGGAAATAAATAAATAAGCCCAAAAGGCCGAACAATAGAATAAAAAGAATGGCGTTAGCATCTCACTGAATGAATCATAAAATAAAAAGCTCAACTGTAGTGTTTGATACAGATACCGACCCTGTAAGGTGGTTATGGTAGCAGCAGTATGGTATTATGGACATGACGTTCACAAGAGGGCTGCACGGTGGCGCAGTGGTTAGCGCTCTTGCCTCAGAGGCCTCCGGTTCAAGTCCCGGCTGGGGGATGTGAAAAAAACTACATCAACGGGGGACCTTTCTGTGTGGAGTTTGCATGTTCTCCCCGTGTGTGCGTGGGTTTTCTCCGGGGTCTCCGGCTTCCTCCCACGGTCCAAAAACATGCTTTATAGGTTAACTGGCAACTCTAAATTGTCCCTAGGTGTGAGTGTGAGAGTGAATGGCTGTGTGTTTGTGGACATTCCACCCTGCGACAGACTGGCGACCTGTCCAGGGTGTCCCCTGCCTTCGCCCACAAGGGGCCGGGATAGGCTCCGGCAGCCCCGTGACCCCGAAAGGGACAAAACGGTTAAGAAAATGAATGAATAATGAAAACATTCACAAGACATGCAGCATGGTTTTCGCATCATCACCAGAACTCCTTCCTTCCATCACATCACTACTGTTCTTCAGCAGCTACACTGGGTTCCAGTAGCTTTCAGGATTTAATTCGAACTCGTCCTCTACACATTCGAAGCCCTCCATAACCTGGCTCCCTCTTATATTTCTAATCTCCTCCATATTAACACTCCCTCTAGCTCTCTCCGGTCTTCTTCCTCCCTTCAGCTTTCCGTCCCTCCGGCCCGCATGGTCACCACGGGGAGCTGTGTCTTCAGTCGCTCGGCTCCCAAACTCTGGAACTCTCTCCCCCCAGACCTCCGTAACATGTGTAATCAAAAATAATTTGGTTTATTTATTTCAAAATATAATAAAAACAATAATAGATGCATTTAAACACTCACTGATAGCAATAGTCAGTCATTCAAAAGAGTCTTTATCTGATGTTAAAGATGAAAATAAGCCTAAAAAACTATAATCTGGTGTACAGGGTCACCCGCTTATTTGCGTTTCAATATTCATGGTTTCACGTGTTCACCGATTTTTTTTTTCTGTTGTCACATCACTACTCTGAGCAACTGCCGCATATGCGCATGCATGTGCGCGCCAAGTTGGGGATTGCCTCAAGTACAGACATGCCCTCATTGCTGCAGTGACATTGCTTTCCAAACTGACTCAAAGATGAGATGAACAGAGATGCTGCACGAGCAGAGCAGAGACCCGCCCTGAGTACTGATGTGTCCGTCGTGAATGAAACAACTCTAAAGTCGGCCCTTTAGTGTAAAAGACAAGAGATGACTCCTTCCTGGGAGCCGTTTTTTCCTATAATAATACATCATTTCTGACTTTATTTATTTCTCTAAGCTGCATGTGACGGCATCTCTGGTCAATATGAGTTAGCGCTCAATACGCTCTGAAGAGGGGGGGGGGGTAGTTGGGTACATTTGCAGCAGTGCAGAACTGTACACAAAGGGCAGACACAGAGAGAAAGAGGTGCAACTCATTGAAATGAAAAACCCAAAGTCGGTAAAAATGAACATGGGGGCATACAACAGTTCTTTGTGTCTTCAACAGAGTGGCTTCTTTTCAGATTTGATAGATATGAATAAAGATGGAAAAAGTATTTCCCACATCTCACTTTAAGCAGTGGCATAGACCACCGGTGTTGTAACTTATGTTTCACTGTTGTCTGAATTCTAATAAAACCAGGTTAAGTCTTGAACCAGGTTCATACTTTGCACGAGGTCATTGCTTTCAAAATAAAGTTCAGTAAAAGATAAGAGGATCTAATTTGTGCTGTTTTCCCCTTGAGAATCTGTATATGAGAGGAAAAAAATAAAGTAACGAGTAGTGAATTACTTTTCACATATAAGTAAAGTAATTTAATTACAATTTTGGACCACTAACTAAGCAAAGTAATCAGTTACTTTTTAGAAGTAATTTACCCAAAACTTGCTTTGATATGGTTCAGTTTAGTGCTCTGAATAAAAAACCCTCATGTTGAGCAATATTCCAATTTTCTTTGATAAATGTTTTACAAAGCATCAGAAATATTTCTAAAGGGTTTTTGATGAGGAAGGACAGACATTCTTCGATCACGGGGGTGGTTCTTTGTATTTGCGGATTCTGCAGATTCTCGACTGTCTCTGGTCCCTAACACCCACAAATACTGGGGTATTTTGTAAATACTGTATTTGCATTTTTAAATGTTATATTAATATTTGCTGTCCATGTATGAACCAAACTAACAGGAAGATAGGCAGAAGCTGTAGCTTATTTACCGTAAGCCGACACACCCATATACTCATTCAACTTTGACAACAAAAACACACAAAAAACAAAAATCCACACAATACATTTTGTGGGTTAATATCATAACATCCTTATTGGTATGAAGACTATTAATTGTCACTTCATAAAAAATCAATAAATAAATAGCAATGCATCATGGGGGTCAGACAACAACAACAACCAGTGATCACATGATCATCCTATGAGTTATTTAATATAAAGATTGCAAATACTTTATTTGTATTTATTTTTAAATTTACTAATGTTTGGACATCGTTCATTCCAGTTCCACGCTTATGACTGTCATGCAGAATCTGGTTAATGTTTTGAAATTCAATGATCCCCTTAAGAGCTTGGAGACTAAACAGCTAAATTACTTCATGTACTTCATCCCAGACACTTTCTTTTCTTTGATACATTTTGATTGTACTTGTGGGATGTGTATGTGTTGGATTTGTATCAATTTTATTTATTTTTTACTACGTTTGGTACTTTAACTACTAATCCCTTTTTTTTTTAACGTCCGTCAAAACAGCTAAACAATCCAAAAAGCTTAAAAGGGTTAAAGAAGAGAACACTAGCTGGACATTTTACAATTTCATTGAGAAAAAAATAAATAAATAAATACCCACTGGCATGGGGTCATTATAAGGTACCGTAGTAATGCTCTGCTTCATTTTTTTTACAATTAAACAATTGTAATTATCTAAATAACTTACTTTGAAATAAACACAAAACGAGCGAACAACATGAAATGTTGGTCAAACAAATTAAAATTATTTTTTCATGATTTTTTTACAGGACTGACTGCCAACTCCCCAAGCTTTTCCAGAACCTGAAATCTCTGACACTCCTTTAGCTTATTTTGTGGGTTAAGCCCATGTAGCTGATTCAACTTTGTTGTCAAAGTTGAATCAGCTACAGTGGTGGACAAAATTGTTGGTACCCCTCAGTTAAAGAAAAAAAGTCCACAATGCTCACTGAAATGACTTGAAACGTTCAAAAGTAACAATAAATTAAAATTTATTGAAAATGACAATCAAAATCAGCCATTACTTTTGAGTTGTTGATTAACCCTTCAGATGCTCCATTCATTAGAGATCTTGGGGTAAACCTTGACAGGCATTTTAAATTTGACAGGCAGGTCAGTGTTGTAGTCCAGTCTAGTTTTTATCACTTGAGGCTAATTAGCAAAGTCAAGCCATATCTTCCTCCTCACGCTTTGCAACAAGTGATTCATGCTTTGATCTTCTCTAGACTGGACTACTGTAACTCTCTCTACAGTGGTATGGATCAGTCTCTGCTCCGCCGCCTCCAGCTGGTTCAAAATTCAGCGGCCCGCCTGTTAACGGGGACCAGACGGTGTGAGCATATAACACCGATATTACGCTCACTTCATTGGCTGCCTGTGTCTTTTAGAATTACTTTTAAGATTTTGCTTTTGGTTTTTAAATGTCTGAATGGTCTGCCACCTCAGTATCTTTCTGAGCTTCTGCATGTTTATCGTCCTTGTCGAGTCCTTAGGTCTGAAGATCAAATGCTTTTAGCGGTTCCAAGGACTCGGCTTGTGACTCGGGGAGACAGAGCCTTTTCAGTTGCAGGTCCTAAACTCTGGAATGCTCTCCCTTTTTCTGTGAGGTCTGCCAGAACTGTCAGTAATTTTAAGACTCTTTTAAAAACACATCTTTTTACTCAGGCTTTTAACTCCAGTGAGCATATCTAGTGGGCCAGCTTGTTCATTGTTCATTTTATTAATCTTATTCTTTTATTGTTTTATTGCTTTTATTGTTCAATTGATTTTATTGTTTTATTCCTATTGTTTCTTTATTGCATCGTATTGTTTGTGATTTTAGTTGATTTTATGTTAAGCACTTTGGTTGCCTTGGCTTTTATAAGTGCTATACAAATAATAAATTGATTGATTGATTGATAACAGAATTATTTAAAAAAACTAACTAATGAAATAGGGCTGGACAAAAATGATGGTACCCATAACTTAATATTTTGTTGCACAACCTTTTGAGGCAATCACTACTTTAAACGGTTTCTGTATTTCTCAATGAGCCTTCTGCACCTGTCCACAGGTACTGTGGCCCACTCCTCATTAGCAAACTGCTCCAGTTGTCTCAGGTTTGACGGGTGTCTTCTCCAAATGGCATGTTTCAGCTCCTTCCACAGATGTTCAATGGGATTCAGATCTGGGCTCATAGAAGGTCACTTCAGAATAGTCCAACGCTTTTCTCTGAGCCATTCTTGGGTGATTTTGGATGTGTGTTTTGGACCGGTGTCCTGTTGGAAGACCCATGACCTGTGACTGAGACCGAGCTTTCTGACACAAGGCAGCATATTTCTGTCCAGAATGCCTTGATAATCTTGAAATTTCATTTTACCTTGCACAACTTCAAGACACCCTAAGCCAGATGGAGCAAAGCAGCCCCAAAACAGAACTGAGCCTCCTCCATGTTTCACAGTAGGGACAGTGTTCTTTTAGTTGTATGCCTCATTTTTGAGTCTACGAACATAGAGCTGATGTGCCTTACCAAAAAGCTCCAGTTTTGTCTCATCTGTCCAAAGGACATTTTCCCAGAAGCTTTGTGGCGTGTCAACATGCATTTTTTCAAATTCCAGTCTCACTCTTTTATGATTTCCTGTCAAAAGTGGTGTCCTCCTTGGTCGTCTCCCATGAAGTCCACTCTGGCTCAAACGACGACGTATGGTGCGATCTGACATAGATGTACCTTGATCTAGGAGTTCACCTTTAATGTCTTTGGAGGTTGTTCTGGGCTCTTTGGATACAGTTCCAACTATCCGTCTCCTCACATTGTCATCAATTTTCCTCTTCCTGCCACGTCCAGGGAGGTTGGCTACTGTCCCGTGGGTCTTAAACTTCTGAATATGTGCCACTGTCGTCACAGGAACTTCAAGCTGCTTAGAGATGGTTTTATAGCCTTTACGTTTACAATGTTTGCCTATAATTTTGTTTCTAATATCCAGGGACAATTCTCTCCTTCGCATTCTGTTCAGTCCTTGTCTATGTTCAGTGTGGTACACACCTTTCCACTAAACAGCAACGTGACTATTTGTCTCTCTTTAATTGATTTTGATTATTAAATAATCATTATTTAATTTTCAATCAATTTTGATTTATTGTTATTTTTGAACGTTTCAATTCATTACAGTGAGCATTGTGGACTTTCTTTCTTTAACTGAGGGGTACCAATAATGTACTGTTCACGGGCTATCTTCAAAACCTTCAATAACACCTGCCACATGTCCATACAATCAATTATATGTAACAGATCCAGTACTCATGTGAGAAGCGTAAATAGGTATTGTAAAAATCTAAAACCAGTGCTGACTCAGAAGTCATTAACCCTCCATGAACTTGAAAACAACAGTAATTTCTCTAAACTAAATCTGGTACTTTTAAATATATGCTTACTATCAGACAAATCATTTCTTATTCACGTCTTGATCGTACCCTGAATGGTCTGTTTTTAACAGAGACTTGGAATTGTGGTTCAATGGGTTTACTGTCTGAAGTGACATTTACTTTACAAAGACATAAAACAAGGAAAGGGTGGGGGAACTGCTGCAATCCTATCTGTTTTTATTGGTTGTATAGACAAGGTGTTTAATGAGTTAATATCTTTTGGATATCAGGTCATTGTTTTAAATAATCCTACTGGGTTGTGTTTGATGGTATACAGACTCCAAAGTGTAACTTATCTTTCATTCTGACTTTGCAGAGCTGCTTTCAATTATTCACGTAGATCTTAGCAGAATAAATATTTTTGGGTGATTTTCACCGACATGTCGACTCCATCGGACTCATATAGTCCATCGGACTCCTCCATCGGACTGATAGGTCCAAAAGTTTTAAACAATTAAGCAACAATGGATTTTACTCAGCATGTCAGTGTTCCCACACACAACAGCCCACTTCAATAAAAAGATAAATTACATTACACAATATCACCCAATGACCAGTAATAGTTCATTTTGTTGTATTCCCTTTGGCTTGTGAGAACACACAAAAGTTTTGCCTTGATTGGTGCTACAAAACCTCTGAAAGGGTGCCCCACCTTAAACTTAAACCTTAAACTTAAAACTAAAACCTGTTCTCTGGATCCCATACCCGCCTCACTTTTTAAATCCATGTATTCGTCCTGTGAGGAGGAGCTCCTGAACACTCTCTTCAGACTAGGATCTTCCTATCATCCTTAAAGACTGCAATGGTTTGAGCCACTCTGAAGAAGAGTGGTTTGGATGATTCAAATCTGATTCAAATGATGCGGTCAAGGTTGTAAATGAGCTCAGGTCCAACACTAACATAAAGAAAACATTAGTTTTAGTATTGCTGGACCTAAGTGCAGCCTTTGACACAATTGACCACTCAGTTCTTTTAAACAGACTCCATGACATGGTTGGAATCACTGGAACTGTACTCAGTTGACTTGATCATACCTCACAGGAAGAGATTCTATTGTCAGAGCAAATGATTCATCATCTGGGAGGTGGTGTGCCACAAGGATCTGTGCTTTGTCCCACATTTTTTATCCTGTATATACTTACGCTTGGTGATGACATCAGGAGACCTGGCATAAAACGTTCATGGCTATGCTGATGACACCCAGTTATATGTGGATGTGTCTCATGATGACTTGGGATCCATTGATTACCGTACCTTATACGTTGTATTTTAGATATTGAAACGTGGATTGGAGAGAACTTTTAAAGCTCAAACAAGACAAAACAGAGATTTTAATTGTCGGTCGTGAAGCTGAGAGAAAGGGTCCAGTCCTACTTATCAACTCTTAACTTGAATGTGTGCAGTCAGAAACCTCGTAATTTTAGATGCAGATCTTACCTCTAAAGCATACACAAACTAAAGTTACAAAGACTGCATTTTATCAACTTAGAAACAATGGCCGAATGAGACCGTTTCTCTTGAGAGCCATTGCTGAAATATTAATCCACGCTTTTTTAACATCTAGAATAGATTATTGTAATGCTATTCTTTGGAGCAGGATGGAGCACATGACCCCTATTTTAAAATCTTTGCACTGGCTCCCAGTCAGCTTCAGGACCGATTTTAAGGCTCTTTTATTAGTTTATAAAAGTTAACATGGAATTGGCCCCTCCTTCTTCTCAGATTTACTTGTAGTTTATGACCCTCCCAGACCTCTCTGGTACGCAGGTACAGGTCTGCTGGTGGTCTCGAAAGTCAGAACAAAAACCCATGGTGAGGCAGCATTTAAGTACTTTGGGCTTTGCCTGTGGAACAGCCCGCCTGAGGACATGAAAGCTTCATCCACTGTGGAAATGTTTAAGAAAAAACTTAAAACACATCTTTTTATGGAGTTTTTACATGTCCACATGTTTTCATTTGATTATATACATTTTTATTAATAATTCATTTGATATATTTTGATTGTACTTGTGGGATGTGTATGTGTTGAATTTTTATGTGATTTTATTTTATTTTTTTACTATGTTTGGTACTTTAACTACTATTTTTTTATCTTACTATTATCTATTTTATCATGGAAAACACTTTAGGGTGCTTTGTATCAGGTAAAGTGCTATACAAAAAGTTGAATTAAAAACACAGCAAATGATCATTTTGGTTAATTTGCAATTTTCCCACTATAAAACACAGGATTTACCCAAAAATTCGCTAAGAAAAAAAAATCCACTTGTGCTACTCTTGGTGAGTTTCCGATAGGTCTTCTGGATCACCTACAGTAGCCCTTATGTGTCAAACTGAAGCCAGTATTGTAGCCATGTAGACAGTGAAGACGACAGCATGGGTACAGATCGCAAACTCAAAAACCTTTTGGTGCTTTTAAAAGTGGATGTTCTGCAGTAACACTTCTTTTTGCAAATTATAGTAAATAATAGCTGCTGGCAGCCAAACAAAAACCCTGCACATGTGTGCATTCTTCGCGTGCATTTAGCTTAAGGTTTGGACGTGTTTACTTCATGAAGTTAGGGAAAAGCTCTTTTTGGACAAAGCTGGTTACCACGTGATCTGCTTTTTGTAAAGGTCATAAAATTCTGTGTTTAGCATTAAGTATTAGTCTGTGAGAAACCTCTGAACTAGGATTTTCTCAAAGTAAAACTCTTTCAAAATAGTTGCAGAAGCAGTTTGGACCTCTGACTGAAGGGGTTGACACAGTGGACACCAAAAATTAACAGAAAAAAAGTTAATACGAGAGGACGAAGAACAAGAAGGAACAAAGAGATGAAGAGTAGGGGGTACAAGCACAAGCGGCATGGCAACACATAGAAAGAGGAAGAAAAAAGTTACCCATAAGTAGCCGCCGTTTCACCCGCTTGTCCACATCAGCTACTGACGTGGCATTGAACTCAGAGCTCTCAATTGCAGCCTCATCTTTCTCTAAAACACAAGTGACAAGGGGACAAACAGTGAGCAGCAAGTTAATGAGAAGCCCAAATGACCAGACTTTCAGCCCCTCTTGGCCTTTGAGCAAAAAGCCAAAGCCAAGAAGCAAGAAGCGATGAGGAGGTGCCAAAATTCCTGTTAGTGTTAATCCCCAAACAATGACAAAGTACCAAGAGCAACTCAAATCAAAATGAACCAATTGATCAGCATTGGTGGGTAGCTTACAAAATGAAGCAGGTGGGCAGAGAGGTGGGGAGGAAAAGAAGTGGTGTACGGAATGGGATTTAAACATAAAGAATCCTTAACAGGAGGAGGTTTAGGAATGCCATGATAGAGGGGGGAACAAGATGAACTATGACTGTTGGTATTTTTTTTTTTTGCTGTTGGCGGTGGAGTTTATGTTTCCCATAACAAACAGCCACACAGTCAGAAAAAAAGGTCCCTCACATTTGAGAAGAAGAAATGAGAAGGGTACATGGAGGACATTTTCAAAACAAGCTGCTTTAACTGCAGGTAAAGAGCAAGCAGAAAGAATTGGATGATTTTGGCAACAAAAAGTTATAAAGGGGATTTATGAGGAGCACAGGAGGGCAATGGGTAAGGAGAAGACTCAAGGAACTAAAAAAGACAATTAAGATAATGAAAAAGGAGAACAGACAAAGAAAAAAATAGTTTGAAGACAAAAGGCAGTCAGTCCCATTGTGTCCCACAATGGGACATGAGAAACAATTTAGGAGGCTGCACATACTTAGAAATGAGTGTAGAGAGGGCATGCACAGAGATTCAAAGAAAGAAAAAACTGGGTAGTCTGGGGGCAGCGCTGGTTGCCTGTTTGTCTATGGACCCCATTACAGCTGGCTTTAACAGTCAACGCTGGGAAAACCACATCTCTAAAAGCTGGGCAGCAGGGGTGGAGGGGAAATGAAGGCGGGTTGCACTGGTTTGGGAAATCACATGGCTGTTGGAGTGGCATGTGTGGGGCTGTATTGGTGGTTTGATGATGGGGTTGGGAGACAAGGCCATCCTTTCACCTAGTCTTTGTCATTAGGGCCTGAATGAGCATCTTTTTATTAATGGTCGACATTTGGGGCAAAAACTACAGGCCTTTGATGTTTTTTAAGTGGCAGAGGTGGGGGAAGATTAGAGGACAATTAGTGCCCGCTTGATTGCCTCAGTCCCACCTTTTTACCATTTTCTTTCCTCTCTGAAGAATGATGGACAAGCTGAAGCACATGGAAGTGCCCTTGGGTATGAATGGAGGCTTTTTGGGAGAAATGTGGTGGAGTGAATACATGAGTGCCGAATAAAAAGCGTGTGCATACCAGTGTGCACGCTTTTGAGGGTGTACTTGTTTGAGTGTGTGAAAAAATGGTCTGAGAGGGAGATCAAACATTGGTGAGTGTGTGAGCAGTGGATGCACAAGGACAGTTAAAGAAGATGTGGGAGGAGGGAAGCCCAGCCATTTTGTTCCTAAAGGGTCTAGAAAGTAAGAGATGGTCCACAAGAAGAGGCTGTTTTGGGAAACGGCTTTAATCACTGAACACTACTGCTATCAGGAGAATGGAAAACCAGTGCACTGAAAGGAAAGACAAAGACTGAGATCACGAAAAACAACACCAACAACAAGATATACTTAAGTTGCAAAGGATAAAATGATAAATTAATTAAAGAATAAAGAATAAATACAGAAGCAAAGCAGGTTCTCCAATGCAGTGAACGAGACAACCAACAAATATACAAATGAGTGACAGAGGGAGATAAATGGAGCATATGGTCCATTTGAGTAGGCATATGCACCAGTAGTGGGAGTGCAGAAGGATGGAGGGTGCGGGTCGCTGCCTCTATGTTGATTAGCACGGGAGAACAACGTAATGATGAATGGAATGAAGTATGAATATGTTGGAAAGGTTCTGATGGGTTGCTACAGTTTTTCAGAACTCGTGTAAAGCTGGAAAATGAAGAGAATAGTGAAAGAATTTGATGGGGAGGTTTTGTTTTTATTTCTCAGCTTTAATTAAGATCAGGCTGCAATTGAGATGTCCATTTTTACCACAGAAGCTACACAAGATCTTTAACCCCGCAAGCAAGAGTTAGTCTTTTGTTCTTTTGCATTGAGTCTCTATTTCCCCTAATTTGGCTTTGAATGTTCAGACAAGACAGGCAATCAGGTACTATCACCAGAAAGAAGTAATAAGAGGAAGGAGAAAGAGAAAAAGGTTGAAGAGAAAAGGCATAAACGGCAGAGGGTTAAAAGAGGCCCAAAGAGCAAAGGGAAGATACAAACAGAGATCCTTTCTCTTCTCAAAATAGGAAGAGAGAAACAGCGAAGGAGGATACAAGACACTGAGGAAAGAAGGTAAGGGAGGGTTCCTGCTTTCATTCTGCTTCCAATTTTGCAGCTTTTCCATCCATGGCGTGTCCTGCTCTTCAAACCAGCTACAAAGAAAAGGGGTTAGCGGCAGTCAAAACTTTGCACTGAGCAGCCATATGTTCCAGTCAAAGGAGGACAGTAAGCAAAACACAAAGTTTTCAGCCCTTCATCGCAAGGGCATTAGAAAATTATAATATTGAGCTCATGTTTCAAAAGTTTGGCACCAATTTCAGATTTTTTGGTAAATAGTGCGGAAACAGTGAACATCTTCCGGCTGGGCAGGTGGTTCTAATCTTGAGTGTAAAAAAAAAAAAACACATGGAAAAGTTTCCTTTTTTATTTGGTTCATTAGGGTTTACAAATGTACAAATGAAGCAGAACTTGTAAACAAAAGTCATATGGACTCTGAAGCAGCTTATTAATTGGAAAGATGTGTGATGAACTGCCAGGCTCCCAGCTTTAAACGTCTGACTGCAGGGAAGTCATAACAAATCCGTATTAAGAGCTCTGAACTTTAGAGGCGGCTGCTGTAGGGATTTCTGCTTCAGTGATCTGCTACGAACAACCTTTCTCAGTTTTGAAAAAGCAAAGGAAAATAAGCTAAATGACTCATAAGACTCTGGTTGAGCCTCAGTTGTTTTTGTCCTACTAAACTCTCCAAATCTGGGAAACCGGAGGAATCGTATGTCAACCTTTGTTTCATAATAGCCGTAAATACTGGATTTTTCTGTCATTTTTTGTCCTCACCCCTAACTAAACCTACAGCACATGCTGTAAAAAAAAGCAAACAGACTTGTCTTAATGTGATTTACAATTCGTACAAATCTTTGGCTTCACTGTTTAAATAAACTGACCATTGAATTTTTCACCTACGTTTCACTGACACCTCCCTCCCTTCTGTGAACAGTAGAAAAACAGTTTCATATAAAAGTTCCAGAAGGAGTTCAAATTCTTTAAAATCAATTAGAAATTTCCAAAACAGCAATCAAATTTAAAATTCTAATGTTTTCAGTTAAAATTATCAAAGGCAAGACTTTACTAAAAAAAAAACACAATCTAATACATCATAACACGATGACAGCTCTTCACTCAGTTTTCTGTTGCACAACAACATTGGAAAACTATAACCCAAAAACCAGGGGGTCACACTGTTTGTCTATACATCACCTAATGCCTTTTTCATAGAAAAATGAAGAAATCTCGATTTATTTGCTTTAAATAATATAATTCAGATTTTTTAAACCTGATTCAATTTAAAAAGTTAAACAATTTACATCGAATGAGATTCAAACCTTAAAGACCCAGTCTCCATTTTCTATAGGGCTCCTCAGCCAAAAGGGGGATGATGGAAAACAGCTGAACTGCTTCACTTTACTAGTATACATATTTACATATATATTTATGCACTACTGATTAGAACATTAATATGTTTGAAGCTGACAGAGCAATGCTGATAAATATGTTCGCTGACAAGAAAATTGGACTAACACCAGCTACTTGCAGGTTGCAGTCAACTCACTGAGAACAGAACTTGTCCTGATGAACGTATATGTTCGAAGGGGAGACAAAAATGACAAGTTTCTTCGTCATTGCATTTTCACTGAATCACCAATCCAACTCTTCTAGTAGCCACAATAAAACACCATAAGTCAGAATCCCTTCTGACAGTTATACAGCTCCAGTCTCAACAAAGGATGTCTTTGTTAAAAGTGAATATTTTCTGTTTCTGAAAAGACACTGCTAGAGGAAGATAAAGCCTTAGTCACAACTGCCCATTACAAGAGGAAAAATGAGCAAACCTGTACGGGGCACGCAGGTGGCCTGGGCGAAATGTCAAGGTCGTAAACGTCTCGCGTAGAAAGAAATTATTCATGCACAAGGGGATTCAGCGTGCGACAGGTCGTAACAAACACTTATAGAGAGAAGTAGGTGAGATGCAGGCACTGATTTTTCCTTCCTTCAAACCCCCCCAAACCCTTGCACTGTGAAAGGGGCCCGATAGAGCTGTTCAGGGGATACATGCCCGCTCCTTGTGTGTCCCTTTTGCACTGCTTGCGTGCGCCTCGACTGATAAAAAATGAGGAAATTAGACGATCAAAATGTAGTTCTTTTGCGCGTCTTACTGGCACCTGCATATTCCATGCACATGCCGTGCAGGCAGCATTTGATCATGCTCAATAATGAACCAGTATTTGCATCTTACCATCGACTATATGTGATGTAACGGCACAGTACGACAGCATCACTTGTACGACAAAACTGAATGCAACGTCCATTATCCTTACACAGACTTCACAATGCACTTATCACACGCATGAAAATCGTATGTTCCATTTTCACGACGGACCTCAAGGGTACTCCAAGACACACCTGTGCTCCCCCCGTAAGATGCAGCCACTCCTTTTTACGACCCTTTACGGATCCGGACAACCCAAAAACCCCAGCACTTGTACGGGTCAACCCCCTGTACAGGTGTATGTGACTAAGGCTTCAAAGAGAAAAGTTACTTAAGGCTGCACTCACCGCTGCAGGTCTTGCTGTCAGAGTGAAGTGCGTACTTTTGGTGGCAGCCACACACTGGGCCCGTGTCTGTATCATCACACGTGTGTTGACAGCCACCATTTCCATAGTGACACGTCACTAAAGACATAAAAGCACATTAGTGACAATAATGATACTTCAACAGTTGAAAAAGGTTAAAAGTTTATTATTTAAACCATTTTTGGTCATTTTTAGCTGAAAATTTTCAAAGCATTCATGTTGTGAATAAAGAATAAAAAATGACCAAAAAAGACGTTTCTTAAGGGAGTCTGTGAGAGTGACAAATTAGAAGAAATCTACAGATTATGACAATGTTGGCATGTTACAGATAAAAAAACCGAATTGATGGTATAGTCAAAGCTGTCACATACACTTGCAACATGTCCCTTCAACAAGAATACTTTAAGATGTGATAAAAGTTGCTAAACTAAATCAATTTAAAAAAAAAGAAGATGATCAATCACAGACATGGATAATTACTACCATGATATTTAGAAATATTGGAAAAACTTTCTCTTAAACAGAGGTAAAAGAGAAAAGGTAAAAGAGGTTAAATGAGCAAGAGTGTGGTTTTGCGAGAACAGGTCTTTAGCACAGAAAATATTGCAAAAGCTGTTGATATCAAAGGAGACGCTATATATACATATATTGATTTGAGGAAAGAAAGTGACACAATTGATCATTCACTACTTCAACAGAAATGTCAGCATTATTGGGGGGGAAGGGGGGTCTTTGGAACTGGCAAAAACAAAAGATGATAACTGGAGGAATCCCTCCAGGCTTTATTTCGGGACCAAAACGGTTTATACTTTATTTTAATATTATTGCTAAAGTATTAAAAATAATACAGAACTGACGAAATTTTCAAAACCATAATCATTTACAAATAAAGAGTCTTAAAAAAGGAGCAACAGTAACTTCTAGTTTTCCATCAGAGTTTAACAGAGATTCACACTTCTTGTACCATGCATTTGGAGTATTTTTGCATTTTGTGTTCCATTTTAAAGAAAACACAGCATTTTGTATGGAATTAGTGAAAGCACACACTGTTTTTCCATAACTATGACTATGACAAGTCTGTCCAATTCATTAAATAACCCTAGAAATCCCAACAGGTTCACACATTGCATCTTGCTACTTACAGTGATATGAAAGCAATTCAAAAAGTTTCTATAGTTGTGTTAAGCACAGAAATTGCGACCCATAGCCATGGGAGTCTGATTGCAGAACATTGCAGACACAAAGTCAAGGACAGGGCTGGCCAACCTTGGTCCTCCAGAGCCACAACTCTCCTTGTTTTCCAGTTCTCCCTGACCAGCTTGCTGCTGATTAACTGACTAAAGTGATTCCACACACTGATGGACTGAACACACTCGATTTAGGTAGTCAGCATCAAGCAGTTTAGGGAGAGCTGGAAAACAGGGTCATGGCTCTTGAGGAACAGGGTTGGCCAGCCCTGTAATGTTAGAGGGGATACACAGCGATGTTGAAGATGGCGAACTTTTGGAACCGTCCATCAATCCATCCATCCTCCAACAGGCGCTTAACTCTTTAACACTAGCTGTAACTTGTGACAGAAAATAACACATGCTCTTTAAACTACTGTAACTCTTCTTTACTATTTGTGCCATTCATGTAGTTCCAACAGGTTCTGAAAAGCACCTCTGCACCGATCTGCAACAATTTAAAGGGTTTTCAGAATCTGCTGGTAGACTGCGCAAACACTTCAATACTGTAAGGTGTCGTATATATGTGCAACACTTTTTCAGCTTCAAAATCTGTTGGAATTACGAATTATGAATGCAACAGCCCAATGTTTGAGTAAGATTGATTCCGTGTATCACGCCGCTTTGAGGTTTGTGACAAACTGCAAGGCCTTGACTCATCATTGTGAACTGTACTCTCGAGTGGGATGGTCTTCTCTGTCCACCAGGAGGTTCACACACTGGTGCATTTTTATTTACAAATCTCTTCTTGGACTTTTACCTTCCTACATTTGCAGCCTGATCAAGCTGAGGACTGTGGAATCATACAGACTGCGCTCAAATGACCATCTATCGCTCGCCGTTCCATTTGCTCGTACAGAACTGGGAAAAAGGCTTTTGTCTTTTCTGCCCCCTCCACATGGAACACTCTACAGAAAAGATGGAAATTAAAAGAACTCATTCCTCTGAATATTTTTAAATCCAAGCTGAGATTTGAAGAGAAAGTCACTTTTAACTGTACCTGTTTTACATGAGTTCTAATTTTTATTTGTTTTTAATGTTGACATTTTTATTGTAAATGTAATTTATTGTTTCCCCCCTAGCCAGGACTCCCTCGAAAAAGAGATTCTTAATCTCAATGGGACAATTCCTGGGTAAATAAAGGTTAAATAAAAAAAAAATTAATTACATTAGTTGCTTAAATGGGTGAAAAGTTCAGATAAATAAATAGAATGTCAACACTAAAGCTATAGCTCCGGGGTTGAAGGCTTATCCCAGCCTATCCCAGTTACTGTTGGCCTATGGCAGGACATGCCCTGGACAAGTGACCAGTCTCATGGTCACTTGTCACAATCAAACACACACACAAACGCACCTTGGGACAATTTAGAACCATCAAGGTTCTGTTGTACATCCCATGTGTAAAGTAAACAGCTTGCAGTGGGATGAGCAAATAGCAGCTTTACACAACAGATAAAAGTTGCTTCAAAGCAGTTTTTTGAGGGCATTGTTGGCTTAATCCCTGTGTAGGCTACTCTGAAGGCTTCAAATCAATGCAGTGCAATGACCTGAGCAGGTTCCATATGTATTGGGATTTTATATGGACATCAAAGGTGTATTCACGTGCCGTGCTTCACCATTAGATTACATGAAATATGATGCATGTGTTTGTGTTTAGGTTGGTTCTAATGTTGATTGACTCTTGTGTGGTACGTTCTGAATAACTGTTAGGATTTATTCCAACCTGATTCTACACAAACCGAGAAGGCTCTTAATGCTGCATGAAAACGACATAATGCTAAAGAAAGGAAAGAGAAATGAATTCTGTTTTGTGTGCAGACTGGAGATTCTATCAGCATACATACATGTACAGTCTTTCTGGTTCTTGGCAAGTTCAAAGCCGGGTCGGCACTCGCATGTTACGCCACCTTTGCCTGGAGCCTCTCTGCAGATATGAGCACAGCCGTGGTCCTTGTTCATGCAGTTCATTCCATCTGTATTCAAAGTGGAGACATTCATTTGTATTTTTTCCTATTGCATCACCAAAAGCTTAACAAAATGCTGAAACAGAGAACACTGGCATTGGTTTTTCTCAGCAAAACAGTTTCCATCAAGGCAGGAAGACAGTGCTTCTTAAAAATGAAGACTGATGATGTGCAGCACTTCTGGGCACACCTTCACCCATGAACACTGTGAAGGCCAAGTGCTGCTGGTGTAGAAAAATGTTTTAATGTTTAAAGTTTTTAATGTAAGTTTTTAATGGTTACGATATGCAAGGGTGAAGTGGTAGATGATTGTCATTTAGTCAGGGGTTAATAGCAGTGTGTGTTGTTCACTCTGATGTGCCACAAAGACTTTGTGTTATGAAATCCTAAATCAACATTAAATATTAAATAAATTAAATTACATTAAAATGTAGGAAATAAAGAATGAATAAATACAAAAACTACACATTAAATAAATAACTGGGCGGAAGCCCCGGGAAAGACCCAGGATAGGCTGGAGAGACTACGTCTCTCGGCTGGCCTGGGAACATCTCGAGGTCCCCCCAGAGGAGCTGGAGGAAGTGGCTTGGGCGAGGGAAGTCTGGGCATCTCTGCTTAGACTGTTGCCCCCAAAACCCGGTCCCGTTATTTACAACAAAATAAAGCTTTTTAATCAATGTATTGCTGTCATTATGCATTTAATTATTTCTCCAAACTAAAATGCAAACTTTTTTTAGCTATAATTAAAAGTGATATACAATTATGAACTGGCAATCCAATTCGTCATTGAATCATGAAGCTTGACATTTTACAAAAGTCACCAGAGGAGGCCGGAGTTATGGTAGCTAGAAATATGGAAAAGTTGGAGAAGTTCTTGGTCTCAGTAGTCTACATAAAAGATAAGTAGCTCAAGATAAGTTCAAGAAAACTGCAAAGACAACTGTGGACTTTTGAGAAGCGAAGCTCTACACACTATATGTGTTACATACCAGTTTGTAAATTTTGGAAGTGAGCATTGGGTTCTTAAGGTCAATGAACTTTGTTACTGTAAGGGGAGGTTCTAGGTCTATTTGGGTGCACAGTATTTAGTACTTATAACTTATAACTGATTTCTATTCTAGAAATTTGTTTTTTTTACTAACAATTTAAATTGAGGATAACTTTGGGAGGGGTATTCTATTCTGAATTTTATGCTGAAACTGTTGGATCCCTTTGTTCTTCCATGAAGTAAAGTAAATCATGTTTTTGTATAGTAATATGTCAGGTTCCGAATGGGGGTGAGTTTGCATGGAAATATTGTGAAGTTGCTATTGTGTTTTTTTTTTGTTTTGTTTTTTTTTAGAAATTCCCACCAGGCTGTTAGAGATTACCTGATGTTCAAACTTCTGAAGCACTTGTGATGTTTAATTTTGGGACTGAAAAAAGGCAAATTAGAAATATGTAGGTTATCACAGAGTGTGTGCTCTATATCTATCTAACAGACAAAGTTTAAGCCATTTTAGGACATAAAGTAATCTGTTAGGGGAAATTCTGCTGGGAAACTGCCTGGTCCTGGGGCTTTTTTACTAGGCATGTTAGTTAGTACTTTATGGAGCTCTTCTTCAGTAAGAGGGGACTCTAGGGCTGTAATTTGTTCTTCCATTGGTCTAGGCAAATCAATGCTATTGAAAAATCTACTAATATCATTGTCAGAAGGGTCAATTTGGGATGAGTAAAGGGATTGGTAAAAGTTCTTAAAAACAGTTTATTGCAACTGGATCAATTCTAATGTTTCCTGTTTGATCTGACTGATGAAATGGTTGTCTTTTCTTTGTTTGGTTTGAGTTGATTTGCCAAAAATGTTCCAGATTTATTACCATGATCAAACCTCTCTAAGCGTAGTCTCTATAATAAAAAACGTGTTCTTTTATTAGTTATTTCATGTAGTTCGAGTCTAACTTTTCTTATTTGTTTGCAGAGTTTGTTAATCCGGAAAGTTGCTGTGGGCTTCTTCTAACAATCTAATTTTTGTTCTAAATCCACTATCTTAGAATTTTCTTTTTTTGCTCATCCCATGAATCATCTCATCTCATCTCATTGTCAGCCAAACCGTAACACAAATTATATTTTTCAATATTCATGTAATCGAGTAATTTCATTTTGAAACAATTTCATAATGGTAACGGTTGAAAAACCATGAAAAACCTGCCTCAGACTGATCGATCTGGTTGGATAAGTCATTTCATAGATTAATCGATTAATAGTTACATCCCTAGTGATTAAAATAAAGTAATGAGATTAGAGCTGTGACGGTGTTGAATTTTTCATCATCCACGGTGATGAACCACCAGGGGGCGCGGTGTCGCGTTCAAGCGCAGCACCCCCCCCCCCCCCCCAAAAAAAAAAAGAACACACAAAATCCCCCGGCGGCCGCATCGGATATAAAAACAATTACAACGTACTAGTCTTTATTAACTAATAACAGTATCAACTACATATCTAACTGGTGAACTAACTATAGGTGTTGTAGATTGACTGTGTGTGAGCGTGGAGCGTCTTGTGTAGGAGTAGGAAGGCGCGCACACGTGTGTTGGGGGTGCGTGTTGATTCTTCTGCAGCGGATCGCTCTGGAGCTGCACGCAAGTTTCACCTGCTCTCTCTGGTACAGACATCTTCTCAGAATATTATTTATTGCACAGTAATTAGCAGACTGCAGACACTTTGTCACCTTTCCGGTAGCCGTGAAGCCTGACACCCATGAAGAAGGCGGGGCAGGAGGCTCCGCCTTTGTTTATACAAACACGTAATGTAACGCTGCAAAAAATATTTCCCAAACAAAACATGTAGTGATATTAATGGAAATCTAACAGTGCGCGTTCATGTTTGGTGTTACGGAGTGAAGGACAACAGTAATACCCCCCCCCCAAAACAAAATCCTCCGGTGGGCGGCCGTGTCGCTCACTTAAGAACGCACGCAGCTTGTAACGGAAATGAATACAATTGAAATTAACAATTAGAAAGCAGTAACTTTGTTGTATTTCCTTGCGAGACGGAAACTTCTGTTGTAGAATAAAGATGTGTGCTTTTGAAAGCGCGCGCATGTTTGTGTAACTGTAAAGGGAGCCGCGTGCCACGTGCAGCGCAGAGGCAGACAGTGAGAGCGCGCGCGCGGTGGGAGAAAAGGAGACAACAGTCTGAAAGAAAGAAGGAAAGTCTGAACACAGGACTAACAGAAAAAGGAAATTATCAGCTAAGATGAATGCGTTTAATGTGTTTATTATAGTTCCAAACATGCACCATATGCAAAAAGTAAAAAAAAAAGTGCGTAAAAAAAGCGCGGTGATTAGGTCATCAACGCGGTGATGCAGTTATCGTCACAGCCCTAAATGAGATGCTCTAAAACAAATTATCGGAATGGGTCTTTAAACCCTACCATTTCAGCTACTGTAGACAATGCCGCTCCATTAACATCAATATGCAAACAGTAAAGTATTTTCTGACTCATGCTTCCACAGTTCAAAAGCTTTTGTCTACAGTTAGCAATAAAAAACGAAAAAACATTTTTTAAAAGCTCATTCCTTCCGCTTTGTTTGTATTGGGAAGGTCAGCGAGTTTACCACGTCTGACATTTCTCACTGGGAGCACAAGTAGGTCCAGTTAAAACATTGAGTCTTCATGGGCCTTGTCTTCATGGTCCAGTAAGAGCCCCCAGGATAGAATCTGTTTCTCACACAGTCTCCACTGTCTATTTTTATTATTCTGTCTGTTTCATTCTTTTACTTTTGCTGCTTGTCTTTATCTGCCTCCTCACATTTCTTTTTTTTCTCTGAGGAACTCTGTCTCTAGATGGGGTCCAAGCATATCATAACCATATTATTACAACCTGTCTCTTGCAGTGTTACCCCAAAGCCTCATAAGTCTAGCTGGCAAAGAATAGTGGTAGAGAAAGGAGAAAGATGGAATGGCTTGAAAGGCAAAGGCAGCCTGAGACGGTTGAAGCTGGAAATGCTGACAGGAATGTGGAGGAAGAGGTTTGACAGAATGAGGAGAGATGGAGACAGAGCAGGATAATTTAAAGCTTCACATTCGCTTTCCTCTCCACTCCTCTCTGAGGCTGATGAGGAATGAGGTGATGCGGAACACCAGCCTCACAGCTACGCTGCCTCACCCGGGACAGAGACATTTTACAGCCCAGTAAGGCTCATTTGAGGCAACTTTTGAGGAGGATTCAAACTTCAACAATGTTAAGCACCTAAGAAAACATAAAAACAATGAGGGATTGCTGGCTTTAGCCAATAAAACAGCCTAAAGCTGCACCTGGAAATGTTATCACCCAAAAGAAGAGCTGAGATTCAGAGGCAACTCAGTAACTTACAATGCACCATCCAATTCTAATAAAAGTATTGTGTCTTACATGCATATACAGTGATCCCTCGCTATAACACGGTTTACTTTTCACGGTTTGGCTAATTCACGGATTTGCATCGTGCATTATGTTCTGCATTCTGATTGGTTAAAAAGTCACTCTGCTTCTTCTCTACCTGTGCGTCAATAACGTTGCAGTTTAATATGTACACGTCCATATAACAGCTCGCCAAATTTAGATTATGTACGTGCAAATTCTCTTGATGGTGGCGTGTCGGTGTATAAGGATCTTTTTGCAAAGAAGAAAAAAGAGCGACAACAACTGCCTATCACTATGTTCTTCTCCCGAACAAGCACACCTGCACGGCGGGCTTAATCCTTGTGCTATCCTAGGCACTTTAACATTGGGAGTTGGGTCATCTAGACCCACTAGACAGTGCTCTGAACCTTTTATCTTTAATGATTTGTGATCTTCACTGGTGTCCATGGATTACATGAAATCTTTCCACTTTTATCCACCTTTGTCATGGTAGGGAGAACACGTCAGTGTAAGGGGGGGGGGGGGTCATCTGAGATAGCACAAGGGTTACAAATAAGAAAACACTGCAGAGCGGAGTCAGGATGCAGCGGCTCAGTTTGAAAAGCAGTGAAATACACCTGAGTCACTATTTGTCCCACTGTCCTTTGTAATTTTTCAAAATCATTTTAAATTTTCTCCCGTTTAATCCAATTACTCGGGTCGCGGTGGGCGGGGCTGATCTCCGCAATTTGAAGCTTTCTGTTCACATCGATGATTACAATTATTTGTCAGTACAGTACAGAAGTTATTTGTTGAAAAAAACGTTTCTAAATTACTTTTATTTGTGAAAGAAATGCTTGAGCCTGTAAAATAGTTTGATCTTTCTTTTCAATGTACCGTATAATAGAGTATTTAATTGTATAATAATTGTAAATCAAAAAAAGGATTCTACTTCATGGATTTTGCCTATCACGGGTTTACTGTATACAGTATATATTACATCCATATTGGATGCATATGGCAAATGGCCACCAAGCCGTAGTTTGTGTGGCCATCCCATAATATTATCAAAACTTCCTTTGGATATGCCCAACGTGCGTGTTATGGTTTCGTTTGTGTATTTTGAACTTTTTTTTTTTTTGACCGCTCCTTAAGCGATTTCTCTAGAGCGAAAGACAAGAGCCGATTCCTCCCTATGAGTCATTTTTTCTCAATTTTTTCACCCTTCCTGACTGTATTTTTCTCTCTAAGCTACATGTGACAGTGTCTGTGGTCAGTATCAGTTTGTCTTCAATGCACTCCACAGCGAGGGGGGGGGGGGTAGCTGGGTACACTCCCAGCAGTGCAGAACTTTGCGAAAAAGGCAGACATAGGCAAAGAGACAGGTGCAACTAATTGTAATGAAAAAGCTAACGTCAGCAAAAATGAACATGGAGGCATTAAATAGTTCTTTGTGTTTTCAACAGAGTGGCTTATTTTCAGATTTAATAGATATGAATAAAGGCGTAACAGGTTCATCTGAATGGTGGCATTGACCACATGTGATGCAACTTATGTCAGATTATTACAAATTTGGTCCATTAAGTAAAGTAAGTAAAGTAATCAATTACTTTTTAGAAGTAATTTACCCATCACTGCCACTAGCTTACAGCCCCTCACAACCCCAACCTAACATTAGACTTAGTGCAAAAAAAATGGTGAGCACTATCGGAGCCATCCAGTCGTACAGTTTTGATCCAGATTCCAGCTCAGACAAGGAAAACAAAAACATTCATGGATCTATTTGTCTGCAAGTTAATACATCAGAATAGAGCGGAGCAGGGAGCTTGGGGTAACAACTACAAACTATTCCAAACAACATTTTTTGTCTGTTCCTGATTTAAAATTTAAAGAAAAACTAAGAAATGTAATTGTAAACCTAATTTTCTGATGTCAAGATAATGTCCTCCATCTTCAGAAAAATTCCACAAGAACATTTTGAAAACACTAAAAACACAATTCTTATTGCAGTAGGTCTTTAACCTTTTTTTGTTTTGTTTTTATTATTGTTCCCATAATCCAGTTCTTAACTTCTATATAGATTTATTTATTCGCTTATACCAAAGGTGCCATTAACCTGTAACCGGAAATAAAAATTTAAATATAAAAAAACATCTTTATCATGGATACAATAAAGCCCAACAACGATAGCTTTCCAATTCATTGCTGCGATTTTTTGATTGTATTATGGTATATTATCTTGTTTGCATACACTTTCCTCCCCACAAATAAAATTCTGTATACATAAATGGTGTAATCTTAGAATTACTGTGAACATTTCATATGTTGGATAACTATTAATTCTAGCTGTTTAGATGCTACATGCGTTACCCAGCTCCAACCATGATGCACAATTCTACCAGGTTTGTCTCCACTAGGATCCATAAAATGATGCCAAGCTGTTGCTCAGGACACCTGAACGTCCATACAGTATTCCTATGTTACCCACCTATCTCCACTGGGGCCATGAGATTTCGACATGTAGCTCATCATAGCTCACATGTAGCTCATAGCTCTTCTGGGGATGAAACCATGTGAAGTAATAGTGGCCCATGTACAGTTCAGGCCACCTTTACCTCTTCTTGGACCCACCTGGGAAGAGCAAACACCTTCAAAGATCACTTTCAAACCAATGTTCTAAACAAGTCTGTGCATACATGTTAGTGAGGGGAGATTTTCAACTACCTTCATCTTCAATGATGTTTGGACCCTCAAGCTGCAGGTAACCACCTTTGCTCTTTACATTTGCAAAAAATGCAGAACTAAAAGTACTCCAGAAATTAGTTACTTTATTAAAATTCAGAATCCAGCTTTTGTTTCCTAGAAATATACTGTAACTCGCAGCTCTACCAGAAAATCCAAAAGAGAATATCCTGCAGGAGTTCCAACATGAAAGCAGAAGATCACCCTAAACTACAGCAAATCTGCCTCTGAATGGATCAAAGGAACCAAAGGACAGGTCTGGAACCGCCCAACTGCAGTCACATCTAAATAGTGACAGATCTACTATGTTGTCAACAATCTGTCCATGATACTGAATTCAACTGGGTTTATTTTTTTCAAAATGACATGTTTGGAAAGTTTTTCTCCTAACTTAGTTTATATTTGCATCAAATATAACTTTGTAGCCAATTTATGAAAAAAAAACTGATAAAACATTGTGTCAAGATGAAAATATTTTAAACTTTTTAACTGTGATGGCAAAGTATATTTTTTTTAAAAAAACACTGTGAAGAAAGGCCCTGATTTTCCGGTCTGGCTGTTAGCTGCTCTAGTAACATTACTGAACTTTAACTTGAACAACCAAAGAAAAAAAAAATGCATCATACCTGAGGAAGCACGGCAAGAACTGAGTATAAGTGCATTTCTATGTCCCGTATTTTTCATTCTAATTCTTTGATCAATGACGATCAGATTAATCTGACACCCTAACACTCTTAGATGACTCTATAAACTAGGGGTGTGCCAAAATATCGATATGGTGATATATCGCGATATTTAGTCCTGCGATCAATTATCGATACGTCTTCATCAAGTATCGACCTTTTATTTACGTTTTAAAACCCTGTAAAACGTTATATTAACCATCCTTTGGTAAGACAATTCCTTGGAGGGTCGATAGGGGGCGCTCGTTGCGAGATTGGTTTTTGCGGGCGGACGAAGAAGAACACACATTCAAACAAAGATGGCGGAGCGGGAAAACAATGAGAAGCGCCGGCAGCAAGTTTAAAGACGCGCCGGCAGCATTGAAGCTGCATCACCCGCAGTTGTGTGAGAAAGCTGTGGCTGCTGCTGCCTGAAGCCGACACAGCCCGACGCGGATACTTTTTTCCAGACCAAGCTAGCGCCGTCTTCTGAGAGACAGAGCAGCGGCGAATAACAAACGGAAAACGGCCCCTGCAGCGCGGTGGAGAACGAGGGATTTGGGTTTTTATTGAATGCAGCAGAGCCACGCTTTGACATTCCCTCTCGGAAATACTGAAAAAAGGATCCCTGTACTGTACGTCCAGACCAGAGCTACGGCTGAGATGGAAACGGAAGAAAGAGAGGCATCCATCCCTTAGACCCCCTTCTCCTCTAACTAAGCAGAGGTAGACGAGCGGCGTCTTGATGCTAAATATGTTTATGTTCATGTTTTTCTCTCCAGAAAAACATAAACATAGATCACATGCAGCTTTTCTCCAAAGGTTTTGTTCACAAAGACGTTAACTTTTAGATGCACTTCAAGTTTTTTATGTATTTTATCCCTGGTAATTTATTTTGAAAGCAGTTTATGTCTTAAAAACTCAAGGAAAGTTCCTAGCTAATTGATTTTTATTTTTCTGTGAGAATTATATTTTTGTCTACACCACATTTGGTGTCATTTATTTTTTAACAAAGACACTATAATTTGTTCACAGAATTAATATCTAATTTTCAGCTATTGTTTTAAATTAAGCAATGGCTATGGCTTTGTTTTTCAAAAGTTAATACCAATGTGTCTGGCAGCTACTTGACTTATTCATTTTTATCCTGTTTACAGCAATTTTGTACTAAATAATGACACTGCTGTTGATGTTCACTATTGTTTAAACTGAATTTTACAGATATTTCCAAATGAAAATTGTCATTGTTTGTCAAAGACAGAGTATTACTGATTTCAGCAATGTTAGACAAAAGTCTGTTATTCATTACACCAAATAGGACACAAGTTGTTTATTATCAGGGTGTTTAAAAAATAAATGGGGAAATATTTTCCAAAAAGCTGTTTTTAGAGTTCTTCTTTCTTAAAGTTTGATATATCGTGAGTTGTTAGAGACGAGATATATCGATTATCGCATTATCGCCATATCGTGATAGTATCGTTATCGTGAGCAATGTATCGCAAATCGTATCGTATCGTGAGGTACCCAGTGATTCCCAGCCCTACTATAAACGGACACTTCCTATGTCCATAAAAGGCAGCCGAGAATGTCATCTATCAAATCAGATGACCTTATTTCTTCTCCCCTGATGGGAATCCTAATACTTCTGCAGAGTAAATTGTTTTTCATGTTTAATGAGTTTGTGTTTAAGTTCATGGTATCACTCAGGAGGACGAAGGGGACTGCAGTGTGTGCTCCCACGTGCCTCGTGTCTGCCACTTAAAAGCTCTCTGTACCTCCAATTTCCTGCTTTAGTTTGTTTAAAGTGAGAATTCTTTCGTCATGAACAAAATGTGCATGTGGGAGTGTGCGCGTGTCAGAGCTGGAATTTGTATGTGTTCAAAAGTCTACACATTTATGCCCTGAAGTGTGTGTGTTTGTGTCTGTGTGTGTGTGTGTGTGTTGTGAGTGCAGCAGGCTCAGGCTCAGTCTGCTTCCTCTCTCTGCACAGCTCCAAATAAACACCTTCAGTCCAATCCACCATATTTGTCTCTGTGTTTATTTTTTCTCTTTTACTCCTTGAGCACTCACACTTCCCCCATCCTTCTTTCCCACAATCCACTTCTGTCATGGCCTTCCTCTTTCTCAGCACATGTCAGAGTGACTAAGTGAAACCTTTGTCTTAAATTTAAACAAATGGCTGCCTGATTGGGCCTTATCATTTATAAATCATATCCAGACAGCCGTTTATCTCCTTCAGCTCAGTGTGTCACGACTGTGTGAGAAAAGTGGAGCAGTTTGAAATGTTTTCAGGGTCTTTAACTCCTCTTGGCAACAAAGGTACTAAATAAATGAACAACAAATCACAACTGTTACAACAGGGATGCCCTACTTTTCATTGGCTGTGTAATATTCATAAAAAAAAACATCTATTGCAGCTCAGTCATGGCAACAAACTTTTTCAAAGAACAAAACTCAATGGGTTCAATTTCTCTCAATGAGTAGCTTGTTACAAATGCAGGCAGTCAGTCATAATATAATATACATCCATTGACCCACCTATCCATCCATCATGTACACCATCTCAGAAGACATACAGTATCCACTGGATACAGGTTCCATTGAAAAAAGCATTGGGGTTTTTGGCGTCAGATAGTACTCCATGTTCATTAATCAGCTGTTTTTAGGGTTAGAACAGCTGCTGACAAGTTTGAAATCCAGAAGTGTAAAAAATTACGCAATTTGAAGTTATCACACTGACCTGTTTTTTCCTGGATTTGTTTTTCTTTACTGGATGAACTCCCAGTAAGATAAAGTCTTCCTGCAAGTCCTAAGAAGTACATATTGTGCTTCTATCAGTACTTTTTTAGCTTTATGTTTTTTTTTCCCATTCTGCAACTAATGCATTTTTTAAATGACTGCTTTAGTTGCTAATATTAAAAAAATATTCAATCACAAAAACAACAAGCATATTTAATAGTTTCATAGTTTCAACACAGCTAATCTTTCAGTCTGCAAGATTTCTTTTTTTCTAAGTTTCTAAAGTTTCAATACTAGAATGGAAGGTAAAGCCTTCAGCTTCTAAGACCAAACAACATTTCTACTTTAAAACTTTACAGGGGTTGTCCAATCTTAACTTTATACTCATTTCTTTCACTACTTCTCGTAAATTGCTCTGTCTCTTCTTCTATTTTGTTGTGTGCTGCAGTGCTCCTGCCGATGGCTTAACAATGTCTTGAAGTTTCACTGTAAATAAAAGCTCTGCTTTGTGAGCATTGAAATTCACATTATACTGTCAACCCACAAAAAAGATTGGGTTTATAAATGTGACACAGTTTGCTGTTTGTTTCGGTCTTAAAGCTGATTTCCACAGGGCCTTCTGTGGTGCCTTGACATAAAACAATAGAACATTCATTAATCAGTCAGAATGTTTGCATTAACTCAGTCACGCCTGCGTCTGACGTCCATCGCTCCTCACCTTAACTCATGCTTTACGCAGGAGTTCTCTTTCCTAGGATTTGTTTTGATGTCTCCCTATGGATTCGCCCCTGCCTGTTCCTCAGAAGCACTTCTCTCATTACATCAATCCTGATTAGCTAGTGATTGCAACGCTAGCGTCACCTGTCTAAATAAATAGCTAGCACTACAATGCAGCGTCATCCAAACACCTCTTCGTGCTTCAAAGACCATCTCAAGTTTTCCTATGTAGCTAGCTAAAATGTCCACAAATCAAGGCCACCTTACTCTGTTTTAGGCGCTAGCAACTCCTACCTTGGTTCTCCACCACATTTCGAAGCATTCATTTGGTAAGCACACCAGTTCACTAACTCCTGTGCTATCACACCAGTTAGCACATGCTCTTAGTGTCAGCCCACAGCCTCACACTATTCTCAGTAGTTAACAGTTAAGCAGGAAGATGAACACCCATACCCCTCACAAAAGAGCTCATGGGGTCTCTGGGGCTTGACTGTGTGGTTGCACACACCAAGTCTGCTTCAGTTGCCTCAGGCTGGAACATACCTCACTCACGATGCATGCATCATGAAGAGTCTGCGGCGTCGACTAGCGTACCAAGCTAGTCTGTCGGGTGCGGATCCTTACTTGTCTACCAACAAACAGCAGCCCAACGGTGAAGAGAAGCAGGACGCCAACTCAGACAAGGAACTGTAAGCTACAGGTGGCTGGGACTCCCAGCTGGACCTGTCTGCGGCGGCTCCGCCCGCAGAGGACGTCTTGGACTTTACCTATGCTGGACGTTCTCGTATCCGAGAATGAATGAGGATGAAGGTTTCAACTTCTTTGCCTAAGTTGAGGGTGAAAAGCCTCGAGTTTTTTCCGCCCCCCATGAGTGAAGACGAAAGCACACAAGCCTCTGCAACATTAAGTAAGGACATGCAAACCGTCTGCAGGTGCGCTGTTACCAGACTTTCCATAACGGGGCCCTCAGTCGTGACAGAGCGAGCTGTGAAAGAAAAAAATTGTCCCAGGCCATTAGTGCGGTAAAACAACTACTCCCTGTTTTATCTGACCTGTTGGACAAGGTTTCGGTCTCCCGGAAAGACCGTCTTTACATTACCAAGAGCCCGATCCAAGGAGATTCCTTCTTGGGTTTTGAAAACATAGAGATAGACGGCATGCTCCGCATACCCGCTTTGGAGCCACTGGTTGCAGCCTACAACCACACGTCCAGGTCCTCCACATTCGGTGTGCAAGGAAATCTCTGTGATCACAGGCATCTGCCTCCACGTGCAGTACTCCACAGTCCAGGCAACAGGTAAACTCATGGTAATAAAGGTGTTGCAAGAGTGAGCTAGGTGGTTTAACCTGACTCACCTTACCTAAAGAAAATAAGAGGAGATTCTGGACATGCCATTTTTTTCTGATGGCAGCAGCGTTGTGAGGATATTTGTCTCCTGCGAAAGCCGGACCCTCCCTCAATCAGCTCTGCAACAGGCTTTTGACAAGTTGTCCTGCGCCCACTTTCAAAAACCCAAAGCGGCAAAAGCCCCAGCTCTCCCAGGCCCCTCCAGCATTGCAGGAAGTGCGGAAGGGTTGGCCAAGAAAGTCTGCCTCAGCGCCTACGCAGCCATCTATTTCCTTCCCAGTCATGAGTCAGCAGACATGAAAAAAGAAGAGGCCAGCCTGACAGTCCAGTTTCTCTTCTGCGGAGAAGACCGTAGATGACCGTAGCAGCCGCATCCTTCTCCCCAATGAGGGAAAGGAGGGGAGATCTGCTGGCGCCTTCAGTCTGGGTGCTGGAGACAATATCAAAGGGGCTAAAGGCTACGGTTTGCAGCGACACCCCCCTCCCTCCCCCGTTCAATTGCATTGTACACTCCCGTGTACAGGGAAAATCTGCGCTCGTGCTCCAGGAGTAAATAGCCTCAATGCTAAGCTAAAGGGCAGTACACAAAGAGTGCCCGATTCAGGTATTTCCTGGTTCCCAAACGTCTAGGAACCGGGGTCTGATCCTGGAATTGAGACCTCTACACGGATACTTCTGAAAATTCAAATTAATAATGCTCACACATCCAACCTTGGTGCGTCAGGGGGACTGGTCAACTCTGTCGATCTGACAAGACATGTATTTCCATATGAAGGATATGAGGGACTTTCAAAGATGGGTTTCTTCCCTCAGGCTAAGCTCGGTGTGACATGGCGCATGCTGGGTGATTGTTTTCCTTGGTATGCACTCTCGCATTGTGGTGTTGGAGGGCTCTGAATTTTCTGACACAGGAGGTCACGTTGGGCACTATTTTGCCACAGAAAGTGATCACATTGGGTCATGTTCTGGGTGGGGGGTGCATGACAGTTATTACGTCAGCGGTACCTGGAGCGCATATCCAGAAGCTTGACATAAATTACCTGGAACCTTTGGCGACTTCTCACGCAATGAAATATTTACTTTCGTTCTTGGATCACATGTTGGTCAGGACCGACAATACAGTAACAGTTGCACATAGCAACGACTATGGGGGGGCTGCGCTCCCGGCAGGTGCATATGCCTATGTCCATGCCCATGCAGGACCCCCGAAGCTAGACTAAAGGCAGAAGTGAACATTTCTGAGTACCAGTATGGTTTCATTCCAAGAAACAGCACCACAGATGCAATATTTGCTTTGATGATGTTGATAAAGATTTACAGAGAAAGTCAGAGAAAGCAACACTGTCTTTGAAGATCTGAAAAAAGCTTATCATAGGGTATCCAGAGAGTTACTGTGGTATTGTATGAAAATGTGAGAAGTATGTTAGAGCAGTGCAGGACATGTATGAGGGCTGTAAGACAGTGGGGAGGTGGGCTGTTGGGGTGACAGAGGTGGAGGTGGGATTACATCAGGAATCAGTTCTGACCCCCTTCCTGTTTGCAATGGTGATGGACAGGCTGACAGATGAGGTTAGACAGAAATGATCATGAACAATGATGTGTGCAGATGATGTTGTGATTAGTAGTAAGAACAGGGAACAGGTGGAAGAGAAGCTAGAGAGGTGGAGGTTAGCCCTGGAAAGGAGAAGAATGAAGGTTAGCTGCAGTAAGACAGAGTACGTGTGTGAATGAGAGGGAGATATGTGGACAAGTGGGATTTATAGGGAGAAGAGATGAAGAAGGTGGAGGATTTGAAGTATCTAGGGTCAACATTCCAGAGGAATGGAGACTTCGGAAAAGAAGTGAAGAAGCGAGTGCAGGCAGGTTGGCATGGATGGAGAAAAGTGACAGGTGTGATGTGCGATAGAAGATTTTCAGCTCAAATGAAAGGAAAGGTGTAAAAAACAGTGGTGAAAGCAGCCATGTTGTTGGGTCTAGAGACAGTGTCACTGAGGAAAAGTCAGGAAGCAGAGCTGGAGGTAGCTGAGACGAAGATGTTGAGGTTCCCTTTGGGAGTGACCAGGATGGATATGATTAGGAATGAGGGCATCAGAGGGACAGCACATGATAGATGTTTTGGAGATAAAGTCATAGTGGCCAGACTGTGAGAGTTCGGACATGTCCAGACCAAACTGTGGACCAGAACCTATGAAATGGTAGAAAATAACAGAACAGAAAACAGTACATTTCTTTTTGTGTAGGTCTAACAATTATAGGTATGTAAAGAGCCAAAGGCACACAGATAGGTGAATAGAAATGTGGGCTTAAATCACTTCTATGTCTTTTTAAGATCGAATAAGTGACGGCCTCTTGAGTTTTCATGAAGAACTTTGACAGAGGAGAGGAGAGTATGAAGAGGAAGGACTAGGGAAGCAGAATTTTCCAAGAGGATTCCTGTGGAATACGTTGATGTGGCAGCTATTTTTGTCCAGTACAGGTACAAGTGTTGAATTGTGAGTGTTGAAGAGAGTGGAGGTTTGTGTAGAGGTGCTTAAACACATTGAAAGGCAGCCAGAGCGAGCCTACCTCAAGCTTTCTTATGTTCTATTGAAAAAAAGTCTAATAACATGAAAAAAATGACATTTGTTTATGTTTGAGATTCTACACACACATGCAATCCATGTGAAGTATATCAAAAAGCCCACATACACGTATGTGTGTATTTGACATATTACTTTTTCACAAAAGCGCCATCATAAAATCAATTATTTTGTTTTAAAACTGGTTAATCTCCAACTTTTTCTTTGTGGGGCCTTGCATGATCTTGTTTAAAAAAGTAAACACATCAATGGCAAGAAACTGACAGACTCGTGATCTTGTGGTTCTTTCCTGAGTTTTTAGAGAGTAAACACGAGTCTATTTCTGCTCCTGTTTTCTTCCTCTCCGGACGATTCTACAAGGAGTCCTCTAACATCCTGAAAGTGGCTCTGAATAAGCTTCACGCTAACCACACTGAAATGCTCGACTGAGGTTACAGAGAGGCAGGAGGAGGGAAAGGCCAAGCCCTGCTAGTACCTCCTCCTTTAACTGACCTCTCCTCTCAGTCTCAGTCTCTGTGCCCCTTCCCACATTCCTCCAGTGCTCCCATTTCTGTAGCCATTAAAGAAAGGAGAGACGGCTGTCCTCTTGTCTGCATTTGGGCTTGTCAGCCACACTGTCTCCATTCAAAGCTGATGCATGTGACTATTGTGTTAGCAGAATGTGTGTGTGTGTGTGTGTGTGTGTGTGTGTGTGTGTGTGTGTGTGTGTGTGTGTGTGTGTGCACGTACGCCTTCGTGCACGTGTGTGGAGCCGAGGAGGAAGAACCCCTGCTCAGGTCAGGATGACTCCCTTTTTCTGTGCCCTCTAATGAACTGTTAGCATGATGGGATGGAGACAGCACGTCAGAGAGGCCAGGATAGCAGGGTCAGAGGATTTTATTGGAACGTGGTCAACATGAAATGCATGCCAAACATGCATTTCATGCAGCTCATCACTCAGCGTTTGTCACAGTGGGTGTTGAGTGGGATGATTAAGCCAGAGCCTTGACGTCAGTGTCCTCAAACAAGTCTGTTCAGAAGAGTTTGCATGAAAACGTTGACAATCAGAGTGACACCAATGTCACTGGCATGGATTCACTACGGCATGCATGTTCTTGATGCATGCATGTTCAGGCTTTCTCCGGGCACTCTGGTGTCTTTCTTGTGTGTGCGTGTGTGTTTTAGTGTGTGTGAGCCTGTGTGGTACTGTGATGGACGGGTGAAGCCTTTCCCTTAGGCTCCTGTGATTGACCCCAGCCTCCCCCGACCTTGAACAGGACTAAGTGGGTTAGGAAGGAGAATGAATGGGTGTTGTGAAGTGGACGAAAGTACATGTAAATGAAGAAAAAACATTGTTTATCATTATTATTGTTGTGTGCATCAGGTTCAGTCAAAGGAGTAAAGCTGTGAGAAACTGTAGAAAAATCAAACACTTCAGCTAAGGTCCGACAGAGCTCAGTCAGCCCTAATAATATCCATGCCTGCAGAATCAAAACACTATCTGTATTTAACGTTGACACAGTGATTATTTGAAATTCAGTAATTGCTGCTGAAGGTAAATCCAAAGTCCTGTAGATCATCAACTGGTTTTTATTCTAGCATTTTGACGTCGTTTAGAAAACTCTTAGTTGTCCATTCCTATCTGGCATTACCCTCAGAGCGGTGTATGCAGGTGTGCTGGTTGTCACTCAGGAAGAAGCCCTCTGTGCACTGACACTCGTAACTCCCCATTGTGTTGACACACACTTGTTGACATCCGCCGTTGTTATCCAGACACTCGTCCACATCTGAGAGAGACAGAACAACAGAGATGAAGTTAGACTCTGCAGCTTAGTGGGTAACAGGACATCAGGCCTTCAGAAAGAAATGGCTCCGGATAAGTTGATGACACTGAGAGTGTTTGATGATAGAGATGGCACCCACCACCTCAGCCCACCCTGACACACACACACTCAAACAACAGCCATGTTTCTTCAAAGTCTGATTCTGGGATTCTGGCATTTTATATTATGTCAAAAAAAAAATGTGTGCCTGCCAATGCTGGGCAACTGAGAGACTGGAAGATTACCAACGGGGGGCTAAAGTGAGCTGGAAATACAGTATATTCTCCACTGACTTTAAATGAGATGAAACAGACCCGCCCCTTTCTGTTTGTGCTAGTTGTTGTGTATCTGTGTGTAGAGCTTTAGCAAATTAACAGTTTGACTCTGCACTGTGTTTAGTCTGAAGTGTCAAGTTGACCTTATGGTGCATATAAACTACTAAAGATGGTGTTGAGACTTTATTTTGGATTGAGACATTAAAGAGTAAACAGAAGAAGAACAACAATAGAGGGCAAGATAGCAACATTCACACTACTCATAACGTCAAGTCCAAACTTCAATTAATACAAACAGTATTTATATATAAAGGGATCTAAATAAGCCCCCCACCCACCAAATTTCAATTTGGCAGGTAGACAAGCTATTTCAACCCCCACTTTGGCAGGTGAGGCATTGTTTCTTTATCTCTGACAGGGGGCTATAACTCAACAACCCTGACTTTCAAGTGTCTGCCCCCTTCCTCACTTTCTACCACAATGACCCTAGAGTTGGTTCAAACATTTCATTCATCGTGCCAATTTAATCGCGTCACTTGCGCCACTGCACAAGGTGCATTCAGGGGCTGGATAGAATTTCCAGACTTCTGTGCTTTCATTAAGAGCTCGCCATTGCTGCATTCAGGTCCGCTGGTAATTTCTAGCATTTGCTCACACTGTAAACATGGAGGGCTCTAACCTCATCTGTTCATGAAAACTAGAAAATGAACAGCACATTTAAAGAAGAAAAGCCACAAAGTGTCCATGTCATGGACATTATTTGTTTAGTTTCTGTGCTCGTCACCGTATCACTAGTCTGTTTGGTTTGGTGGCAAACAAAAAAAATACAAATTATTTATTCAACATTTACTCCTTCCCCAAAATTCTTCTCTGTAATGTTTGTGAATAAAGTAGGAAGAAGAAAGTAGACTGGCGATGTGACGAGCACAGAAAGTAGTCTATAGATCATCTCGATAGACAATTGGAATGGCAGCTCATCGCCCAGTTTTTACGAACAGATGAGGATAGAGCCCACCATGTTTGGAGTTCTTTACTCTTGTAGTTATTAAAAACTTTTGAACGAAAATCCCCGCAAACATTTAAACAAAGATCACCCGCTTTTTTGTTTTTTTAAATTACCTTTTATTTCTTAATACACTTTAGAAAAAAAATGTGTTCACCTCCATGAATAATTAAATGACCAGGATAGAAAAAAACACGAGGGCTTTGATGAAAAGTCAATGCTTTTGAGAAATTGTTCATAAAGAGGTTCAGAGATCATAGAGCAAAAATCCCCAATTGAAACTTTATCCGTTAAGAGAGTAACGGTTTTTGTTTTAAATACATAATTTAAATAATTCTCCAGAGAAATGTTTGCCTAGTAAAAATTAATTTTCGCTTGTAGATTTAAGATATTATCGCCCACCCCGGCTAATAACCAAAAAGGTCAATACAGGGCTCTAAATGAACCTTTTTGGCTGTTAGCCGGGGTGGCCGGTAACATTTAGTTACAACTTGAACAGTTTTTAAGAAATTAATTTTATTCATATCACTAATGTTTGTTAATGCACAACAGAAGAGTAAAGATTAAACATATGGTATTATGGTATGTCAATGATTGTGTGATTTTAGGAGTTGCTGGGACAGCTCTTGTGTTAAAGGGTAAATTCAAATTGGCTGTTCTGCCTCCTTTGCAGAAAAGCACATGAACATTACAGACCACTCTCATCTTTTTAGGGGGGCAACTTGCAGAATCAGAGATTGACAAATACTGCCCTTTACAATACTTTTATACAGACATTTGGCAGATCACTTTATTAAAAATAACCAGAGGCTAATACATATGCTCTGCAAAAAGCATGGCGTCCTGTTGCGTGCACAGCTGCACACCAACATCCTTGTCATGACCCAAACAATGGGGTTCTGTTCTTGTTAGTTGTAAAACAACATTTATGTGAATGGGTAAAAAATGAAAGGGACAGTGTTAATAAAGAAGAGAAAGTCACATCCACTGCTGTCACACCTTTAAAACAATTCCAAATGTTTTTGACAAACACAAGTACATTAGAATTTCCAATACTTAATGGTAAAATTTCACTAAAACATCACAATTTTCCAACTCAACTAAGAAAAATGTTTATCTACAACTGTACTGGAAGTATAACAGTGGAATAGTATTGTCTAAGTGAAAAGGTTAACCTTTTTTTGGGAGGAAAGCAAATAAAGATCTGTTTTAAGGATATAGAACTTTATTGGGACTTTCCACGTTTTTGATCCAGCTTACACCCAAACATATGGTTGAGGCTCTGAACTGATCAGATCAACCTTGAATTGTGTCCTTACTGCATTCAGGATCTAGTTTGCACTTTCCTACAGTACTTCAGGCACATCTCATGATTAAAATAAGGCTGTTAATGTAAAAATAATCTATAAGATTGATCATCTCCAGGCTGCTGGTAGCGGGGGAAGAGTCTCCATCTCACAGTCAACCTCTCAGCACCATAAACACATGCAGCCCTTTAGCTTCCGCCAGACTCTGTGGGTTTTGATCTGCTTGACAAACCTGTTTAAATGGCATAAAGATGATGTTAGCATGTCCATTACACATCAATTCAGGAAATATGAATGGATTTTGACCATCAACTAATGCAACTAATGAGACCACCAATGGAGGTTTTGTCCTCAATAGGAACCTGCTATTCATTCTCTGTTGAGGCTAGCATCCTGGTATGTATTAATTATATGTATGTGTATTACTTGTAAATCAATATTGTGGCAGATAAAGACAGACCAATAAACTCATTGCTGGTGCTTCTTTAAACTTTAGAATGACAAGCCCCTTTTCTGGTGAAATGGTTTTTTCATTACCAGAAAGAAAAAAGCGTCAAAGATACGTTTTTATAAAGAGTGGGAAAGGGGGCTTCAGATTTTATAAAGGTCTAATGCACAAATTGTGTCCACAGGTAATTGTATGTTTAACACTTTCTTCTGCAGTGGCTCCAATAATTAAAGCATTGATGCTCTAACCCTCATAGTGAAATCTAACATGTTCTGATGTGAAATTAATCTAATAGAAGACTTTACCAACCATTGACTTTTTATTTTACGATTCATACTAAATATGCCATTCTTTATGAAGATGAATTGTTTCACAAAAGCCTAAAATAATTTGTGTTAATGTAAACTTTAAGTCATCCTAAAGTTTAACATGCCAGACTGTCCATGATGACTCCCTGCTGGGCATTTCTGGATCCCCGTGTTAAAAGAAAACAAGTCAGAGAGAAGGAAAACAAACCCACCAAAGCCACGCAGACATTCCCAGAAAGCACTGCCACACTGACCACAGCTGTGTTCTCGCCAAAGAAATTAATCTTATATCAAAAGGACAAAGTAGCCAAACAGTGGTGCTCTTTAATCAAACCAAAATTTAGCACTCTTACAGAAATTAGTGCCATAAATTGATACAATGCATCTGCAAAATGATGGAATGACTTCCTGTAAGCTCACGCAAACTGATGACGGCACTTCTCCAAAGTGTAGTTTGTCTTCCAAGGCACGGCTCTCCAGTTTCTAAAAATCCTGCCTCAAAACATTTTTATTGTGTTTTAAAAAATGAGCGTTTTCAGAAGCAGTTGCAGTTTAAACTGTGGTTCTCCTCTAGCATTCAGTTAGGAGCATGGAGACATGACAGGGCTCTCATGCACACACAGCTCATTGCCATTTTGTACTTGCTGCAAAGTTGAAGAAAAAAGTTACAAGACCTTTTAATTTACTTTTTAAAATGACAGCAATAGACAACCCGCTGATGTTTAGAAAAAAACATTGTGCAGATGTTAAAAAGCAAAAAACAAAAATACTGCATTCAAAAGCCCTTTGAATAATCTGTTAGTTTGATAAGATGTCGAGAATTACAGTAATTGCTTTTTTGAAATGTGTTTTGAGTATAATTATGAATCAGATTAAGGTTTCGTGGTCCCGTTTAAAAAGACAAATGTTTGACTTAGAAATCACAAAATCGTGATGCAGAGCAGCTAAACTGAGAAACTATAGAAATAGGAGCGTAAGTCTCACCACTATTTGAAGCTCCCGTTATAGTCCCATTAGATGTCAAGTGCCTATTAGGTCTGGGTTAATGAAATCAATGAATCGATCTGAATCGATCCAAGCTTAATAAATCAATAATCAATCCATAAAAGAAGAGTCCAATCTTTTAATGCTTTTCCTTCTCCTGTGATCTGCATAACAGCAGTAGAGACCAAAGTCTGCTAGTTTGATGCTAACGTATAATGGAATTTCTCATAGGACGGCTACTGCTAACGCTTGTTCGATTTAAACATACATTGGTGACTAAATAAACTGCTTTATATACTCACAGGCATGAATTTTCCAAACTGTTTTAAGGAAACGTTTTTTAAAGTAACAATTTGTGGTCTAAAGTACCTTTCTTGCTCAAAAGTGAAAGGTGAAACCTCAGAGGTCGAGTCGTCTTACTTTCGGGTTGGAAGGTAATATATTATTATTATTAACATATGTATGGATATAGTTTACTCTGAAAGGCTTAAGAAAAGAAGGATATAGAACCTTTAATGCTGAGTGTAAGCAGGGATTCATCAGGTGTGACTTGACTGTAGATTTGAACTGATGACCTTCCAGTATCAGTGCAGACACTCTACCGCAAAGCCACTGAACCTTTTTGAATGATATGTTGTAAATCCATATGTGATGTGATACATACCTTAAACCTTTTTCACATTAGTCCAGATGTGTTTTGGAAAAAGTTGGAGGCAGATTTGTGTTATTTTTGCCTAACTGTGTTTTTCTTTTTAAAATCCAGACAAACAGAAAGGTAAAAGTAACACGAGGCTTAGTCAGACACCAGCTTCTGGCAACTCTTGGGAAATTCTAGCTCATTCCTAATGACCTCTAGGTCACTATTATTCTAGGGTTGCTGTCTACATCCAATCACATCAGAATTTGAGTTCTTCAAGGCTGTGGTGAGTCTTTCAGGACTTTAAAGCTTTAGCTTCCACATGCAACAGGGCATTCCGCATGAATGAAGTTGTTAGAGGACTTCCAGATACTTGACTGAAACCATCATTTTTTTCCAAACACTACAGGTTAGCGGTGCCAGAGAAAGCAAAGCAGAGCCAGAGCATCGCAGGCCTTCCCCATGTTTTACTGTTCCTGTCAATTTTGCTCTTCCTCCCCAAACAAAGAGCGGATTCATAGAACAAAAATGTACAACTCTGTGCCTTTTTCGGAATCTTATTTCCAAATTCCAAAACTGGTTGTATTTTATAAAGAATCACATGTCAATCCATCACATTGCTTCGTTTTATCATAAGCACAACTACAATATTTAAGGCAAGGCATAGTTTGAAACAGTTTGTCCTGTCTGCAGGTGTGTTGTTTGCCCTTCTCTTTATAACACACAGAAGGTAAAGGTACTTTGTGAATGAAATCAAAGTTTTATTTCCAGTTGATATAAACTTTTCACTTTTATTGATTATATATCTGCTACTGCTTTGTTGGTGGGTTAATCTGTCCACTGTACACGTTCTCTGTATAAAACCACACAACATCCATGCAGAACTTAAAATGATGAATCATCAGTTGATTTTCAAGCTTGTATTTTAGGCATAAATATATCATGCCCAATGGTAATAATTTCAATTTTTATTGCATTTGTATTTTGTAATGTATTTTTATTTCAGTTGTTTTAACCATATTTTATTTTGTATTGATGCCCTTTGGCCCAGGTCTACCTTGAAAAAGAGATGTAGTCTCAATGGAATTTTCTGGTATAAAATAAATAGAAATAGAAATAGAAATTAGGTCATTTTTTATTTCTGGAATGCTCTTTGGTGTTCGCTGTATCCACACAACTTTCCATGAAGCAGGGAAGAGCAGAGCAGGAGATGGAATCCAACCAAGAAAATAGAAAAATGGATGACAGAGGAGTTTAAATAAAATAACTATAAAAACTACTAAAAGTAAAATATATACTTTAAACAAGGACAGATAAAAGTTCAAAGAATCTGCATTTTAAGAGAAGCATAAAGGCAAGAGGTAAAACACGGGAGAAATTAAAGCTAGTGTTATAACAGCTAGAAAAGTATGGAAAAACCAGTAACGCTTTCTTTTACAGTATAGTACTTACAGTTTCCTCATTGGTATTTACATGGTACTTATTGTGTGACTACTGGGTTTTTACAGGGTATTTACATGGTACTTTTTATGGAATTTACTGGGTACCTACAGGGTGTTTACATGGTACTTTTTATGGGACTTACTTTGTACTTACATGGTACTAGCTGTGTATATATGTGGTACTATTTGGTTCATACTTATGTGATACAAACTGGGTATTTATAATATACTTACTAGGAAAAAGTTCAGTTGTGAATAATCTATCCAATTTTATAAATGAGGATAATTGATTGACTTCAAGCATTGCAGTCAAAGCAATAAAGAATTCACAGAGATTTATCAAACTCAATACAGAAATGATTGAATAACTAAAATATACTTTGTACTTTACCAAAGTCGTTATGCTTTTTATGTGTTGTACTTGTATTGTGATTTTTCTTGTAGTTACAAACTCGGAAGAAGTCCTGCACCATTACCAAACTGCTGAAAGAATTTCGACGGACAAAGAGCACAACCCTCACATGTTGCCGGTGTAATATAGACAAAAATACAATCGATTTGACTGCAACTATTGCAGAAATGACTTTGGCTGGAAAAGGTGAGGATCTGGGGCCATTTCCTGTTTTCATGGTGGGTGAAAAACTCATGAGCTATGCAAAGGATTGTGAATCATTCCCGGAACAACACAAAACTCTGAAAGAAAAGATAAATAATATGAAAAAAAAAATCTGTTCTTTGCAATGCTCCTTTTTACTGTTTTGTACTTAAAACAAATGTCATTGTGATGACTCTTTGTATGCTGCAGAAGTGTATCATATTAAAGATTTTTGTTTTCACTGTTGTCTTGTTTTTCTTTCAATTTGCCATGTTACAAGAAGTAATCAGGCCAGAATATGTTTTTGCAATGCAGTTACTTCACCCTTACCAACAAGTTAGCATTGTCTCATTTGGTAAGGTCAGAAGACCAAGTGTGTATGTCCACTGTACAGGAAGGTAATACGTGAACATACCCAGCATTTACTACTGAAATAAGCATGTAGTTGAGTGGAAATAGGGCTGACTTTCTTTTACAGTCCAGTTTCATTGTACTTAAGGGGTGGTTTCTGTGGTAAATTCATGGTAAATACCATGAAACATACAGTAAGTGCAGACCTAAAGGTCAAGGTACTTTATTTGTACTTACCTTGTTCTTACATGGGGAAAGTACCACAAAAGACACCTTTGCACAACATGTTAATACCCAAAGTATATTATAAATACCCAGTATGTACCACATAAGTATGAACCAGATAGTACCACATAAATACACAGCACATACCATGTACGTACCGAGTAGACACAAAAAAGTACCATGTAAGTACCCAATAAGTCCCATAAAAAGTACAATGTAAATACCCTGTCGGTACCCAGTAGTTACACAATAAGTACCATGTAAATACCACTGAAGTACACTGTAAGTACTGTACTGTAAAAGAAAGTGTTACCAAAAAACCTTGGCGTGATTTAAGGTATGAAGGTATTCTATTACAACGGTCACCAACCCTGTACCGGTCGGCGGGTCATTTGGTACCGGGCCGACCATAAAGAATAAATAACTTACATTATTACGTTTTATTTATTTCGGAATCTGAAAGATGTTTTATTTTGAAAAATTGCCTGATTCTCACATCCATCTTTGTCACTCTTGACGCAGGCCAATGCGCTCTTCTCAGTCACGTGATAGGTTACCGCTAAAATAAAACCTAGGATCTAGCAAAATGAGTAAAAAACAAACGTCTTAGGAAAATTTCTTTGCCAAGAGGAAAACGCCCAGCCAGGAGACAGAAGAGGACCCTTCTAAACGTACCCTTTCCAAACTTACAAAAAAAATAAAAGCTACATTTAATAGACAGTACTTCTTTTTTGCACCATGAGTTTGGGAAGGGGAGAGGATAATAAGAGCTATGCCATGTACAATGTCATGCATCTCAAAATAAAAGCTTAGGGATCTTCATGTCACGTCTCTTTTCCTCCTTCATTGTAGCGTTGCTATAATAATCATTCGCCTTATCTTAAAGGCCGGTCGTGAAAACTTTGTGTGACGTCATACCGGCCCATGGCGTGAAAAAGGTTGGGGACCACTGTTCTATTACATGAACTTAAAAATGTAAAGGAGCAAAGAGAGCAATTCAGAAATCAACAAGAGAAACTATGAATGAAAGAAAGACTCAGAGTCTGTTTTCACACATTACTGCATCGTTTAAACTCACCAACCTGGATTTAATTAGCAGCCGTTCAGAACAAATGCATCTAGTCGACGTCCAATAAAACAAGTCTCGAGGTAAAAGACAAAAACAACTGGTTTCCCTTTGCCAGGCTGTAAATAGCAATCATCGTCCAAACCAGCAGCACAAACAGATGCAGTGAACCCGTCTAACTTGCTCCCATTTCCTTTACTGAGGTACAACACAAACAAACACAACGATAACTTAAGGACATAAACGTCACAGACAACAAGAAAGCAAACAGCAGGATGTACATTGTAGAAGAACAAGAGCTAGTTCATTTCTATCTATGCAATATCTGCCTCTTTACGAGTAATGCTGACTTTTTTTGAGATTTCCCATTTCATTAACCAGCTTCAAGAAATCAGTGACATTCTTCAGGTGAGCACTAGGTGTTGATCCTAAAAATAAATTCATTCAGAACAAAAAGGTCAGCCTTGAAGTTTGAACATCTTTATGAGATTTTTTCATCAAATATGGCATTTGTTTTACATTGAAATCAAAGTGTAAATGGAAAATTTATGTTAACAAGGGGGTCTTGATATTTTAACATAAACACAGAGTTATCCACTTGGATTTTTTTCCTGGGTAAAAAAGTTGCTCTGAAACTGTTGGATTTGTGCTAAAGCGCAGATCTGATAGCGTCTCTCGCTGTGTGCATCAGTGTGATCTTTGTTCTGGTATGCAAATTGATAGTTAAAAATTAGTTATTGATTTGATAAGCTTTGCAAGGATTCAAGCAATCTTTGACATACTGACCAAAAAATGAGTTTCTTTTCAACAAATTCAATTTTAAACTGTAGGACCTTAAAAATCATCCAATTACACAGCATTTGTCATGGACAAAAGGACACCCCATGGAAACCCTTTTCCACTCCAGAATCTGGGACTTATTAGATAACTGCACCTGTGCTTAAGTCTGCTGTAAATACATAAAACCTTGTGTCAACCAGTAACCACAGTGCATCAAGCAGAAATAATAATAAAATCCCACATCTCATGGGTATTCACAATAAAGGAGGTGCAGGTAATTTTTGACTGATGGTATTTATAGGACTTCTGGATTTTCTTTTTTGCCCAGGTTTCCTGTCCTATTGGAGTTTGTTTAGGAAACACTGCCCCTAACTATTTCTGAAATTGAGAGAACCAGTAAACTTCAGTGACAGCAAAATAATGTTAAAGCTTTGAAGTTTTTTTTTTCTTTTAGGACCAAAAAGGGCAAAGTCCAGTGACTTCCAGTCCCAATTTCTGGAAAATTAAGTGATTTGTTTCAGACGTAGCTTTTGACGTAAAGTTTACATTAAATCAGACAGGAATTATACACACAACTCCCATACCTAATTGATTAACAATGACCAATATGGGTGCTGCTGACCTACAGGATGTCTGCTGATGCCTACTGTTGGTCTATCATGATGATCATGAAGTAGAGGAACGAAACAGGAAGATCCTGAAGGAGAAGTTTAATAAGAATGTTCTGGAGGGGAAAGGAGGGGCAGACAGGGTGATTAATTTGAAGCCGGAAGTGAAAGGTGTGATGTTGAATGTTATTGGTGGTTAGGCTCAACAGGTAGGATGTGAGCTTGAGGAGAAGGAGAAATTCTGGAGGGAGATGGATGAGGAGATTCAGGGTATCTCTAGAGGGGGGAAAGTGGGGATTTGGGCAGACTTGGGGATACGATGGAGAGATTTTGTGTTCAGTAACAGGAATTCAGGACAGATAGTGGTGGAGTTTGCTCAAGAATGAAAATGGCAGTAGTGAAGACATTTTTTCAGAAAAGAGAAGAACATATTGACCCATATGAGCGGAGGAAGCAGAACACCAGTTGTAATCTAAGACAGTGTTTTTCAACCTTTTTTGAGGCACGGCACACTTTAACCTTGACAAAAATTACGCGGCACACCAGCATCCAAAAAAAAAAATTTTTTGTGATGATTGTGGCAGAAAAAGCAGGAAGTTGCAGGTGTTTTTTCTAAAAGATGATATAAAAGTTAATTTAGAGAGTTTAAACCCTTTTTAATGTGTGTTCGTTGTGGTTTCAAGACGTTTAACAAGGACGACTCATTGTGCGCTGAGGCGCTTCCATTTAATCCAATGCATTATGGGAGATGTAGTGTGAAAACTGCCGCAAAAGGGCAGAAAGACTAGCATCTCTGAGCTTCATTGTTTTGTTCACTTTTTCCACGGTCTGATACCAGATTCTGTGGAAAGCTACACCACTAAAGATGAGCTTTAGTTGGTATTTTTGTTAGAACTGAGCAACTTTTTGAGCTAAATTGGAACAAGGAAGTTAAGACTTTAACCACTTCTGATTGGTCAGAGTGCTGACATGTGATTAAGCCTTCAAGAATGATTGGCGGAAACAGTTAAAGGGGCGGGACTTTTCCGCAAACAGCTTTAGTTGCAGCTAAATCTCGGTACCGTCATTCTTATCAAAATGTCTTTAATAGAATCAAATAAACACAAAGAAAAAATAATTTTATGATTTTTTATATTCCTAACTACTCAATGTTTAATCAGGGCCTGTTTGGATGAACAAAGAGCTGATTTCCTGGAGATGGGAAATGTTTTTAGATCAGTTAATGAAGCTGCATAGGATGCCTGTGTGAAGATGACTCTGGTACTGAGGAAGATGAAGAGAACAAGAACAGAGCAGAGAATCTGTGGAAGTTGAACAGATTTTAGGAGGTCAGGAGATTAATCCAATTGACTGGACAACTCCAGATAAAGTGATCTGGGAGATTAGGAAGAAGGTACTTGTTGTTTCATCTGGAACAAGGAAGAAGGATAATGAGACGTGGTGTTGGAATCAAGAAGTTTCAGATTGTGTTAAGAGGAAAAATTCAGTAAAAAAAAAAAATGGGAAACTAAGGGAAAGAAGACAGCAAACAATAGAGCAGTGAGATTCAACACAAAGTGAAGGAGCCAAGGGCCAAAAAAAGGGTGAATGAAGATTTCTATGACAAGTTGGACAAAAAGAATGGAGAAGTGAATCTGTACAGATGAGGCATATAAACAGAGATAGAAGGGTGTATTAAATAGATTAGGTGCAGGACATGTAAGTGAGCTGGAAGATGTTGGTGAGATGTTCTGTGGGTGTGACAGAGGAGTCCAAGGTGAAGCTGGGACTGGACCAAGGATCAGCTTTGAGCTCCATTTTGGTTGCTTTGGCGACAAACAGACTGACACAGGAGGTTAGACAGGAACCTCTATGGAACATAAAGTTTGCGGATGACACTGTGTTCTTTAGTGAGAGCAGGCAACAGGTGGACAAACATCTAGAGAGGTGGAGGTTTAATGTGGAAAGAAAATGAATGAAGATCAGCTGCAATAAGACAGAGAATCTGTGTGTAAATGAGAGGAACTGGCGTGGAACGGTGAGGTCACAAGGAGCAGAGATGAAGAAGGTGGAGTACTTCAAGTTCTTAGAGTGTAAAGAGGCAGAGGGTAGAGAAAGGTTTCTGGTGTGTTGTGTGATTAAAGAGTGTCATAAAGAATTAAAGGAAAAGAACACAGTTGATTGGAGATGGATAACACTGTAGAACCTCTTGAAAGGAAAGGAAAGCAAAACTCGAGTGAAGGATCAGGTGCAGGTTCATGAACAATGATGTAGCAAATCACAAAGCTTTGGAGATGTTCTGTTGCTCTCAGTCAAACTCACTCTCATTGATTGAAATGTTTTCACTCTTACCTTTACTTCAGGTTGAGTAGAAGGGTTAAAAATGACTTGATTGACTTTTAGGCCAGGTGTTAATTATCTCATCAAAATCACCATTGCTTTAAAATCAAAACAGTTGGCATGACACCCACATCAGCTCTTGTCACTTATTATAGGAATGAATTCATAAATTCATTTGAAAAAGTTGACACATATGTAGTCATGATGGTTTTTGCTTTTTAACTTAAACATAAAAGTCACAACAATGTACGCTTACAGGAGTAGATTAATAAAATATTTGCTTCAGAAAAAGCCACAAATACCTAGGCAGTTGTGTCCGTCGTCAGCCAGCTTGAACCCATCATAGCAAGTGCATCTGTAGTTTCCTGGTATGTTGATGCATTCATGGACACACCCTCCATTGTAATCATTATCACACTCGTCCGTGTCTGAAAGAGAGAGATTTTTTATTATTTTGGAATTTGAGTTGTTTATTACAAGCATTTAAAAAATACTAAGAAAGCCAAACAAAAAAATATATCTATATATCTATATCTATATCTATATCTATATCTATATCTATATCTATATATATATATATATATATATATATATATATATATTTTCTGCTTGGTTTTCCTTTGTAGTTTTTTTATTCTAATTGATGATTTTAAAATTCAAAGTTAAAGAAGATATATTTCATATATACATACACATGTGAATTATACAACATAATTAATTCTTAATCATAAGTAAACATATTTGTACTTGTTTATACACATACATGACACACTGAATCCATTAAATGTGAAGTTTGTCAAAAAGAGTTAAACGAGGTGTCTGTTTTGCTCCATTCCACCAATTTTAACTTCACCTCTTTAGTATACAAACACAAACACACCAAGATAAGGGTTGCTACATAAAGACCCATCTCCCGCCATGACTCGGATGGGATAGTCCGGCAACTGCTGGAGTGGTGGGGGCGTCCGGAGGGGGTCCTATACCCTTAAACTGGCGGCTCCCTTTCTATGTGGTGAGAGGGTCCATAACATCTGAGCTGAGGGGACTGTGTATCGCAGGGTGTGGGCAAGGTCCATTACCTCTGAGTACCGGACAATTTTTCAAAATTTTTCCATCATTGCTTATAGCAACTGAACCCTACTCTCTGGCTTGCAAAATTCGGGCTCAAGGTCAGGCCTCTGCCATTCATTGGTGTTGATGACTGGTCTCAGTTATCTCTCCTGGGTCGGCCTTTGGTGGCTGGCAGCAGTGTGGGCTGGTTGTGGGTGGCTCTGGCTTGCCTCTGAGGGTGGGGGTTCAGGACTGGTGGCATGCCTCTTATCTGGGCGCTGGCGTGAGCCTGGGCTCTGGGGGGGGGGGGGGGTGTCCCCGCCTGTCATGTCACTCTCTCTTCCTTGGCATGATCAAGTACACCCTAGGAATCACACATCATCTAATTCACCTGCTTACTCACTTTGTACAAACACATAGTGGATTTTTTTTTAATTGGGTATGCAAATTACATTGATGCCTGTCTGTCTGCACAAGGAATTACCAGTCAATGCGATTTGTGACAAAAGTCCTCCATACATACTGTAAATGTGTATAGACATACTGTGCTGTAATATCTGCAGACGATGTTCATTAGGGTCCTTGTCCTTCTGCAAGCTCTTTTCAGTGCAACTGAGTACGTTGAGGTCAAGTTGTCTGCAAGTCAGAACTCTATTTTGAATCATGGTCACTGTTGGCTTTTAGAGATAGTCAAGACATCAGTTGTTTTAGCAAGGAGGAGCATTGTTTGCATTAGCCGTGTGAGCCTTTGACCAGGGTTTGATATGTTATCCAGTGACAATTCTAATGTTCATCTTGGAGTGTGGTTCCAAGTCATCCACACGTTTTTCAAGTGTACCGAACCTGTGCATCGACTCTTCAGTAACCTCTGCGACTCAGTCATTAAGCTCCAGAGGAGGCTTCTATTGAATCTTGATGATTGTCACACTCACAAGCAAGTCTTCAAGTGCTTTTTGAGGTCTTTCATTTCTGTAGTCCTTGGGCTTTTCTTAGGCATCATGGTTGGCTCGCTTTTTGCAATAATTTAGCGATACATAAAGTTTTAAGACAGTGCTAACTGTTGAGAACCTGCCTGGGACTGTTGGCATTGACCCAGACCCAGGTCAAAATGACTAATGTAGTAACAGTAGTCATTTCAAGAATATTATTCAATGGATGTTTTATTTGAACTAAAACTTTGCAAAAAATATCTTAAAATATTAAAGGTAATTCTACTGTTTGATTATTATTTTATAGCATAAGAATATAGTGGCATAAGGAGAATTACTTGTTACTTTATGAGGGTGTATGTCAGAATTAAATAATATAAATATAATAAAAAATAAAAGTTAATTAGAATTTAATTAAAACACTTATGTATTGGCCAGTCAGGTGCGGCTTGAAGAGAAAAAAAAGAGAGGTTGAAAGAAAGTTTTTTTAAAGAACACGGCTTTTGTCTTTCACTCCAAAGACAAAAGATCCGTTTAGATCGCGAACCACACATAACGATTGTTTAGGGAAGTGAGAGAATTGGCGGATAACCTGAGGGGAGACAGGGACGTAGATAACATTTTCAAGTCACCCAACTCTTCATAAAAACTTGGAGTGAGACTCCAAAGAAGTCCCTCTTTACAGCTCACTCTTTACAGCGGCAAGTCATATTACGAGGCAAGTTTAGTTTTGTGAAAATGTAATTGTGGAATAAAGCACCATGAGCAAAAAAATTGATGAATTGAAAAGTAATAAGAAAAAAAACTTTTTAAAGAGCAACACAAAAAAAAAGTATTCACTTTAATAACATGAGAAACAAACAAACGCCATACTAAGAGAATACACAAGGCATTTAGAAAAAAATAAAAAAACTCTGTGTCCATTGTAGTCATGTCACCTTTGGCCTTTTTTGAAGGTTTGAGAATTTTAGTGGATGGCTCTTATTTGAAACCTGGCTCGAGGACCAGGTTTGTAATGGTGAGAAGCCTCTGGACCAATCTGGCTCCTGTAACCTGTAAATGTAAATCACTTACAGTGGTTCCAACCAATGGAGTCAATTCAGTCGCCATTCTTATGCAAAACGGACTTCGCCACATTGGAACCAGATGACATTAGTAAGCAGTGATAGGTCCGAGTGGGTCTTATTCAACATTTGTAAGGCAACAACTCTCGTCAGTCAGTAGTGAGCTTGCAGGAAAGCCACACCCCTTCCACTGAAAGCAGGCTCAGAATAATCTGTCAATCAAACCTTTTTAACATTTGACATGATCTTTCATTGATGCATCTGATTGGTCAGTTTATAACTTGAATAACTTGATCTACAGAAACAATATTGTGAAATAAATGAGGATTATCAAGAAGGTGTTAAAAAAGGTATCAGATCCAGAATGGCTATTCAGACCAATAGAATGACTGAGTAACAGCTATTTATTTCTCTACAGAAGTCTATGGTCTATTTTAGCTTCTTGGGACCAGCAGATACTTCCTGTTTAAAATACCAGGAGCAAGGCATCACTCAGTCCAGTTCTCTTATACAGTCAAGGTTTATGACAAAATCTCACCATTTATGAGCCAATACAAAACTTAAAGCACCGTAACAGAACTACAGTATGTATCAACCATTTGGTTTTGAATGGGTTTTAAAGGACAAAAAACAAAATGTAAAAACACAAAACAGAGATTGCTGAAAAATATTTTACATTTAGATCTTGGTAGACCGAGCATATTATTTACCATGTGATTTTTGGTTACCATTTTAGCCCAGAAATTTTCCATCTCACTGCAGTCTCACAGTTCACGAGTCATATCAAGCCTCAATTTGGGTCATCTCTGCACGCGTCACTGTGTTTCTTTCAAATTTGCAAAGTAATGATGTAATCACTTCCTGTGCATCCCTCAAACGGCTGCGCCGGCCGCCGTGATGCTCTCAAGGCTGTGTGATTGAATCCAACACATATTGATGTAAGCCTTATTCGCTTGCTGTATCGCAAGTTATTCAGTTAAACGCTTACCAATCAGATGCCTCAATAAAAGATGGCCTTCCATCGAATGTTTGAAGCATTTTATTGACAGATATTCCTGAGCCTGCCTTTTGTGGAAGGGGTGTGGCCTTCTAATTCCTTTTCCTGGTTAATTAAAGGTTAATATAATAAACAACTATTGTTAAAATAATAGTTTTCAACTTCTTTGGTAATAAAAGGAATAAAGGTTAGAATTATAATTTAAAACTTTACTGTGAATAAAAAAAACATTGATTAGCATGTAACAGTGCTTAAGACTTCCAATTAGTCTTCCATTAGAAAACTTGTTTTCCTGCCATTACAAGCAAAGCACTCAGTGTGATGGAAAATCTAATCAGCCAGTGGAAACTGGAACACACAGAAACCTTCACAATGAAATACAGTTCTCTACAAGAGGACCCACAACCTAGTTCTTAAAATGTAAAATGAACAAAGAAGCTAACAAAGACCAGCAAAGTGAGGATAAAGTCATACACAAACAAGTTATTTATCACAACTTTATACCATGGTCCGGGGGAATACTCGATTCTGATTAGCTGCTTAGTGTGTGTTAAAAAGTGATATACCCTAGGATAACCACATGGTGGAAAAAGAAGTTTCGGTCACCTAGCTTAAATGTTTTGTATCACTCCGCTGGCTTCTTTAAAACAACCTTTTGCTTCATCATTTGGACAAAAACAAATGGTAAGAGGTGAACTTTCTCTCTGAACTGACGCTTTACTCAACCCATCGGAAAGATCAGCATATACATAATCGCTTTATACCGTCGAATCTTGACTGCAGCGGTGATGCGGCGCAACGCTGACTATTTGTTACGTCGCGCCACACCATGCAACAAATGGTCCACTTTTTGTGAGAAAAGCGATCCAAATCAGAAAGAAAACAAGAACTAAGGACAAAAAACTTGTTAATATTTATTGCTTTTGTAAGTGACCATGGTATAAGCGGGTTAATGGCCGACGAAGTGTGCATTATTACTTTTTAACGCACTTCCTGTCGGACGGTTCAGGCAAAAAGTGATAATGCACACTTCGTCGGCCGTTAACCCTTACATAACACTGTTCTAATGAGGAGACGAAGCATCCACCTTTTGGTACAAGACCCACAAACAGGGTTATTCACAGCCATAGAAACAGGAAATTTGGAACATTCAGACCAGGTTAGTTCATTTTCTGGTTTCAGGTTTCTGTCAGTCTGTCAGTCTATCCCCAGGGCAGCTGTGGCTACATCAGTAGCTTCCCATCACCAAGTATGAATGAGGACTGAATGAATAATGGAGTCACATTGTAAACGCTTTGAGCGTCTGGAAAAGCCCAGAAAAATCCAATCATTATTATTATTTTAAACTAACTATTTTTCCACTGTCAACAAGGAAAACTTGCAAACAAAAGCTTTATGTGTTTGTTTGTTTGTTTGTTTGTTTGTTTGTTTGTTTGTTTATGTCACTCATCAGAGTGGATGAGCTTGAACTAAGGATGCAGATACATACAAGTTATGACAGTGACAGCAGTTACTGTTTGAAAACCATAGATACAAGAAAGATTATGTTGGTTAAAAAAAATGTTATACAACTGAATGGAAAGAAGTAAATAATTGGTTTCTGGCAGGTTGTTAGTTTCTCCTCCTCGTGTCTACTGTTCCATTGCTTCTATGTGTTATGTAAATAAAAAGACATCCAATCAAAATTTTTCTTTTACTAACTAAGGTCAATTAATTGGCTGAAGGTGAACCATGGCAAGGAATGTGTGATGTGTTCATTAAACAAATGATAGATCTTTATGAAACACTTTTATTTATCCACAAAGAAGAAATGAGTCTAAAAGACCCAAAATGCACATTTAAATGTTTAAATCTGTTCTGTCACGGACATTTGGTTTTTAATGATTAAAATAAAAAGTGCCAGTAAAGTTATAATTATGAATGTCAAATGAATAATACATATCTAGATTGTATCCATTTAAGTAACAGAATTGGACTGTATCTTTTTGCGACAAAGTTAGTATTGATATTGTGTATTAATATGTGGTTCATGTATCAAGATGAGAGGCAAAGATACACACCCCTACTTAGAACCCTACTCTAATTTGGCTTTAATATTCATAATGTATACCTGATTTTAAGGGTTGCAATCTGAAAAGCGAATGGTTCTGCTGTTTGTCTAGTAAAAATGTAGCTGTTTTTCCACCTCAGCCAAAGAACAGAGATGGGTGGCAAACCAGGAAAAGGATCTTCTAAATTTAAAAAGATGCATGCTTCTTGTCCAGCAAAAACACATAGATTCACACCAATGTTTAAGATCTAAATTATAACATTTAACATTGATTATCTTTTGGTCTTGTAATCATGGTTATTAAAGCGGTAACTCATGACTCAGTGTTTTTTCTCATCACAATAACATGTTCTGTGATGCTTAAAGAGCTCAACAATTTTCAGATTTAATTATGAGAAAAAACACTGACTAAAAGCAGACCTTTGCTTAAAGTGCTGCACCCTTGCCTATCAAGTTTCTGCCTCTTCTGAAAAGTCTGCAGTTAACCGAGGCTAGTCTGAGCGCCATCATAACACAACACCAACGCAAAAGCAGAAGATCAGCACACGTCTGCAAGTCAGCTTTTCATCTGTCTGGAGTGCAGGGTTTCTCAGGAGGTGAAGGATACTGTTTGGGACTAAAACAGTCAGATTTGATTCATTACAGCGTGATGACAAGTTGAAACACAGCAATCATGCAAACAGACACAGGCATTTTTTCAGGTTGTTGATGTAGATATAATCTCTGTTGTAGACACTAAACAGAAGCAAAGACTTACAAAAATAGTAAACCTACCTAAAGTATAATCTATCAATCAAACGCTTCGAAGGTTTGACGTGAGACCACCTGAGGCACCTGATTGGTCAATTTATAACTTAAATAACTTGAACTACAGTAAAAAACACGATTAAAAGAAAATAAGTATTATTATGAACATTTAAAAAAAAAGAATGGTTTTTCTGACCAATAGAATGACTGGGTAACAGCTGTTTATTTTTCTATAGAAGACCATGGGATTTTGGTTTCTTGGAGCCAGCTGATACTTCCTGTTTGGATCGAAGAGTCGATGAGATGGCATAAGGTAAGGTAAATGGAGAACACACCTGCTCTATCTTTAAGATGCAGCCCTTCCTTTCTACAACCCTCCACAAGCCAAACAACCCAAAAACCTGCAGCCCCCATGGGTCTATCCACATGTGACTGAGTCATAACAAACCTATTTATGCAAAGCAACAAGTTGGGCTGTCTTGCTCAAGGGCCCAATTTCTGTTTAGCCTTGGAATTGAACCCATTCCAAACTGGAAATGTGGCTGCTCACCTCAGCCACAGCTCAGAATGCTTATGTAAAAAGAACATGAATCTGTTTGACAACGCTAGCAATTATCCTTGAGGATCCAGACAGTATAATGCTCTCTAAGACTTAGGTTTCTAAGTTGCATGTGGATCCGGTCTCTTGTCAGATTAATCTGATTGGCCCAATACCCCTAGAATAGAATTGTCAGAAGTCAGAACTCTGTCTCCCCCTCTAATCACCAGCGTGAACCATATCCAGAGTTATAGCCACACTTCCTGGATGCTGCATACCTGACTGTCATTCACTCAATCAACCACAGCATACTTAAGCTGCACTGAGCTGAGCTGAGCTCAATGCGAAGTATTGTTTGCGCCACTCTGCCTTCATTACCGAGCGTTATATCTGGACCTGATCTTCTGTCTCCTGACCTTGACTCTGTTTGCCTGCCGCCTGCCCCGACCCTCGCCTGGATTTTGACCACCCTGTCTTTCCTCTGATGATCTTGTGCCTGTTATTGACTCCTGCCTGCCTGACCCTGATTTAGCTTTGTAGTCTTTTAGCAGGAGCTAATAACCCTGCTGTACTTGGATCCAGCCATCTGCCTGTTCTTGTGACAAGTATCCTACAGAATCTAACTCTTAACTACAAGATTGACTTATCAACAATCAAATTAATGGGGGGCAGAATAAATGCAATATGTGATCTTAGGCAAATGCTACTTCTCAACTTAAAAAAAAACAACTTTTTTAGATACTCAATGTACATAAATATTTATACAATGTGGAATAAGGATAAGCACTTTGCCAGTGCCAGTGGATGCAGGGGGGTCATTTTTAACCTTCCTTTGCCCTACTTGTGCATGTCGAGCGGCCAAACAACACCATCAGTTAGTGAAAAATCTATGCCTCTGCTCATTCTTACTTAATGAAGCCAAAACTGAGGTTCTAGTCTGTTCTCCTGAAAGTTGCCTCCCCCAGATGGTCCAGGGGCTTGTTCCAATTGCTTCCCTTATCAAGCCCTCAGGAACCTTGGGGTGACCCTAGACCCGGTTTTATCTCTTGACTCTCACGTTGGGTCACTTGCTCGCTCTTGTTTTTATCATCTTAAAAATATTGCAAAACTGAGTCCAATTGTGTCACGTTCTGAGATGGAGATGCTCATCCACGCTTTTATATCATCTCGTCTTGATTACTGCAACTCCATCTTCACATTTAAGCAAAAAATCTCTAGAACGGCTCCAGGTTGTCCAGAACACTGCTGCAAGGCTTTGAACTAATTCATCCAGGTTTTCACACGTCACCCCGTTGTTAAATCCAGCTGCACTGGCTCCCTATCAGCTACCGAGTGCATTTTCAAATTCTGGGTTTAAAATACACAGCTCTTAATACCCAAGCACCAGTCTACATAAAAGACCTTTTGCAGCTGTACACTCCCAACAGGTCCCTGAGATCATGTGACCAGGGTCTACTGGTTGTAAAGAGAACCCGGTTAAAGACTAAAGGTGACAGAGCCTTTGCTGCAGGGGCTCCATCCCTCTGGAACTCCCTTCCTCTCAGCCTCAGATCTGCAGACTCGTTGTTTTCTTTTAAAAAACAGCTAAAAACCTATCTTTTTTAAAAATTTCTGTGTTTTACTAGGTTTCACTGTGTTTTATCGTAATTATGTTTTATCGTCTTTTATTGTGAAGCACTTTGTGATTTTTATCTTGATAGGTGCTGTACAAATAAAGTTTATTATTATTGTAAGTTTATTATTCTCAAAGTTACCGATACAGTCACTCAGCTGACAGAGTGTGAAGAAATACAATCATGGTTAGCACTTTCCAGCTATAGTGTAATATGGCTGCTCCACTTGGCCTGAGAGGTTGCACAGCTGCACTGGAGCCACCAATTCAATTCAATTTTATTTATATAGCCCAAAATCACAACCACAGTCATCTCAGTGGGCTTAAACACTGTAACACTAACAAACTAACAAACCTTTTTGCCCTGGTGCTGAAGAAGTATATTTAATGAATGCCATCGATGAGTCTCAAGACTCATTAAAGCTTGGTTGTCTTCTAAAGTTTCTCTAGAAACACACACAAAAGCATCTAGAAGAAAACAGAATACCGCTTTGGTTTTATTCAAGAAGGCATTTTGTTCATTCTTGAAACTGAAGAATATGTTCAACATCTAATGTTATACAACATTGTGAAGAAACTGGATTCTCTAGAAAGGACTGTATTGTATTAGTTCGTAACCCCGTCAGTTTCTTGCACACAGAAACAATGAATAACGACTCAGAGACATCTACTTATCTTTTGTAAGTTTACTCCGCACAAAGACCACAGATTTGTATGCAGGGTTACAGACAGATTAACGTGGTACATTCAAAGTCCGAACAAAGGGGTTCAGAAAAAGGCCCGGCATATATACCTTGCATTTGCATATTCAGAACCTCATTCGATGGATCATGGTGTGAAAAACCCACCCACAGACTGTTGCAGGCTAGATGTTCGAAAGTCAGAGCACCTAAAGTGTCAGATCTCTCTGAGGTTATCACAGACATTTGCCAGAACACATACACCGGAACACACAAAGATGAAAAGGGAGGATGTTAAAGGAATGTTTGCGAGACAATTGTCTTGGTTGTGCTCTGTCTGGAGTGTAATATAATTTTGAGATGATAATACATAGTGAATCGAGTTTAAGCCATTAATGTGATAAAAGGTAAAAGTTAGTATAATAAAATGTAAAAGGGAGTTTCTAACTATTCTGTTTCTAATCACTCCTAACAAACATGTTCCATCCATATGCATGTTACATGCACTGCCTTCTTGACCGGACAGTGCCAGGGTAATTTCTTGCTATTGATGAACTAGGCAAATGTCTAGAGCCCCCAGGCCACCAGGGGGCCCCAAAGCTGCATGCTCTGCTTTAAGACCTTCAGGCCTCAGGACCGACTGTTAAAGTCCAACAATCATCTGCACATTTACATGGTCAGCAGCCCATTTTGGCAAAACCTACAGATCAAGCTGATTAGCCGTTCTTATTTTTTTTTTGTGTGTTTTTTTGCGCTTCTTGGTTTATTGGATTTTTGTATTTAAGGTAACGAAGTTTGCCAGAGAGTTTTTCTGCCATGTGCAGCACAAAGGGTCTTGCCTAAGGACCAACACTGAACCAGGTTGCCTGCGTGACAGTCCTACACCCAACCAACTGAGCCATCCAGTTGCCATCATCCTATTTATTACATAAATTAATTTATACTAAATATGTTTGTATGTTTCAGTGTTAACAGTAAAATCCTAATTGTAGTAAAATGACATTTGTACCATTCAGGTTCATTACAAATGTTTAAAACTTTAGAAATTGTCAAAGTCTTTTTAGGGGATTAATGAAAAGAGTGGAGAAAATCTTGTAGGAAAATCAGAACATAAAACCAAAGATCACAAATTTTTTCTGCAAATGAGCATTTGTGAGATTTTACGTACTTCCTTAGTTTATGTCCAGCAGCATGCAGAGTCCTTGACAGACTTGACAGACCTTCATCGGTGTGAGTTTGAAGTGGTTATTCCTATTCAGTCCAGCTTCCCTTTCAAGTTCAGGTCAAATTCTTGATGCCGACCACGTTTTTTTTCTTGCCACAATTCTACTCAAGCCCGTGTTGGTCTATGCTTTAGCCTCTGGCCACAATTCCGTCCAAGTCCTTGCTATTGACTCAGTTTTGAAGCTTGAACACGCTCCAGCAAAGATCCTTATCACCAACTCTGCTCTGGTCTGTTGAACAGGCATAACATGATCACCTACGGATACCAATCACAGGATTTGTTTCTGATCAAAACCCGCCCATTATCGTCATCCCACACAAGGTCACTTCACTCCCTTTCTGAAACTCACCTGAGCCCAAGATTTCTCCTAACAATATTCTTCATAGTGTCCTCTATTGAGAATGACTCAATTTTCATTCTCTCACCTGTAATTACGTTAGGTGATTTCTTTTGTATTTTTTTCAGTATCCTGTTCCTCATTCGAGACAAAGATGCCTTAGCTCAGTTACCTTGTTGATATTGGGAGTACAAGAATGTGTAATCCAGCTAAAATTGGCCCTCCTTTAAATGGACAATGGGCGACTATGTGTCCAAATCTCTACAGTAATAAGAAATTTCTCCATTGTTGTGTCAGTCAGTCTTCCGTGTCACTTAAATGTAAGCGTGTCTTGCACCTCTCAGCCACCGTACTTAAGCATAATTCGGCTGCATAGGTTCAAGTAAATCCACCACTCTGGAGGCCCTATTGCCTTGAGCTTGAAGTCTGGAATAAAAGGCGGTTCTCCTATCACACCATCTCTCACAAACGTCGGTCGGTGCAAGCCTCCATATCCATGAAACGATCCAGTGATGAGGAAGAATATTGTACATGTTGTTTTTTATGTTATTGTTAAAGCCCTGATACAAAACATCCAAGAGTGTGCTTTGTTCAACTCTCTGGAAGTAGCTTATGCCCTGGATTCCATGGCTCACTCCTCCAATAACCATTTTCCTTCAGCCAGAATGCGCAGGAGTACTCCACCTTCATAAAATAGGTTGGTGGAATCAAAAATTCTCTTTTAATCCACTAAAAACCTCTTAAAAGTTCCTGACTGGAGTTTCCACATAGTAGTTCCTCGCAGCTGGCTGCCCCTTCTTTTGAGTAGAGAATAGGCAAAGGCTACTTTGGAAATCTTAGAGGGGAAGGATTAAGGTTGCAATGCAACCTGAAGTTCACACTGAGGTGGGAAAAAGTCTGTCTTTCCTGGAGCGACTAAAAAATCGTTATGGTGGAATAAACAGGGTTCATGATAGGGGTCGGGAGAATTCATGGCACAGACGTTGGTTACTGGGGAAAAACTGCTTACTTGTTCAGCCAAATTAATTACCCACCAGGACAGTTCAGTCAGGCAATTCCTGGCACCTTCTCGTTCGTGACACCTTCTCACTCTGAGAAGAATGGCCAGGCTGTTCTGTAGTGAGTCCATATGTACAAACCAGATTGACTTTTAGAGTATAGCAGAAAAGAGTTTGTAATGCCACAAACAGAGAATGTATAGTTCAATAAAATAATTCCAGGATGTAGGTTTTGCTCCTACCGGCCATGAGGCACTGATGGGTCAGGTACTACCAAGCTCTAGGTAAGGTAGCTCTTGGTTAAAGCTGGTGGCATTCAGTAATTCAATGAGGCAGGGCCTCAAAATGGATGTCCTAATTTGGATGAGGCAAAAGGGGGCAGAAGACAGGCGGTGATCTTAGTTAGATCCACGACTTAATGCTAACAGTGATGCTGAAACGAGTAGAAACTAAATGACCAAGGCGTAGCAGTAGGAGGAATCTGACTGAACCGGTCCGTAGCACAGTAATGTAGTAATGATGAGTGGCAGGTGACACAGGAAGTCTCAGATATGGTAATTTTCATAATTTCCTGCAGAAGAGCATGCAAGCTTCTAAAGCGATGTGGCTGGAAAGACTTAGGTTGTGAGCATGTCAAACGACTGACTGCATACGGCAAGATGGACACAACGCAGCTGTTGTTGTTAGCTTAGGCAGAACAAAGCACAAAAATCCAAACCATCAGCAACAAAAGAGTAACTCATCAAAGGCTAAACACAAATATGCATCCATCTTTTGCACTTCTGACAGAAGGAAGATACTGCTACTTGAAAAAAATCTAATGGCATATATCCTGTGAGAATTTAAAAGCAACATTATTTGTTTAAAAGTGGGCCTATCTTGCTGTGCGCAGCAAGGCGTAAACAAATCCACCACATTGTGTGCATATGTGCATAAAAATGTGTGCAAAAGCAAAAAAAGGAGGCTGTTGCATTCAGATGTGAAGATCTAGCTGTGCTGTTCCTTCAGGCAGAAGAGATTGGAGGTGTGAAGACTGAGCCAGGTCCTGCCTCCATCTCCCCCAACATCCTCCATTAGTGCACTTCCTCCCTGTTAATCAGAAGAACTCCTAACATAAGCTGTCCTATTACTCATTCAGCAAGACCATACTCCAACTCCTTTAATGTTACAGCTGTTACTGTAACCCAACTATTGAATGGACTACTTTTGCACTTGGAACTTCCTATTTCAATCTAACAGATGTGCTTTAACTCTCAGTTTGAGGTCAAATGATTACATTTTGAAATGCTGAAACCTTTTCATGTTGGGATTCAGAAAACAGGGTAAAAATTGCTCCTAAAGACCAAACTCAGCCCATTTAACCAACTGCTGATGAGTGCTGCAGATATTACCAAGCGGGGACTTAAGTCACTTAAGACTTAAGTGACCGGGAGTTTGTAAAAAGAATGTATGCTGAAAGTAGCTGACATTGTTTGTCGAGAGCATAAGAAGAAGTTGAAAGAAATAAGTCTGTCAATTGAGACAGTAGAAGATCTGGACAGCAACCTCCGAGAAGACATCAGGAGGGCCTGATTAACTGTACAAATGACATTTGGTCATTAAGGGCCGGCGCTTTCTGGCTCCTCTCTCTCTCTGTGGGGTGGGTGGTGCTGGGCCTGGGGTGTTGGCGCCTCCGGGGATGGGGACCCTGGGCTGGGGAGGCCTGGCTCCCTATGCTGGGGGGGGGGACAGCTGTTTGACCACCGGGGGACAGTTTACCAGCTGTCCCCAACTTACCCCCTTCCTCATATAACCTCATATTAGGGTGAGGGGGTGGGGGGTTTAGCCTGTGATGCACCTTGGGGGAGGAGCTACTTGGCAGTGGTCCCCCTCCCATGGTTGCCATATATGAAACATGTAGGGCCCTTGGTAGGGGGGGGTGCTTGGACATCACTGCCAGCAAGCAGCAGATGTCCTCCTAGCACCCTACCCGCCAATTTTAACCGCACCTTAGACATTTAGGGCCCCTTGGTGGGGAGGGTGAGGGGACATCACTGTGAGTAATCAGGAGATGTCCCCTCAGTGGCCTATCCGCCAATTTTAACTGCACCCCACTTAGTACACACACCCCTCCCCCCTCAAAATATACATTCCAACACAAACACACACATGCACACACACACCCTCACAAACACACATATACGCACACACATTTTGCAAGGAAGGTGGGACCTAGGACCATGCCCTTGGCAACGGCGGCCGTGTCCCCTGGGTGCCAGTTTCCTTGGTCCGGCGGTGCTCTCTCCGCGCGGGGAGGGGGTTCACATTACACCTGAGCCGGGGGTGTCCGTGTCCCTGGGGGGTGGGTTCTGGTCCTTGCCCCTGAGTGCTGGGCCCCGCCAAATTTCCAACTGTGGCCGAGCCTGGTCGGGCCAAGTTTACAACACCCCTTGTGGGCCCCCTTTTTCCCCGGGGTGCTCCCCTACTGGGCGGGGGCGGCCGGTCCCTGCCTTGCTCCTCCCTGGACCAACCGTGGGCCGGGTGGGTGGCTGCCTGGAGTGCAGAGCGGCTCTCCCTTGGGTGGTCCTGGCTCGTACCTGGGGTTGGGGCAGGGGGATGCCCAGAACTCCTGGGTGGTGATAGGGTGCTCGTCTGGGGCTGTGGGCGCCCTTCTCGGGTGGGGCCCTGGGTCGGGCTCTCCCGGCGCGGCGGGGGGGCTGCTCTCCTGGTTGGGCTGGGGCGGCGCTCTCTTTACCCCCATGCTTCCCTGCTCTCTGGCTCTGGGGGCCTCGCGGCGGTCCTGCTGGCCCTGGCCTGGGTGGCGGATTTGGTTGCCCGGGGGGGCGGTTGTTCCCTGCCTGCTGCCATTTGGCGTTGGGGGGTTCCGGCTGCCGCTGCTGCTGCGGCGGGGGTCTTGGTGTGGGGATGGCTGGGCACTCTCCTTCCTTCTTTTCACATTCCACCGTCCATATTAGAACAACATAAACACTCACCTGAGCACAGGCGTTAGCTCACCTTTGCACTAATAGTTTGCATGATTGAATGAATGAAATGTTTCACACTAATTGGTTTAAAGGCATAAGTATGCGTGTGTAAACACTATCTGTTTAGTGTACATGTTGACATGTGGACATTTTTGCAGCCAGCAGGTGTGTTGATAACATTTGAGTGTGTCTGTGGACAGGCACCGCCCTTTTTGTACTACATTTGAACCGTACCGTAATGATAAACAACCAGTAAACTTGTTGCTCTATGCTGCTTCATAGCCCCCCCCCCTCCTAACATCCGTCTCTCTTCTTCCTTTTTTTCCTTTTCCGTCCGGTCCAACACCAAAGATTTTCAAACATGGTTGAAATTAATAAAATTTGGCCTCAATTACAAAAGGGGTCTATTCAGACATACCTTTGGTTTGTCTGAAGATTAATAACCCCTGTTGTTAAAGCAAAATATGTCCAACACAAGAGGCCCTCAGTTCTTATCTGCCTGCCCAGCTGTTGGACAGGACAAGTTAAAAAAAAAAACAATAAAAAAAAAATACAAAAAAAAGAACACCAATGGAGCACCTTTTATGTATGGAGTTTGCATGTTCTCTCTGTGCGTGCGTGGGTTTTCTCTGGGTACTTCGGCTTCCTTCCCACAGTCCAAAAACATGCTTCATTCGTTAATTGGTTACTCTAAATTTACCCTAGGTGTGAATGTGATTGTGCACGGGTGTGTAATTTGTGGCCCTGCAACGGACTGGCGACCTGTCCAAGATGTCCCCTGCCTTGTCCCACAAGTGGCCAGGAAAGGCTCTGGCAGCCCAGTGATCCCGAAGGGGACAAAACGGGTTTAGAAGATGAATGTTACTTTCTGCTGTTTTTTGGGTTTTTGGAGGGGGTTAAAGACTAAACTGTGACTCACCTTCACACTGTTTTCCATCCCCCTTGTAGCCTGCCTTGCAGATGCAGTTGTAAGACTTGGCCGTGTTTTGGCAGAGGGCGTCGATGTGGCAGTCATCGGAACTCTCTGCACACTCGTCTACATCTACATGACAACAGAACACCGACAGGTAATTACAGGTGTGTCCCTGAGGATTCAGTCAGTGTAACGGCTAATCATGCAGAGTGGTGACCATTGGCTGAATAGGAGAACTGGACAGAATGAGTGGGATGTCACCCACATAAAATGACTTGCTTCTGGTTCCAACCAAATAAAGTCAAATTCATCGCCTTTTTTCAAGATTCAGTTGTCGCCATGTTGAAACCAGAAATCATCAGTAAGCTGTGACTGGTTCAAATCAGTCTGCGCCCACATTTTTTCCACTGAAAGTGGCCTTGGGAAAATCTGTCAAACACTTTGAACGTAGGATCCGAAACCAACTTTTACTGAGACATCTGATTGGTCAGTTTATAACCTTAATAGCTTTCAATAAAGAAAAACTTAACATAAAAAATGAGCATTATCAAGAACATGTTAAAAAAAAGGTATCAGGGCTAGAATGGTTATTCTGACCAATAGAATGACTAACAGCCGTTTATTCCTTTATAAACGTCTGTGGGATTTTGGCTTCTTGGAGCCTCTTCCTGTTTGGAACACCAAGGGGGAGGGGTTAGTATGTCCAGTTCTCATATGCAGACAATGGTGCAGATAAAACAAAACAGTATCAGTCATTGTTGCAGTTGGGTCACATCTGAGTTTGGGTCTGGAAAAAAATAAGCAAAACAAGATTTTAAAGGTTTTAAAACCATGAAGCACCTATTTCCCTTTCCAAAAACAAACTCATTCAATAGTGAATTGTGCCTTAAATGTTGTTTAATGGAAATCCTATAAAAGAGCTTCTGCTGCAGCAGTTCATTTCACAGAATAATGACTGTGTTCTTAAATGCATCTCACTTCTCCGTTTCCAGCTTTAGATGTGCTGGACAAATATAAATATCTGATTTTGATTTTTGATTTGATTTGAAATTGAAGCAATCAAGGAATAATGCACAAAATACAATAAGCATTTATACATTCATTCAAAGACGTATCAAACTTAGGATAATTAGATATTAAATCAAAGATTGCGTGAAAGGGAGTGGAATGAAGCAAACTTATATAATCCCACCCCTGTTCTACCATAACCATTTTATCACATGATTTATCATTATCCGGTTCATAACTTTTCATCTGATATCAATGCCTTACCAACAAAATTTCAGGTCATTACGTATGCTAAAGTATCAATAAACCACATGATTGTTGAAACAACTTTTAAGTCGCTTGAAAATCTTTGAGAGAGCAGCCGGCAGTTGTCAATATCTGTATTTGAATGTATGAGGTACAAAATAAATCATGCCAATTTTCTTTGTTTTTTTTTAATGACCCAACAATGAAACACTGATGAGGATCTTTATGACTTCAAATTATTGGTGTATTGATTAACTGATTGATTTCTATTACTATGATCCAACCAGATCAATCTGTCTGAGGCAAGTTATTAATCGAATTCAAAAGATTTATTTAACTATTGTTTCAAAAGGAAATAGGTCGATTATATCAACCTTGGAAAATACCACACATTTTACCATACAATGTGCTAGAATGTTCTAATAATGTTCCCTTAAGATTATTTGGATGTGGAAAAACAACAGTGGACTGAACCTTAAGAAACGGAAATGTGAATGGATTTGACATTAATTCTTGTTTGTTTGTTTGTGCACATATTCCATTTACACTTGATTATTTATTAGTTTAGTGAATCGTATCATTCAGGATGAACCAACATCGACCTATGAATCATATTGTTGTTAAAACGACTAGTTACCCCCCCTTACTTGAAATGTAAGCAAGCTTAAATAAACTTAATTTAGTTCATTTATCATAAGAAATGTGGATGAGGACTGATTATTACTGTAAAGCTAAGAGTTACACATGGTGACAGGTCAAGTTATTATGCAACTTGACCATTTTGTTACTCAATAGTGATCCTCAAATGACTCCTGCTAAGTTATGTTAAAGAAAACAAGACGAGGCAGCTTCATGAGTCTCATAAGGTCTGACATCCATCCTTTGGTCCTAACCTCTCAAAGGAAATTAGGAAATGTGAGCAGCTCTGTTCAGAACAGAAAGCTTAAGGAAGTAGAGAATAATCCTCCCTATCTCCATTAGGAGAGTGCTGTGGAGGACCCATAGAAAAGTGGCGACTGAGAGAAAACAATGTCAAAAAATATTATAACTAAACCGAAACATGACTTTAAAACCAAAAACATAGACTTGACCTGACTTAAAAAGAAAAAACTTGAGAAACATGGAAAAACCAAACAAGGATCTGGAACAAAAGAAGCCAAACCACAGTCCTGAATAAACCAGAGATCTAATTTAAACAACTGCTGCAGCAGAGAGGCTGTGGAGTTACTGCCTAAAACACGCAGTGACAATAGCTGGATCAACCACAAGGTGAAAACTCAAATGCACAACAGGAACTATGAACTGTGAAACAAATGAGAAAACCTGGATCATTTAACTGCACTTTCCATCCTTTTGCTAACAAATGACCTATGGACAGCTGCTTCCTATTCAGACCCTAAAAGATGATGTTCAGTCAGGAATCCCCTTCAAACACACCGATGTCCCTTTGAGAGAAATTCTAAAATCAAATGTCTGATTCCTAAGCATCCATTCCTGTTATGTTCTGCGTGTATTTGGTTTTTGTTGGTGTTTCATCTTTTCTTTCTGTGCAGGCTGACTATGGCTCCTCCCAGCTGATCCTCACCTTCACCTGATGTCTGCGGAGGAGTGCATAGCTGTCTGCACTTAGCTGATGTAGTTTGCTCCCTATTTTAGTTGACTGCTTTCTGTGTTCAGTGTTGGTTAATTTTGTATTCCCACCTTGTGTTTGTCATATTAGCGGTTTTTAAGTAGAAATGAAAAAGCATTTTGATGTATTGATTTTTCATTTTAATTTTGAGTCATTTGATGCAGTTACATTTTGAAAATTAAATAGCATTTCTGTTAATCCGTTTTAATTGTCAAATCAGACATTTCTAAATGAATTTTGCTACACATTTACCAGGGAACTTTTTGAAAATCAAATGTCAAATACCATTTTCATTATCATTTTAGTTAAGTGACAGAATAAGCAGTGTTGAAGTAGAAAATGAAAAAGCATTTTAGCGGACTGCTTTTTTATTTTAATTTTGAGTCAAAAAATGCAGCATCATTTTGAAAAATGATAAAAGCATTTCTGGTTTTGACTTTTATTTTTAATTATGCTACAGAATCGCTTCCACATACTTTCTGCAGGAACTGAGTTATGGTCCAAATAAAAGAGACGAATGTTCTTCAAAATCTGTTTTATCGCAACAAAGACTGTTGGCTTGAAAACAACACAAAGAAATGATGGGTGGAGTAAGAGTTTTGTAAAATATAGACATCGAGGAGAGGGGGAAGAAAGCCTGCCGTCCATAATGCAGTCAGGTTTTAAACTAACTTCAATGGAGGACCACTAACACCATCTTCCTCCAATATCTGTGACTCAAAGTGTGCGGTTCGCCCTTTTGGATGAAGAGCCTCACTCAGAAATTAAGGATGTCGGGCCAAAATATAACTTTCCTCAAAATAACTGAAAATGAAAAAAGTCTGAACTTTGGCTTAATTTGGTTAAATTGGCGCTTTGAAGCTCTCAGATGTGCTTCCTGCTGAGGAAGACAGAGGAATGACAGGCTGTGTTTGAAGAGAGAGAAGCGCTAAAACAATGCGCACACGCAGCAGGGGCGAGGAGCACACAATGACCCTTCATATTGATCAGGTTATTGATGGGGTCACATGTGGGCTCATTACTTCCATACAGCGGGGACACAGACGGGCATGTTCCTGCTGTCACTTATGTGAATCAGAACCAATTGAGCCGCTCATCCTCCTCCTCTGCTGCAGACTATAAATAGCCTGACATTGTCGGACAGCCTGGCTGGACAAGGCATGTACACCCCCCCCCCTCCCCGGCCCCTCCTTACTTAGCAAAGCTGTAAAAAAGCAATAAATAAAACAAAAAAGTGTATTTATGGTAAATATGTTCCTGTTAAAGGAGCTGATGGGTGGGGGGGGAGGGGGGCTCCAGAGTGAAGGGGCAGAGTGAGGGTTCCTGAGGGACATTTGCCTCCTGAAAGGCCCCTGTTTGCAGGAGCTCCTGACAACAATGTGTGGCCCCCACTGCTGCTGCGGGGCCCCCGCGGCCTGCTCCTCCTGAGACCCCCCCCCTGCCACCACCACCACCCACCCCCCCCCCCCACACACACACGCACCTCAAAACTAACATTTGCATACCGCACACACCCTGTTTTCCTCTGTCATTATGAGAACCCAGATGATCTCCGGGACACCCCCCACCCCCACATACAGCCGGTGGCTGAAAACGAGCAGCCGGACCGAACCCTATCAAATGAGTGCTTAACCCGCGGATCTGGCTGCGGTTCCGAATGGAACACGAGCTGCACTCAGAGCAGGAGCCGAACCTGCGCATTTATTTACCCGAGGCGCCTGGGAATCGGTCTGCACCCTGCAGCTTCTCAACCTGCGCAGCTCCAAACCTGCGCAGCCCCAAACCTGCGCGCGTGCGCGGGCTCTAGCTACACAAGGGACGGACGGACTTGAGTCTCCCGATGATCATTTCGGAGCCACAGCTGCTTTAGAACCGCTCTGCAGTGAAAACACAAACGAACTTTTGACCCAGAAAAAGCGGGACTGTCTGTGGCGTCATGACGCCGCCGGCTGTCATCCTGCTGGCACGTGCGTTTTTACTAAATGACAATCGGCGGGGAGCCGATCCCGCTCCAAAGTTTAAAGGTCCAGACTGTGGCCTGCGGGGTTCTGGGGAAAGTTTCCCGCATGTGAGCGGAGTATCTCCCGTAGCTGGACTCTGGTGAGCGGCTCGGATGTTGGGGGGGTGTGAGGGGGGGGTGGGATTCGCGGAGCGGCACTTACCTGCGGGCCCGACATTCCCCATCAACCCGCAAGTATTTATGAGGAGGAGAAGCAAACAGGCGTCCCGGGAAAAGCAGGCGCTCCTCATGCTGACAGGCGGAGAGAGGAGTCCGCGCGGCTTCTCTGACGGCTTCGCGTCTGCGTGTGCGTGAGTGTGTGAGGGGCAGACAAGGTGCGTGCGCATGCATGTGTGCGTGTCTCTGTGGAAATGGGTGATAGGAGAGGAGGACCCTTCCTAGTGGACCAGCACCGTGGTGGTGGTTGGGGGGGGGGGGGGTGAGGGGGCCCGAAGGCCCTGATTGGCTTGCTTGAGCCGGGAGGGGAGAGAGAGGGAGCAGGAGGCTGTGGTCTTCAGGTTACCAGGAGCCATCATTCATTCACATTTGAAAGTGCCGGAAGGGGAAGCAGAAACTGGAAGGATTTCCTTTAAATCCATCGATTTAGTGCTGGTCAGCTGCTCAAAGGGTGGATTCTAACTCTGCTTTTTTGGTTTTGCTCAACAGCACTTCAGCCAGTGCTTTTTCTAGAAGAGGGAAAAGGTGACGCGTCAGAACCCCAACAGACATTAAGCTTAGCTTGACATTGGAAGCAGAAAATTCTGCAACTTCAGTTCCAAACACCTACAACACAGGAAGCTTAGACTGTCATCATCATTGTTCTTCTGGAAATGAATGAAGTTTTCAAAGAGCTATTCCCCAAGGGAAGCAAGGTCAGATTAGAAGCAACCAAACTACACTTGTAGCGTAAAAAGCAGTAAAATTTTGTTGTGTTTGAAAACTGCTCTCATTTGATCAAGAAGAAATTAAACAGAAAAGTAGAAGGGTAAAGGGATACTAGCACCTGCTATGCAGTGAAGAAACACGTTCTATCAGATAAATGTGCAGTTTTACTTGTGTAGTGTTAAAATCTATTATATTGTTAGTCATTTGTTTTTTGCAACAAATTGTAGTATTTGAAAATTATATTTTAGTGTCATGAACATGATTGCTTTCATGAATCTATAGACCTACACTGGCTTACTGAGAAAGCCTTTTTTGACCATGTCCTTGGCAATGGAGGGCCTTAGCAAACATTTGCCCAGTGCACAGAGTGGCGTTGATCCAGTCCCTGTACTTTTAGCTTTGACCTCTAAGGACCGCCAAGGCGTGCTTCAGGTGTACCAACTAATGGATGGAACCTGGAGGGAAAGCTTCATGAGTGTCTATGGTCAGCTGTCCAAACTTTAGCACTCACACATACTGTACCATCACATTAAGTTTTAGACCTTACATAGATGGCATATTGCTGTTTGTGACATCACAGATGGTTTGTTTTGCCAAATTTCTCAAAAGATCTTTTTCACATCTCCCACTGAGCTCATGCCAAATAACAGCACCCACAAAGTAATCTCACTCAGACCTGAGATGGGGGCTTTGTGAGGACTGGACCGGGACCGGGGGGGGGAAATGCATGCAGACTCAGTGGGGAGACTACAATAGCAGGTTAATCCAGCGAAGGGTCACCAAGCTAAGAAAACAGTCTGTACAAAAGATACGTCTGCTATTCCCTCCTAAGTCCTTTTAAATGAGCAAATATTGAAGTGACAATGACAGAACACAAAGTGCTGTTGCCTCAAAAACCAAACTCATTATGAAAGTCAGTCAACCACGAAACAATCCTTTTCCTGACTGAAAGATCAGCTGAATCACAAAATAGGACATTTTAATTATATTTTTTTAAAGTTTGAACCTTGCAGGAGTTTTTTTGTATTTTGTATTTTGTGACTTTTGTCAAAATTCCTAAATTTTGCACATATAGGTTATGAAACTGACTATTAATTATCGATTTAGATATTAGAAAATGCATAGATAATTAATGGCAAATTCTTGTTGCTATTTTATTAAAGTGAATGAATTTGAAACAAAGATAAGAAATGTGTTTATAGTAAGAATACTGAATCTTTAAACAGTTAAACTTTAATTATTTCAAAAGATAATGATTCAAATTGGAGGAATTGAAAGGATATATCTGATCAGATGTTTACTCACAGAGAAAACAAACACTGCCATCTGCTGGAAAATCTTGGTCAAACCATTTATTTTCTTTTTAGATGATGCCTTCATGAACAGAAAGTTCATTCACAATCCACCAAAGGTCCGTCTCCTCAGGCTTTTTTTGGGTAATTTTGTGGTTTACAAAGTCAAAGGCAATAAAAAAAATACCCAGGATATTTTGCATTAAAAAACCTATTTCCTTCATTTTCCAGCATTTCTACATCTGTTTTTACGGGGTTTTTTTTACGACAGACGCTTAATGCAGCATGTGCTCCGTTTTTTATGTAATAGACGTGAACACAACACTGTCATTGGGCTCCGTCCAAACGTGTTTCAAGAAGGTAGTGTGTCTTTTCTGTTCTTGTTTGAATTCGTGTTGCAGATGTCAGACTTTACGTAGAGCACGTGAACGCAGCACAAGTCTCCTGTGACTGTCATGGCGTCCTCCATGAAGGGGGTTTGGTGGTAGTGACGTTAGCCACTGCTAGGGCCCCGTTTTCCCGGCGAGCAGAGTCGCGTACCACGTGCCACAAGGGTTTGAAGAGACGTCCGGTTGCCATGGGAGCCGTTCACGCAAAAGTAAGCCCGCAGCTCCTGAGGAGCCCGTCCCGCCGTGACCTCCCGCCCCACACACAGACACAATAGCACAGACTGGAGTGGGACGTCAGTGAACCCACGGTAGCTGATAATAATCCACTTCTGCACTGAAGCCGCACGCGCTGCTCTTGAGGGTGGCGCCCACGAGGCTGCCCTTTTTGGGAGCCAAGAAGTCATCACTGTTATTGTGTTTCAAGTAAATAAACCAAACTGTACCTCATTCACCGAACAGTTCTAAAGAACTCCGACATGTTTGTGACATCATCTCTGACTCACGCAGGGCTCCTAGTGGATCTAGTTCATTTACAGTGACTGTCATCTGAGAAGACCTGGATCCAGGGAACCCGCAGGCTGGGAGCCCCCCCCCCCTTCAATTTCCCTTCCCTTCCCTTCCCTTACTCACCTCACCTTCCCTTACTCACCCACAGCTGCTCACCTATGGAACTCCACATGTTTATGTTTAGTTGGGAAATAGCCATATTCTATCTGAAGGTGTGTCTGTGTTGCAGAGTATGGATCCCCTCCCGATGCACGGCAAGGATCTTGGAGTCAACCCTGATGACCTGATGGAGCATCCAGAACCGGAACCAGATGCCAAGCAGGAGATCTTAGAAAATAAAGATGTGAGTACTGAATGAGCTGTGAGATGATTGTTACTCCGCAATTCTAAAAGCTGGATGCTGCTCATCATGAACCCTGTCAGTTCTGATGTGAACAGCCTGTAGACATGTATGAGCTGCTCTCCCAGACCTCAGATTATTATATATTTACCCTACTTAAATGAGATTAATTTGATTGAAACCACTCACAATAACTTTGGGATATATCTGCAGTGAAAACCAAACAAATTTTTGACCCAGGAAAAGCGGGCGCGTGGCTTCATGAAGCCGCCGGCTGTCATCCTGCTCGCATGTGCTTTTTCCCTAAATAACAATCAGTGGGGAGCCGATCCCGGGGGGGGGGGGTGTGGGTGCTTACCTGCGGCCCCGACATTCCCCATCAACCCGCAAAAAACTCAGGGGAGGTGCCGGTAATTGTATTGGAGTGATAGAAAAACCTAATTTACTGTTTTCCTCATGATGACCTCAATGTTCACAAACATTCTAGAAAAACCTTTTCAGTGTTTCATCAATGTCAACATTCTGATTTTGTCAGTTACGCCGCTGAACAGACGAGCAGCTCCACCTGTCCATAGCGCCTTCTGGTTGGTAGTGGACAGTCAGAACCTGTTGAGTTTGAGGGTGTATTCAGAATGGACACATTTGGTCCCCTGGAAGTGAACCAGAGTTTGTTTCCCCCGATAATTTTCAGTCTGAATACATCCAAGGAGACCCTGGTCCAGGGCCAGGAACTGCTCTCGGACCCATCTTTTGAGGTGGTCTCAGTTCGTTTCCAATCGGACTGAGCTTCAGTTTGCTCTGAGATTCCTCAGTCTGAATACAATCCGTCCTGGGAGCAGAACAACTGGACCAAAACGTGCAACGTAGTCGGTGGTCACGTGATCTAAACACAGTCAGAATGAAGCATCAGATGAGCCGCGGACATATTTTAATTCAATTATTATCGTGTTTTAGCCAGACAGACCTCTCCTCTTCAGCGAGAATAGCGAAATTAATATCATCATTACTTAACAGAAAATTGACTGACTTGGTTTTTAAATATGGCAGATAACGTTTATATCTTGTGGGACACACAAAAAAGTGACATCTCCAGTACCGATAAGAGAACCGTTGAGGTCAGATCTTAACGATACTGCGGTCTTGAAGAATGTTGCCCCGGGGCTGGTTCAATACCGGGGCTCGGTACCCATCCCTAATGACCAATCAGCACAAAATGAATTTGGTTATTGTAGATCAGGGGTCGGGAACCTATGGCTCGCGAGCCATATATGGCTCTTTTGATGGCCATATGTGGCTCGCAGACAAATCTTTAATTATGCTTTTTTTTTTTTCATTAGACCAGTCCTTCTCGGGTGCGATTCGATGCCAGAGGCGCGCAGTAGTAGCGGTGCTTGGAGAGAAAAATCTGCGCCAGCACTATCAGTTTACTATTATCTATTATCTCGCAGAGTTTGTACCAGCTGGAAACCTGTGAATTGCCATGCCTAAACCTGCGCGCTCTCGTCTCTGAGGAAGAGCGCGCAGTTTCGGGGACAGGATGTGTGAGGAAGAAAGCCGATGGGGGGAGGGGGGGTGAATCGCACAGGGATGGTAAAAACGTAAACCCGCTGCCCGTCACTCACTGCAGTGTGTGAGTGTGTGTTTGGTTCCATGTCTGTCTCACATCTACAGAACAGTCAGACCTAAGATCCCGTTTAAAGTCTCAACGCCTGCATGAAGCAGAAACTCATCGCGTATCAACCAGACTGGACCATCAGCAAAACTACCACGAGAAATACTCATCATTTATTAGCAACAGCATAACAATGTTATTAAAAAGAATCCACATGTTTATTGTACTTTAAAAATGTTGAAATTACATCAAATGCACACATTCATTTGTATATTTAGTTTTAAACATGTCGCGGACAGAGTTGGACTGGGTGGCTGTTGGGCCGCGTTACAAGTTCTGTAGTTAATTGGACACATCAAACAGAAATCTGATTGGCTCTCAGTTCTGTCGCTCAGCCTGTTGTTAGGTATTTTGGACCAATGGGGTTCAGCTATGGGCCAAATAAGGGAAATGGGAGGGCTGGAGCGGGAGCAGGTGAATATAAAGTTGGGAGAAGCGCTCTCGTCTCAGCTGGAGATAATAAGGAGTTGCTGAATTAATTGTACGGCGTTTGTTGTGGTCTGCAGTAACCAGAATAAAGAACCTTAAAAGAGGTTAAGTCTCCATGCCTCAGTGTGTAAAAGGGACGCTACATTATTGTATGGCTCTTTCGAAATTACATTTAAAAATATGTGGCGTTTATGGCTCTCTTGGCCTAAAAGGTTCCCGACCCCTGTTGTAGATGGTCCAGACGGCATACGTTCTTACCTCAGAAACCTCATAGAACCATGATCACTCCCCAGTTCCACCTGAACACCCCCAACTTTCTATTCATGGATGATAATGCTTCCCCACATGGTCACAGCTAGACTTCAGTAAGTGGGAGCGGCCTCATGTGGTATGGCCAGCAATGACCTCTGACCTGAACCCCATAGAGCAGGTCTGTGACCAGCTGAAGCAGACACTGGATGATCAGACCCCCAAGTGACCCCCAAGAACCTCATGTAGCACTTGTGGAAGAGTGGAACGCTTCAGAACAACATCATAAGGTTAGTGAGGAGCAGGAGACGTCTAGGTCAAGCTGTCATTGCAGCAAATGGTGGAAATACACGGTCATTGACACGGTCAATGTTTGTTGTTTGGGTCTATCTTTTATTATTGTCTTCATTTCGGGGTAACAAATATCAAACTAATGAAAATAGTGTTTCTTCGTATTCATTATTAGTGACATCAAAGGGAACTTTTTCTAAAATTCAGACAAATAGAAGAAGCACTCATAGAAATAACAATATCCTGACCTTATTGTGAGTAGTATAGATGCTGTTTTGGTGCTGTTACGAATATTTGGAAAAAACATTCTGAATATTTTTTTTGGGCTAGGTGGTCGTCCAGCATGTCAACATCCAGGGTTTGGGGAGAACCAAAGAAGATTTGCTTGGTTATGAGATCTCTGATGTCTTTAATGCCAAAAATCTCATTGACGTATGTATTTCTTTATGTACCTGTTCAGTTTTGTGGCACGCTAACGACAAACGTCCCCATGTTACTTTTTTTTTTAACTTTTGAGTTTGGTTGCAGGTCATGAAAAAAGCTCATATTGCAAGACAGAGGCTTCTCCGACTGGGAATCTTCAAAGAGGTGGAGGTCCTCATTGATACATCTGAGGGTAACTGAACCCCCTCTTGTTAGAGCCTAGAAAACAGTGAGTTTTGTGATCGCAAAGCCTGATCTGAGACTTCTTCTCCTCAGGTGCGGACGCTTTACCCAATGGTTTAGATGTGACTTTTGAGGTGAACGAAATCAAGCGTTTGACAGGAAGTTACAACACAATGGTTGGGAACAACGAAGGAAGCATGGTGGGAAAATGGCTTTTCCAGGAGTTACAACCATGATGCTAACTTCAGTCACAGAAAAGCTGAATGAGCTGTGAGTCTCTGTCCTCCAGGTTCTGGGTCTGAAGCTGCCAAACATGATTGGCCGGGCGGAGAAGCTCACTTTCCAGTTCTCCTACGGTACAAAAGAGACATCCTATGGCCTGTCCTTCTTCAAGCCCCAGCCAGGATACTTTGAACGCAAGTATGAGCATTGTGCTGAAGCCCAGCGTCAGAGTTCCAAATATCTCGATCGCTTTGCGTAACTTACAGACACGTTCCAGTTGACAGGAAGAAAGTATTTGACCACCAGCTGTTTCAGAGACTGGCTCCTTATTCCAAAAAGCGTAGATTCTGAGAAAAGTGTAAACTCTCAATTCGTCATCCTGCTCCCCCTCAGATGGATTTATTCTGTTCAACATGTTTATGACAAGCTGCAGTACCTGTCTTCACTGTTCTCTGTTTCAGCCTCACTCTCAATATGTACAAAGTCACTGGTCAGTTTCCATGGAGCTCCTTAAAGGAGACTGACCGCGGCGTGTCGGCTGAATTTAATGTAAGCAGTCTCTGCCATTCTCTGTCACTTCCTGCACCTGCGCTTACAAATGTGCAGCTTCCATGATGAGTACCATCCATTCATCCACCCACCCATCCGTCTGTCTGTTCACCCATTCATCCACCCATCTTATAACTATTCATTTGAACAACAATTCAATACATTGTGAACAGTCCTGATTGACTGACCTAAAATGGATCCAGGACATCTTCAAAAACTTCAACCAGTGTGACTCAGAGAGATATACCTTGGTACTGAACAATGCAGGTGAAATTTTCCAGATTCCTTGGATTTCTTCAAGATGATCAAGTGTAAATTAAATATTCTAGAACATTCTTAAACACTAAATGGTCACATTTCTTTGCTAAATTATAAGTGTTTCCACAGATTGTACTGGAATGATGGACTGATCAGTTTTTGTTGTCATCACATGTGTGTTGCCCTGATGTGATGCACTTGGTTGTTTTTACCTTATAGTCAAATCAACCTACTGTACCACAATCCAAATAGTTTTTTCCAATATCGATTATCAATCCGTTTATTTCATTTTGACACGGTTTTATAATGGTATAAGTCGATTTGATTAACAACTTACCCCAGACAGATCGATCAGGTTGTATCATAGGAATAGAAATTGAGTCATCGATTAACTTGGTGAAGTGTTACACCTCGAGCTCAAAAGTGAGACTTTTTAGATTCAATTGATAGAAATATTCTTTGAAAAAAAAACTGAAGCTTTTCATCTCCCTGTAGTTTCCTGTGGGGCCAACCAGCCACATGTTGAAGTGGGAGGGTGTGTGGAGGGAACTGGGCTGCCTGGCTCGCAGCGCCTCCTTTGCTGTGCGCGAGGAGAGCGGGCACTCGCTGAAGTCTGCCCTCTCGGTATGCATCCACATCTTTACGCCTGGTTTGTCTTTGCTCATTAGAATGTCCATTCTGTCCATCCCACCTATTCAGAACGATGCCTTCATTTGCAGCACACAATGTCAATCGACTCAAGAAATTCTGCCATCTTCCCGAGCAGTGGGGCCTTACTTCGCATCAACCAGGTCAGCATGCAGCCTCACAGCTTTAGAAGAGGCCTGAAGCCTTAGTGCCAGTTACCCTGAGACATCTATAGCAGCAACACCTTACCTAAATCCCTTCAATTTCATTGTTTCTGTCTTTGTTTTGAGGTTTTATTGACTTTTAGCTTTGTTTTCATATTCCAGATGTCCACGGCTTTAGTTGTTCTGTTATCAAATTGACTCTGGTGGATCTGAAAAAGCAAAAGTAAAAGTGTTTTTTATTTTAAAAAGTGCCTAAAAGTGGGCGAGCGCTCCATAAAAAACATAGAAAATACGCTGATGAAGCCAAGCACGTTCAGAAGCTTTGCTGCAGCATGTTCAGTGTCATCAGTTTCAAGACAAAAGAGGTTGTTTTTTATGTTTAATAAGGTGCGAAGCTGTCTTTGTGTTCTTGTTGACTGGTGTGTGTGTCGGATTTCTGTGCAGGAGCTGGCTGGCTTCACAGGAGGAGATGCCAGCTTCTTCAAAGAGGATTTTGAGTTGCAGCTGAACAGGCGGCTTTTCTGGGATTCCGTAAGGGTCTTTGTGTTAGTCCAGAAATGTTTTTCATGTCTTTAAACAGTCATGTTCTCATGTCTGTTTGCTTGGGCTAAACTAACAGTAGAGGGCAGCAAAGTTTGACTGATCAGTAAAGACTAAACCATTCTTGTGCAGCCTCCCTAAAGCATCTACTTCTAGGCAGATGAACGATGTTTGTCCCCTCAGGTCTTGTCTGCCTCTCTGTGGGGTGGAATGCTGTTTCCCATTGAAGGAAAACCTTCCTGCATCGCTGACAGGTCTGTCTCACGTTTCTTTTTAGATGTTGCATGCAAAAAGTCTGAAGCTAGTTCCTCAGATTTGAACTCGTTTGGATCTGGATGTTGTCCTATGCCACGTGTTGTCCCACTGACAGAAGTTTCTCAGTAATTGAGGGTTTTTCTGCTCAGGTTCTACCTTGGAGGCCCCACAAGTGTGCGAGGCTTTGGGATGTACAGCATTGGGCCTCAGAGTGAAGGTAAACACAGAACTCAGAAACATTTGTTTTCGTGAAGCTAAATTTAGTTGCTGTTCAAAGTTGATATGAAGCAGAATCTTGAGAGTATGACGTTTGAAAGATTCCTCTGGAATCCTAAGCAATTTGCACTAATTAGAAACCCTAAAAGGCATGGCATGCTGGGAGTTTATGTTTTCCCAGCTTTATCCCTACTTTGTCCTAGGAAGATTTTCTCTGCTTCTTCCTTCAGCTCCTGTTCTTAGAAGCTAGGTTTTGTGGTTTCATGCCTACAGCAGAACCACCATCACGTGACAGCGGGTCATTTGAAGCCCACATAAAGGGCGAGGCAGTCTTATCACCTTTAGATGTCTCATCTGTGAAGACGATTGATCTGCAGAACAGCAACCACCTCTTCAAGATGTCAAACGTCGTATTTCTTACCTGTTTTCTGTAACTTCCAGGTGACTATTTGGGTGGGGAGGCATACTGGGCTGGCGGCCTGCACCTCTATACTCCACTTCCCTTCAGGCCAGGGAGAGGAGGCTTCGGAGATCTTTTCAGAACACACTTCTTTCTGAATGCCGGTAACCTATGCAACCTGAACTATGGTGAGTTGACTCAATAAACAGCAAAGATGTAGATTCATCATCTGATTAGAGCTGTGACGGTGTCGAATTTTTCATCACCGCGGTGATGAACCACCAGGGGGCGCGGTGTCGCGGTTAACCGCAGCCCCCCCCCCCAAAAAAAAAAAAAAAAAAAAACACAAAATCCCCCAGCGGCCGCATCAGAAATAAATACAGTTACAACGTACTATTCTTTATAGTAAATAACAGTAACAGTAACAACTAACAACTACATATTTAACTTGTGAACTAACTATAGGTGTTGTAGAATGACTGTGTGTGAGCGCGGAGCGTCTTGTGTAGGAATAGAAGGTGCGCACACGTGTTGGGGGGGGGGGGGGTGTTGATTGTTCTGCAGCGGACAGCTCTGGAGCTGCACGCAAGTTTCACCTGTGCTCTCTGGTACAGACATCTTCTCAGAATATTATATATTGTCCAGTAATAAACAGACTCCAGACACTTTGTCACCTTTCCGGTAGCCGTGAAGCCTGACACCCATGAAGAACCTGGGGCAGGAGGCTCCGCCTTTGTTTATACAGACACGTAACGTAACGCTGCAAAAAATAGTTCCCAGACAAAACATGTAGTGATTTTCATGGAAATCTAACAGCGCGCGTTCATGTTTGGTGTTATGGATTGAAGGAGGACAGTAACCCCCCCCCCCACACACACACACAAAATCCTCCGGTGGGCGGCCGTGTCGCGCACTTAGGAACGCACGCAGCTTGTAATAGAAATGAATACAATGGAAATTAACAATTAGAAAGCAGTAAATTTGTCGTATTTCCTGATGCGGTGATGCGGTTATCGTCACAGCCCTACAACTGATTGTAAACTTTTTCTTATCTTGAAAAATACACCACAAAAATAATGTTTTCCTAAAAGTATGAATTTCATCTAAAATAGTAATAATAACAATAGTATATAAGCTGAAGAGAAAATCCATCCATCTTCTACTCATCCGGGACGGGGTCACTGGGGCAGCAGTCCCAAGCAAGCAAAGATGCCCAGATTCCCAGACTTCCCTCTCCCCGGCTACTTCCTCCAGCTCCTCTTGGGGGACCTCGAAGTGTTCCCAGGCTAGCCGAAAGACATAGTCTCTCCAGCTTGTCCTGGGTCTTCCGCCAATTGGGACAAGCCCGGAACACCTCTTGAGGGAGGCATCCAGACCAGATGGCTCCTGAGCTGGCTCCTATGGATGTGGAGCTGTTTTGTTTTTTCCTAAGAGCAGAAAAATAAGTTGACATATTTGTGCATTGATTCCTCTTTAGTCCATTTTTGTTCTTTCTGGAAAATGAGAAGGCAAAGGCTGCAGCAGTAACTCTGCTGAATGATGACATTTCTGAAATCTGTCTCAGTATCATATCAAGGCTCTTTCCTGCTGATAACCTTTCTGTCTTTTTTTTATTTTATTTTATTTTTACTCGTACGTTTTACTATGTTTTATCACATCATTTTTTTTATTTGTTTCACCTATTTATGATATTTTATCACATACATATTTTTTTCATCTAGAATTTTTACTCTTATATTTCACAATATTTGAACATATTTGTTTAATGCCTTTTAGCCAAGTTAGACTGTTTACGAGTGTTTTCTCCCCCTTAGCTGGGGTGTTTGTGTCTATGCTGAAACCCCGGCCAACAGGAGGACAGGGCAGACGGTCTTTCTGGGTTCTCTGTTCTTTAGCTTTTTTCTTTAGTCATTTCTCTTTTACTTGTGTTTGTTTTTGTGTATTTTATTGTGCGGGGCTTATTTAATTATTTATTGCATGAATAGGGATTGGTGTTTTCTGCAATCTTGTTTGTTTTTATGTACAGCACCTTGAGCGGGTTTTTTTTTATTTATTTTTTTTTTACATGAAAGGTGCCATATAAATAAAATAAATTGGAATTTGAATCTGAATTTGTCTGGCTCAAAGTATTCAAGTTGGTATTTGTCTGTGCAGGTGAGGGTCCTCGAGCACACCTTCAAAAGTTAGCAGAGTGTATTCGCTGGTCATATGGAGCAGGCATTGTGCTGCGCCTCGGAAACATCGCCAGACTGGAACTCAACTACTGCATCCCCATGGGGGTTCAGAGTGGAGATCGGTAGGACACAGCACAGTGCCATGTAGTACCACATAGTCTTATTTTTTTTTACACTGTTATCATGATAAAGTTCATAACTGGCTGCATGGTGATACAGTGGTTAGCGCGCTCACCTCACACTGAGAAGACCCTTGGGATCTTTTTCTGTGGAGTTTGCATGTTCTTTCTGTGCATGCGAGGGTTTTCTCTGGGCACTCCAGCTTTCTCAAGCAGTCCAAAAACATGCTATGTAGGCTAATTTAAAGTGTACCTAGTTGAGGGTGGGAGTTATTGTGTGGTCCTGCCACACCTAGGGACACTTTAGAGCAGCAGTGACCAAATCCAGGCCTCACAGATGAGGCAGGGTTTCTGGCTCTCCAGAAACCCTGCCTTATCTGCTGCTGATTACCTGGATCAGGTGTGTTTAGCCAATAAGCCTTAGCACCCCGTTCCCCTTAACTGCAGATGGTCAATAAGCCTTAGCACCCCGTTCCCCTTAACTGCAGATGGTCTGGGACTCTGTTAAACCATGTATTTCTGTGCCCTTCAGGCCTTTGGTTAAAAAAGGAGAACCACTCCATCCTTTTTCTCTGTGTTGATGATAAAGATCTGAAACGTTCTGTCAAACCCTGTTAGTTTTACTTTTTAAAAGGAAAAATCGTAAATAAATAAACATTTTCTTTACATTCTGTTGTTGAAATCATGGGCAGCTAACAACTTCAGAAACCTCAGAATGAAGTTTGAAGGTAAACTAGACTGTCAAAGTTGATCTGTTTGGGCTTCAAATAAACTACAGGAACTCCATTATTTTTCTCTCCTTTAATCTTGGGAATTTGACCTTGACTTTTTCTTTTACTCTAAGATATCATTACAACATGAGCACCAATAGAAACATCATCAGAAGCATAAAGCTCAGTGGTCCTCTTTCCTGTGTTTCCTCTTTGCAGGATATGTGACGGTGTCCAGTTTGGAGCAGGAATTCGTTTTCTGTGATCTCCTCACATCCCTGACCTCACTGTTCACTCTCAAGTCAAAGCGAAAAAGGGAGAACTCTGTCACCGTTGTTCACTCTGAACCTGTTGTAGAATCTAAAAGAAAAGCATGGGCCTGGGTGGCAGTAAAATGAGCTGATGTCCCTATATGTCTTTTATTTTCTCCATTTAGGCTTTGAGAAAACAAGCCTCCAGGGTCACAGTAATAGATCTAACCTGAGAGAGGAGCCATAAACTCCCTCTTTGTGTCCGCTCTGGCCTTTCTTTGTTGTGATTAGTGTTGGCACTTTGTTTCCTGTAGCAGCACCAAGGTATTTATTATACTGGAGGATATGGTTGTTCCCCTGTTGGTCTACCTGAAGTTGAAGATTTTTGTGGCCTTGACCAATCACGTTGCACGTAAAAGCATTTAGTTTTTGAAGTGTGAATAACTGACTCCAGTGCCACAAGGGGGAGATGACAAACCAGCACTTTCCACCCAAACTACACTAAGGTTGAAGAAGACGCTATCTCAGGCAGACCCTGAACACCTTCCGCCACCAGTCTTCTTACTGTATCTCCTCTGTTGGTGTTGTCAAAAAGATTTTCATTAATAAATTCCAGCTGCCCCCTCTGTCTTTTTGTGTCCTTTTTTGTGTTTTGAACATGCATCTACTTACAGGGTAAAGTCTGTTAATGTGAGGTATCACATGCTCAATGGCTGGTCTCTCCCAGATCTGGTTGCCATGGCGGTGTGCAGGGAAACAGCTGCTTACAGTTCTCCACATTTTATGTTTCATTTAGTGTGTTTATAGATTTTGTTTTGCACAGCTTTTGGTTCACAGTTTACGTATAGCTGCCACAATCTTCTAAGTCTAGGATTTCGCTTTGGGACAATAATATCAATCACATTGATGTTTTGATGTGAAACCTCCCACGATATACCTGAGAAAATGGCCAGGATTCCAGTGTCTCCATGGATGGTTGGTCCCAACAACAAGCCCAAGAGAAAAAGAAAACACAAGAAGAAAAAACTAGGCTGTACTGGAACAACTTTAAAGAAACCCTTACTCCCCAGCCTTTTTCTTTCTAATGCCAGGTCTGTAACATAGATTAACTGAGGCTACAGATCACAGCTGATTCGGTCATAACAGAAACATGGCTTAAGAAGTATTTGCCAGACTCAGCAGTTGATTGGCAGGACATTCAGTCTACTGCCACAACAGGAACAGTGACTCTGGTGAGAGCAGAGGAGGAGTGTTGTGCATCTACATAAACAAAACTGTAGTAATTGTGGACAAATGTTGTTCCCCCTCCATCTAACCCTGTCTTCTGCATCCTCTTCTCCAACACCAACTACCTTCTTGTCTTCCTTCACTCCATCCAGAAACATCATCTTTTGTTTTCCTCTAGACCTTTGGCAGCTCTAGACTCAGCATCCTTCTCCCAATAGATTCACTGTCTCTCCTCTGAACATGTCCCAACCATCCCAGTCTGACCTCTGTGACTTTGATCTGCAAAACCTCTATCATGTGCAGTCCCTCTGATGTCCTCATCCCTGATCCTATCCATCCAGGTCACCCCCAAGGAGAACCTCAACATCTTCATCTCTGCAACCTCCAGCTCTGCTTCCTGTCTTTTCATTAGTGTCTCTAGGCCCAACAATCTGACTGCTTTTCTACACCTTTCCTTTCATTTCAGCTGAAAGAAACTCTTCTATCACACCTGACACTTTTCTCCACCCATTCCAACCTGCCTGCACTCACTTCTTCACCACACTCTCCTTTCTTCTGGACTGTTGACCCTAATGCACTTCTTCATCTCTTCTCCCTGTAAACTTACAGCCGCCACTTGGGTTCCTCTCACTCACACACATCATCTTCATCTTGTGGCTTCATCTTGCTGCGTCTAACCTTCATTCTTCTCCTTTCCAGAGCAAACCTCCACCTCTCGAACTTATCTTCCACCTGCTCCCAGCTCTCACTACAAATCGCACAATTGTCTACAAACATCATAGTCTATGGTGATTCCTTTGGTGATAACCTCATCTGTCAGCCTGTCCATTACCATTGCAAATAGGAAGGGGTTCAGAGCTGATTCATGATGTAATCCCACCTCCACCTTGAACTCCCCTGTCACCCCTACAGCCCACCTCCCCACTGTCTTAGAGCCCTCTTACATGTGCTGCACAGCTCTAACATACTTCTCTGTCACTCCAGACTTCATCATACAATACCACAGTTCCTCTCTGGACACCCTGTCATAACCTCTCTACAAATCTACAAAGACACTGTAGATTTGACCTCTGACCTTGTTTTTACTTCTCTATCAAACATCCTCAAAGCAATGATTGCATCTGTAGTGCTCTTTCTTGGCATGAAACCATCCTGCTGCTCACAAATGTTTACTTATGCTCTTAGTGTAGGTTCAACTACTCTTTCCCATAACTTCATTTTTTGGCTTATCAGCTTTATTCCTCTTTAGTTCCCATAACTCTGCACATCTCCCTTATTCTTAAAAATGGACACTATCACATTTCTCCATTCCTCAGACATCTTCTCACTGCCTAAGATCCCGTTGAATAACCCAGTCAGAAAGCCCACTGTCATCTCTTCTAGACACTTCCATACCTCCCAGGTATATAATCAGCACCAAGTGCCTTTCCACTCTTCCTCCTTTTCAATGGCCCCCTCACTTCACCCCTACTAATCTTTGTTATTTCCTGCTCCACAACAGTCACCTCTCCTATTCTTTCTTTTCTCTCATGTTCTTCATTCATCAACTCTTCAAAGTATTCTTTCCATCTTTCCATTAAACTACTGACACCTGCCAAATACATTACCATCCTTTTCCCTAATCACCCTAACCTGCTGCATATCCTTCCCATTTCAGTCTCTCTGCCTTACTAACCTGTACAGGTCAGTCTCTCCCTCTTTACCACCCAACCTAGTATACAAGTAATTATGAGCCCCTTGGTTGGCCTTTGACCCCTCTACTATCACCTTCAAACCTGACTGTCAAATCAGCTCAGTGGTAAAATCCAGCTTCTTTTATCTGAAGCAGTTGGTAAAGCTGTTTTTATCTAAAAGTCCTTTTGAGACAGTAATCCATGGCGTCATTGCATCTTGGCTTGATTACTGTAACTCTCTTAATTTTGGAGTTAGCCTGTCGTCCTTCTGTATCAGTTTCTGATCATTTGGATGGGTGATCCAATACCTTTTGTAATATTGTGTGGAACAGGAATCACCTACCCTGTTCCTCGTGGACACCCTGCTTGTTTTGCAGCTAAACCAGCTTCAGTAATTGCTGCTCACCTAGATCAGGTTTGTTCAGTTAATCAGAAACTGGGCTTATTCAATCCAGCTAATCAGCATCTACTTAACCCTTGTGCTATCCTATGGCCCCACCCTTACACTGACGTGTTCTCCCTACCATGACAAAGGTGGATAATGGTGGAGAGGATTTCATGTAATCCATGGACACCAGTGAAGATCACAAATCATTGAAGACAAAAGGTTCAGCGCACTGTCTAGTCTAGTTGGTCTAGATGACCCAACTCCCAACATTAAAATGCCAAGAATAGCCCAAGGGTTAAACAGGGGTACCTGCAAAACAAGTAGGGCGATTGTCCATGAAGAACAGGGTTGGTGACCCATGGTGTAACCCTGCTCCTAAACATCTTGCTATAATGTCAACTAACATGTTATTACATTCAAAGTCTCTGCTCTCAGTCCAACACTCATGACTTTCCTCTTCTCTCTCTTCCTACCAACACACCGTCCTGCTCTAATTCGTCTACCAACAACAGTAGTCAAATTTCCACCAGCCCTCTGTCAGTGAACAGCACTGATGGTGGTCATTAGTAAGCTAGGCCTCGACCGATCCGGTATGCATATCATAGGTCTGATTCACATATTTGGTTTGGCAAGATTTTAGGTTGAATTGACTTCCTGACACAACCTTCTGGAATCATTCAGGGTTGGGATTGGTACAATGATATCCTGGCTTGAACCACAGCTGTTTAAATATTGGTATGTAGCTAATTTATCTGATGATAGCATTAGGATAACTAATAATTCCAGCTGGCTAAGCTTAGCTGCAATTAGTCTCAATAGTTTTTTATTCTTCCTTCAGTTTTTTTGTGTATCTGCTACTGTTTCTTATAACAATTTGACAACAGCAGCTCCAATTTTCAGCAATAAAACGATTGAACACATTTCTGCAAGAAATACAATTTATTAAGGTATTAATAAGGTGTTGATTTTTTTTTACGAGTTCACTAGCCTTTATTGCTCTATAAACTGGACAGTTCCACAATAGTACTCAGACTTATTCAAAAAAGAAAAGAGAAAAAAGTTAAAAGTTCAGGGGTATTTAAAAATATAAAATAAAACTGTAGTTTTAAGAGGTGAAGTGTGTATGAGTGTGCGCGTGAGCATGTGCGTTATTTGGGGGGGTACAAGTCTTCAGGACCTAAAAATAACTTCAGTCATCCAGTGCGCGCCTTGAACGCGCGCTCCGGGATCACCACGTGCTCGCGCACGTACGTTGCATGGCAGCACGTACACCGTCGACCGGTTGCTGACGGGTCTAATCTGGCTGTTGCAAGCCCAGTCCATGATAAGTGGACCGCCCCGCCTGCTCGTTGTCATCCGGCGCACAACGACGCGCAGATAAGGTCCGGCGGCACGCGCGCGATTCCACTCTGTCTGTAGCTCCTCACATATTAAACCCCGCCATTATGTTGTGGACGGCAAGTCAAGTCTTCAGGAAATTCTCCACCTCCTCCGTGAGTAGCTCTCGGTTTGTGCATCGTCCCACCGGGCTCGTGGGTTCGGCCCGGTTCTGCTCTTAGCGGGCATCAGGAATGCAGCTGACAGTTTCATGCAGAAGACGCCGGCCCTTCATTTGAGGGGTGGGGGAAGGGAGGGGGGGTGTCGCAGATGACAGGTCCACCCCCCCGCGCGCGTCTTGCCGCGTGCGCTGTTCTGCAGGAGGCTCTGGCTCCTTCACGTGAGAGATTGATGGAGCCTGGCGGGAGCTGTCACGTAAGCCTGCGCACCTGTGCAGGAAACATGACACTCCCCGCACATGCGCTGCCCGGACCCGCGGGGGGTGGGGGGGTCTTCTCCCTCAGAAGACATAACCGGAACTGCAATAACGTTTGTATAGAAACGATCAGGTGGTTTCCTCCGGGCTTTCTTCCAAGGCCCCCGTTGACGTTCAGGAGCTGTAGAAAACACCTGAGCCAGGTGGAGGAGGAATATGTGTCACATAGTGTGTTTAAGGGGCTCCAGGTGAATTCCACCTTAAAACTGGGTCCATGTTTGACCCATAAGAGGCCAGAGGTAAAGATGAATCCCCTCAGACTGAATCTCTGCTTTCGTTACAGCATTATTACCAGAAGAAGCTGAAATTGGCCATCATTGGTCAGAGTCTGTTTGGACAGGAGGTGTACAGCAGCCTGAGGAAGCAGGGCCACAAGGTCGTGGGGGTGTTCACAGTCCCTGACAAAGATGGCAAAGCAGACCCCCTTGGTGAGCTTTTCCCACTTTTTCCCCCATCCCTAAATGGCCTTAATCGAGCACAGAAAACCAAAAAACAGAAGATGTTTATGGTCCTTTTTTAAACACTTTAAAGAGTTGCTGCTGTTTATCGATGCATTTACAGTTTATCTTAAATACAATAAAACATATTAATACAAAATTATGCAAAATCTAAAAGACAACATAATTCTGACTTTTTCTAAACTGTTATTTAGGATGAATTATACCTTTATTCATGTGATGTTTGCAATATATGTTCTCGATAGATTTAAAATAAAAATTCCAACAGGACATAAGAGGTAAATCCTCTGTTCAGGTTACATTCATGAGTTAGTATTTGGAATCCAGAGCAACCTGCTGCATCTCAGTGTTTCACTTTGAAGCTGAGCTGCTTGAATCAGCTGGAGTTAAGGAAGGAAAAGGAAATCAACAGCTGGACTTTCTCTGTGATTCTGGATGATGATGACTCAACAATGAATATAAATGAGGCGTGAAGAGGGGGATCAAACTTTCTTGACAGAAAAAGGAAAACCTGCAGCCCAGATGAACCTTTTAAACTTAATCCTTTCACTCCATCATGGTCCTAAAGCCCTTTACATTTCAAATGTTCTCTAAAACTAGTGTTTTTGCAGGAAGTACACTCAGTGGATCCAGGAGGATTGTAGGTAGCCCCAGTCCTCCTGCTCCCTGTGTTTGACCTGGTCAGCGTAACCACAGACTGTGCTTTGGCTGAGGTAGATGCATGTTGACTCCCCTGTGCCTCTGAACAAAACAGGCCTTCATCCGTGTCAGCTCATGGATAGTGGCTCCATTGTCAGTGCGAGGGGAGGCTCACGCAATCTCTCCACAAAGCATCGTCCACTTCTGTCAGTCACTTCTCCACCTTTCCACTCATTTTCTGCTTCTCTTGTCTGGACTGACGGAGCCTTGCAGAACCAGGCCCTTATCATGTTTAGGGCTGTTCTGGCGCCTTATGTGGGCTCTGCTGCTTCATCTGCTGCACGGCAGTACAGCTGTGGGACTGAAGTAAACGTTGAACTCTACCAGTGTGTAAGTTAGACCGGGTAGACCTGGTAGGAACCAGAATGTCTGATACAGACTGCTGCTTCTTGCATGCTTCCAGGAGTGAATGACCCCTCAGACCCAACCGTTTACTCTGCATATCTAGCAGCTGATACATCCTGGTGGATGTTTAGCACATGGGGGTTGTTATCGATGACAAACTAAGTTGGAAGCCTTACATCAGACACATACAAACTACAGTCTCAAAAGGTGCTCAGCTGGCAGCTCATGAAACAGTACCAGTGTCCACATCTACAGTGAAGAGGCGACTTTGGGATGTTGGCCTTCAGGGCAGAGTAGGAGAGAAAAAGCCATGACTGAGACTGGACAGACATCGGACATAGGAAGTTTGGAAAAAGTGTTATGAACAGACGAATAGAAGTCTGAGTGGTTTGGATCAGAAACATTTTTGAGACCCAGAACAACTGAAAAGATGCTGGACCCGTGCCTGGCGCCATCTGTCAAGCATGGTGCGGGTTACAATATTGGTCTGAGGTTGCTTTGGTGCTGGTAATGTGGGAGATTTGTTCAGGGTTAAAGGGACTTTAAATAAGAAAGATTCTCACTCTATTTCACGCCATGCCATACCCTGTGGCGCCTGATTGGAGTCAGTTTCATCCTTCAATAGGAAGATGACCCAAAGAACCCTTCCAGACTGTGCAGAACTATTTAGAGAAGAAGCAGCTGGGATTCCATCAATAATGGAGTGGCCAGCGCAGTCACCAGATCTAAGCTCCATTGGGCTGTTGTGGGAGCAGGTTGACCATATGGTACCATAGAAGTACCCATCCAGCCAATCCAACATGTGGGAGGGGCTTCTAGAAGAGTGGGGTACATGTTTCCAAATGACTTCTGCAAACCTGGAACTGCTGCAAACGGAGGATTTTTGACCAAAGCAAAACAAGAATTCAAATAAATATCATCATTTCTAGCCTTGTAAATCTCTTGACTATATTTTCTATTTATTTTACAACTCATTTGGTAAATAAGTGACTTTTCATGGAAAACACAAAATTGTCTGGGTGACCCCAAACCTCTGAATGGTAGTGTAGATTTTAACGTCAAGCAGCGACGGCTGTTTTATAGAATTTTCTTTTCTGTGCTGATGCTCTAATAATGAGTTGGGTTGGAGCAGACTGCTTCAGTTGAAGGACATGACAGAGCAGCAGAACCTGAAGGGAACTCAAACGCATTCAAAAGATTGGGGATGATAAACTCTGCTCTCTTTAGAAAACGACCCTTCTCTTTACTTGGAGCTTCAGAGAAAATGCTGTCAAACAGAAAATGTCTTCAGTGAAGCTCACTAAACCCTCAAAATGCTTCATCTTCATCTTCATGTCGGGTTGAATAGAGAAAGATTTGTAGATGCAGGCTGCAACTCTGAGCTTTCTCTGTTTTCTTAGCGGTGGCTGCAGAGAAAGACGGGACACCGCTGTTCAAGTTTCCACGGTGGCGGAACAAGGGGCAGCCCCTCCCTGAGGTGGTGGACGCATACAAGTCTGTGGGGGCGGAGCTCAACGTCATGCCCTTCTGCTCCCAGTTCATTCCTATGAATGTTATTGACCACCCCAAGCACGGTTCCATCATCTATCACCCCTCCATCCTGCCCCTGCACAGAGGAGCCTCTGCCATCAACTGGTGAGGGGGGTGCAAAACCCCTGGTTTCTTATAACTGTTTGCTGTTCTGGAGAAGGAGCACATGTTCTGCGTCTGATCCTCTGGCCTGTCTGCTCTCTACCTGTGTTGGCAGTAACTCATGGCAAAACTCATGTTTTTCAGTAACATAAAGTAGTGTAAAGCTGCGTTCATACTGAACACCATTCGCACGCCAAATTCAAGACAGAAGCCTCTCTTTCTTTTCTTTTTTTTACTTGTTCTGTCCAGAAACTGAGCAAACAAATGAGAGCAGAAGGCCTTTTGTGTTGGACATGTTTTACTATTACAAATAGAGGGTATGTATCCTCAGATAACCAGGGTGTATATTTGTATAAACCCCCTTTTTGACGGCTCTCTTTCAATGTGCAGCGCTTTTCAATGCCTGTCTGCATTAGTCCAAGGAGGACAAAAAATGAAATTAGACGATTGTTTTATCTTTGTCTTAATGCAAATAAAAAAAAAATATTACTAAGTTTAGGAGGTAAGTGATCAGATTCTCCTCTGTGTTGGTTTTGGAATCGCATCATTGAACACCTCACAGGACAAAGCTAAGTTTCTGATTGGTTGATGCGATGCGTCTTCTTCGTCAAAGTTCGAGATTTTTTTTAACTCTGGATGCGCCATAGAATTCACATTCAACATTCCACAGCTGGTCGTTGCCAGATCATCTGCTTTATCATCTTTTTGTTGCTCTCTTTGTTTTGTCCCGTTTACAGTATTTTCATTAAATGATAAGCTTTCTGCCACCAGACCCAGTCTCCTGCATTCTGGGTCCTCCAGTTTCTGACACCCATGTGCATTTATCTTTTTATTTCTTACACAGCATCTTTTTCGGAGAGAGAGGGGCACATAAAGCAAATAAAATGTTATTATTATTTTATAATGGTCAAAAGCAGGGGTTTTGTACAGACAAGAGTGCTTCATGGAGATGGAAAAACAGGAAGAGAGGATAAAAATCTAAGAAAAACCTAGATAAATAACAGATACAAGAAAATGCTGATTTTTAAAATAAATGATTTGCTAGAATGTTTTCTAAAATAGATCAAAAGAACCGTTTTTTTTCTGCCTTCAGGACCTTGATCCATGGAGATGAAAAAGCTGGTTTCACTGTGTTCTGGGCTGATGATGGGCTGGACACCGGCCCCATCCTGCTGCAGAGAGAGTGTGCGGTGGAGCCTGATGACACCGTGGACACACTGTACAACCGCTTCCTCTTCCCAGAAGGGATCAAAGCTATGGTAACTGTCTGGAATCTGGATCTCCATCCCTCATCCCTCAAACTGCTGAGGAAGTTCTGCTCAAGACTTCTTTGGACAAGAGAGATTCTGATTTCTTGAAAGGAGAGAAGACCCAAATCTCAGACTGAGCTGTCTGTCTCGCTGTAGGTGGAGTCTGTGCAGCTCATTGCTGATGGAAAAGCCCCCAGAATTCCTCAGCCAGAGGAGGGTGCGAGCTACGAGGGTATCCAAAGGAAATCCAACGCCAGGGTGAGAGTCCTACGAAGATACCAAGCACGTCAGCTCGGCCTAAGCCTTAGGCTGCATCACACAGCCTGCCGGCTCTGCCTGCTCTGTCATAACACTCATGCACTGAAGGACTGCTTCTGCCGCCTCACACTGGATCAGACAGACAGACGGACACTGGCTGAGCCGATTTCTCTCCTGCAGCCACGTAGCCGTCAGCATATTTCACTGTGCTAACCATAGGGGAGAGGTTTGCTTTCCTCAGTAATCTAGGAGCAGCCAGCTGTTTGACTTTGCCCTCATTCTCAGTCATGCAGATAACAAAACCAGTCTCTCTCTGTGGTTCCCAGGTTGACTTGGCCCAGCCAGCTAAGGCCATCCACAACTGGATCCGAGGCCACGACAAAGTCCCCGGAGCCTGGGCGCTCATCGGTGGTCAGGTGTGTTTTCTGGCAAGGCCAGGCCTCTGGCAGCCTGCACTCTGACTGCTGAGACCACGAACAATAAACGATGACAGCGTTTATTGTTCCAACAATGTGCTCTTCCCAACCTGTATTTCATGTTTATGTGTAAAAAAACCAAACAATGACAGTGGATGTTACTGTTTGGCAGGAACAGCAGGGATGTCATGTACTCAACTCCTCTTCTTCACGTTGCTTCACTTCTGGGAAGTGTATTATATTCAGACCTCATTTCACAGCAAACACGAGGACACAACCTTTTTTTCAGGGTTCCCGCTGATGCCATGCTCTCATAACTAAAAGCTCAGGAGAGATAAACACAACATTAACAAAAAATTACCACCAGCACTTTTAAAGGATTATACATTTCCCTTTCTTTTGGTTTTTTTTTGAAGAAAAGCTGGAATGTTGATGTCAATCATGAACTTACTTTGTCTACTGGTTCCTTAGAATAAAAGACAAAGATGTGTTTTTGTGAGTTAAAGTTGGGCACTGGTTTGTCTGCATGCATTTGCTGGCTGGAGCAGAAGTTATTTGACTGTATTTTTGAATCCATGCCTCTTTAAACGGTCACTGTTGCAGATGGAGTGCATTCTCAGTCACATCAGTGGTTAAAGTTACTGTCTTTCAGTCAGTGACCTTCTATGGCTCATCCATGCTGACCGGGTCGGTCCCAGCCGGCCAGCCCCTGGAGATCGAGGGAGCGTCCCAACCTGGCATTATCTCAAAGAACGGGCTGGTGTTGTTTGGAAATGATGGGAAGGCTGTAAGTGTCACTTCTGACTTTCTTTACTCCGTTTGGTTCTGTTGACCAGGTCTCTGCAGCTCCATTATTGAAACAGATCAGAATAATCTGTGTTCTCTGCTTTTATGGGTTCACACTCCACGCTCAGCTCCTAGTGAAGAACCTGCAGTTTGAAGATGGAAAGATGATTCCTGCTTCCAAGTACTTCTCCTCTGGAGAGAACTCATCTGTGGAGCTGACTAACGAGGAGAAGCAAATGGCCGAGGAAATCAGGGCAAGGAGATCTTCGTCTTTCTCAAATCAACAAACTATCTAAGTAAGGAAAATAAGGCTCTTCTCTTTCCACTTAAAGAACATCTGGAAGGGCATCCTCAGCAACGTGCCGGCCATCGTAGACACCACAGACTTTTTTAAGTCTGGAGCTGCCTCCATGGATGTTGTCAGGTGAGGGTGAGGTGCTATGAAGGATTTTGAAATGACTCAACTGAAACAATATTCATTTGAAACGTGCTGTGCTCTTTACTGAGGTCTAAAGATAGAGGAGGAAATAATACATTTGAACTGCTCATTGGAGGAATGTCAATGAATGCAACAGTCCTCAGTTAGTAACTGAGCCTATTTCAATTTCAAAAAGTCAAAATCCAGAATCAACTTGAAGACTTAAATGTCTGCCTTAAAAAGTCATTTCTTGTATGACTATCACTATGGTTGACTTTGTCTCGATGAGTTTCCTGATTTCCTTTTGGTTTTTCCGACACCTGTCTGTCACTCTGTGCACCTGATGACCTCACAGAAGCTGTAAAGGTCATCAAGTACATAGGCAGATGACCTCAGAGAAGCTGTGAGCTTTTAGGGAAGTCCAGTTGTGTGCGGGAAAGTGGATTTGGTTTGACCTTACTGTGTGCAGGCTGGTGGAGGAGGTGAAGCAGAAGTGTGCCGGTGTTCAGCTACAGAATGAGGACGTATACATGGCCACCACCTTCCAGGACTTCATCCAGATATTTGTGCGCAAGCTGAGGGGAGAAGACCAGGAGGAGGAGCTCACCATTGACTATGTTAGTCCAGTCAGCAGTTTTAACACTCAACAAGTCAGGAAGTTGAACAGTTAGGTTTGAGAAGGAACACAGTGACAAGACCATGTTTGTCATCGCACATGTGCAGAGATTTGAGTTTTGCTCACGGTGAGGCGGCTGGACCGTGGATGTGTGTGCTTAGGGCTTGATTTGTAACTCTTACAATACATGTTGTGCGTAACTGTGTGTACTTGTACACTTGACTATCAAAAACTTACAAATACTAAATACAGATTACAGCAGCTAAAAAATAAGCTGGAATTCCAAATGGCTCCTATGTCTTATGTGAACAAATCTTTAAATAGGACACTCCAATCACCTGACACACACAAAAAACCACATTTACGCACAGTGGACTCCTACAGATATTTATGGATTCAGGCTAAGGAGACAGAGTCAGAAAACAAGCTCTTGAATGAAGGATGTTTAAGACCTGAGAGTAAGAAACAAGCGTTCCCTGTGACAGAAGCACTTTAGGGGTTTCTGTAGAGAACTTTCTGAGTTGGGATGAAGCCATAAGGAGTAATCTGTGAGTTTGCATCCTTTCATTTAGCTTCTCAGCAAACTCTCTGGTTCTTTTAGGCAACCAAAGAAGTCAACAACATGACAGTGAAAATGCCATACCAGTGTTTTATCAACGGGAGGTTTGAGGATGCAGAAGATGGCAAGACCTACAGTACTATCAACCCTACGGATGGATCTGTGAGTCTACCTGTTCCTCCTTTCACTCTGTCTGATGTCACAGAGGATTTGGCTCCTGTCTTCTCAGCTTGAACAGTACATTTTGTTTAATAGAAGATTCTTCGTGCAGGTGATCTGTAAGGTCTCCTATGCAGCAGTGGGTGACGTGGACCGGGCAGTGGCTGCTGCTAAGGAAGCTTTTGACAACGGGCCTTGGGGCAGGATGAACCCCAGAGACAGAGGGAGTCTCCTGTACAAGTGAGCAGCTCCCCCTGGAGGACAGGGTTTTTCCATAGCAAAATAAAAACATTAACCCTTGTGCTATCCTATGACCCCACCCTTACATTGACGTGTTCTCCCTACCATGATAAAGGTGGAAAGATTTCATGTAATCCATTGACACCAGTGAGGATCACAAATCATTGAAGACAAAAAGGTTCAGAGCACTGTCTAGTGGGTCTAGATGACCCAACTCCCAATGTTAAATGGCCTAGGATAGCACAAGGGTTAAGAGAAACATGGATTTTAATGACCAGAAAAGTGTCTTCACATGACATTAGAGGTAAAACCATGCAAATGTTTTTATGTTCAGATTACAACTCTAGACTGAAAGCTGCTCCAGGTAAACCAGCCTTCATAGACTGCACCAGGGTTTCTGCGGGGCGTTCAAAGTCACTTCATAGATCTGGAGAAAATGTGGTTATTTTAAAGAGACTGCTGCTTTTCAAAAGAAGAAAAACTGCAGTTTGGCAGGAATGTAGGTAACCAGATGCATCTGTAGCTGAACATGTAGGAATCCCTTTTATTTATTCCATAACGACTTATTAGTTGTTAGCTAGGCTTTTTAAGTCCAATGTTTAGGCTGACTAATATAACTTCTAATTTAAAGCCACACGCCCCCTAACCTCATTTGATCTTTAGGTTAAGTGGTCAGGAATTGTGCAGAACATGGCCCAATACTGGATTAGAGCTCTTCTAAAAAGGGGTTTAGCCTTATTTAGCTTTAAAATATGTTAAAGATGAAGCCAGAAATGAGTTTTTATAAAAACCTAAACACGGTGGAAAATGAAGTCACGGGAAAAGCATCTTTTCAGAAACACCTGCATCTGTTTGTAGAAGCCTGAGGCGTTCCGTTGGCTAGTTAAAGGCCACACCCACTGATTAGCATTTTTTAAGGAAATAGGGGGGTTTCAGTCATTGTTTGGAAATGCTATAGTCTCTATATTATATTTCTTCTTGACTGTTTGGTGTCGTTAAAAATGCTAGCGTTGCTGATTTCTATAGAAAACCTGTAAAAGTCACTGCCAGCTCCTTCCCTCAGGCTTGCAGACCTGATGGAGGAGCATCAGGAGGAGTTGGCCACCATCGAGTCCATGGACTCTGGAGCTGTATACACGCTTGCTCTCAAGACTCACGTCGGCATGTCCATTCAGACTTTTCGCTACTTTGCTGGCTGGTGTGACAAAATTCAGGTGGGGCAATGTTCTCTTTGAGCCTGGAAACACACGCTGTCATCAGACCAATAAAATCTGTGCTATTTCTTATGTGTACAGGGCAAAACCATTCCCATCAACCAAGCCAGGCCCAACCGCAACCTGACCTTCACAAAGAAAGAGCCTCTGGGGTGAAGTTCTATGACTGAACTGAAACATCTCGTCCACTGTTTTCTGTCATGAGTGACCAACTGCTTCTTTGTGCGGCAGAGTTTGTGCCATAGTCATCCCCTGGAATTACCCCCTCATGATGCTGGCTTGGAAAAGTGCAGCCTGTTTGGCAGCTGGAAACACGTTAGTCCTAAAACCAGCACAGGTGGACATTTTCTCTGATGTTCCGATAGTGAACCATTTGCATGTGTCCAAGTTTTCATGTTAACATTATCATGTAAATGTAAACACCATCAGATGTTTAGGTCGTCCCGTTTCCTTCCCAGGACATTTCTCCTCTGACTTAATCGTTTGTGTCATTTCCAGGTGACTCCTCTGACTGCGCTGAAGTTTGCTGAGCTTTCTGTGAAAGCTGGAATCCCTAAAGGAGTCATTAATATTCTACCAGGCTCCGGTATACACAGAAAAAATGATGCCATGTCTATAAGGCTGTCCTGCTCAGACGCATACTGCTAAAATCATACTAAAAGCTGAGCTCATTATTCACAATTCTATTTGAGTTTGTTTAGAAATAGAAAGGTCTTTTGAGCAGATTCCTGTTCGTAAACAAGTCCATTTGTCACTTTCTTTTTGTTGAAAAGAGCTGGGAGGAAGTCAGATGGGATTTTTCTGGTTAAACTCCGGTTGCTGCATGCACAACATGAAAAACATGTTTAAAAAAAAACTTTGGTCCAACGTTCTTTGAACAAACAGTTCCCATCAGTTTAAAGTCTTACATCTCCTGATTCTGCTGCTTCACACATCGAAGGACAGTTTATTGGAGGTCTAAATTCAGTTCCTTTCACTTTGAAGTCGGTCCTACATTTGCCTTCTTGACAATTTATTTGTTTTTGCTTCGTTTATTAGTGTTGACTGATGTGTTGTGTTGGCATCTGAGAGCAGAGACTGGAGGGATTTCTTCTCTTTAGGTGGCATGGTGGGGCAGCGTCTGTCCGACCATCCTGACATTCGCAAGCTGGGTTTCACTGGCTCCACGCCGGTCGGCAAGCAGATCATGAAGAGGTAACAGCCTGTCGGTCTGCTAACTGCACTTCAGAGCTGCTGATCCTCTTCGTCTCTGGTCTTCAGCTGTGCCCTCAGCAACCTGAAGAAGGTTTCTCTGGAGCTGGGCGGGAAGTCCCCTCTCATCATTTTCAGTGACTGTGACATGGACAAGGCCGTTCGCATGGTGAGGAGCAAATCTTTGGCCATATTCCTTTCCTTTCTTTGCATTTGTGTCAGACTGATCCATCAAATTTGAAATTTTAAGTGAGATCACAGTAAGATTTAAAGTGAGACTGCTTTTGTTGAGCGTTTCCCAAACATTCTTGTCCGTCAGTTCTAAGCCCTGAATCCATGTTAGGAAGCTGGAGTAAAGGATTGTTTTCATCATTAAATAACATGTCAGCTTCATGTCAACAGCTGCTTTAAAAGATCCTTAAAAACACGCTTGCTTCTCCGCAGGGCATGAGCTCTGTGTTCTTTAACAAAGGAGAGAACTGCATCGCTGCTGGGCGTCTGTTTGTGGAGGAGTCCATCCATGACGAGTACATTCGCCGGGTGGTGAGCCAAACTGAACCCCGACACCCTTCTGCCCCATCATGCAACAGGAAAACACTTCATTAACCACAATAGACTCATGTCTACGTCGACAACAGCAACATATTTACAGTGGACAAAATCTTTGGTACCCCTCAGTTAATGAAGAAAGTCCACAATTGTGGACTTTCTTTTTTCAAGTCACTGAAATGACTTGAAATGTTCAAAAGTAACAACAAATTAAAAATGTATTGAAAATTATATAATCAAAATCAGCCATTACTTTTGAGTTGTTGGTTAACAGAATTATTTAAAAAAGCAAACTAATGAAATAGGGCTGGACAAAAATGATGGTACCTCAATAAAAGACTGGGAACTAATTGATGAACTCAGGTGTGTCCTTTAATGACATCACAGCTGCTTTCAAACCCATAATCAGTCAGTCTGCCTATTTAAAGGGAGACAAATAGTCACGTTGCTGTTTGGTGAAAAGGTGTGAACCACACTTGTGCTATCTTAGGCACTTTAACGTTGGGAGTTGGGTCATCTAGACCCACTAGACAGTGCTTTGAACCTTTTTTCTTCAATGATTTGTGATCTTCACTGGTGTCCATGGATTACATTAAATCTTTCCACCTTTATCCACCTTTGTCATGGTAGGGAGAACACGTCAATGTAAAGGTGGGGTCATTTAAGATAGCACAAGGGTTAAATGTGAACTCCTAGATCGAGGTACATCAGTGTAGGATTGCACCATTCATCGTTGTTTGAGCCAGAGTGGACTGCATGAGAGAAGACCCAGGAAGACACCACTGTTGAAAGGAAATCATCAAAAAGCCAGACTGGAATTTGAAAAAATGCATGTTGACACGCCATAAAGCTTCTGGGAAAATGTCCTTTAGATAGATGAGACAAAACTGGAGCTTTTTGGTAAGGCACATCAGCTCTATGTTTGTAGACTCAAAAATGAAGCATACAACCAAAAGAACACTGTCCCTACTGTGAAACATGGAGGAGGCTCAGTTCTGTTTTGGGGCTGCTTTGCTCCATCTGGCTTAGGGTGTCTTGAAGTTGTGCAAGGTAAAATGAAATCTCAAGATTATCAAGGCATTCTGGACAGAAATATGCTGCCTTGTGTCAGAAAGCTTGGTCTCAGTCACAGGTCATGGGTCTTCCAACAGGACAACGATCCAAAACACACAGCGAAAAACACCGAAGAATGGCTAAGAGAAAAGCGTTGGACTATTCTATGAGCCCAGATCTGAATCCCATTGAACATCTGTGGAAGGAGCTGAAACATGCCATTTGGAGAAGACAGACGTCAAACCTGAGACAAGTGGAGCAGTTTGCTCATGAGGAGTGGGCCAAAGTACCTGTGGACAGGTGCAGAAGGCTCATTGAGAAATACAGAAACCGTTTAAATGCAGCGATTGCCTCAAAAGGTTGTGCAACAAAATATTAAGTTATGGGTACCATCATTTTTGTCCAGCCCTATTTCATTGTTTTGTTTTAAAATAATTCTGTTAATCAACAACTCAAAAGTAAACGCTGATTTTGATTATTTAATTTTCAATAAATTTTAATTTATTGTTACTTTTGAACGTTTCAAGTCATTTAAGTGAGCATTGTGGACTTTCTTTAACTGAGGGGTACCAACAAGTTTGTCCACCACTGTATTCTGCGATGCAGTGTGTAATCTTTAGCTTCCTGTTCAGCATGGTGGAGGACACCAGGTTGACCGTGAACTCCTCTGTATATCAGACGTCAGGCTGGGTCCAGCTGCTTTAGCCTGGTTGATTCTGGTTTTGTGAATCCATGATGAATAGCGGAGTGAATCTGGTCATTGGGTTTTGTAAATGTCATTCTTTTTTTTCTTAGTCTTTTAGTTTCTTTTCATAAAACCGGGCTCCATCTCTGTTTCCCCTTCTCCTTGTTTTCAAGGTTGAGGAAATTATGAAGATGAAAATTGGTGATCCTCTGGATCGATCCACTGATCACGGCCCACAGAACCACAAGGCCCACCTAGACAAGCTCCTGGAGTACTGTGAGATCGGGGTTAAGGAGGGAGCCACACTCGTGTATGGAGGCAAACAGGTCGACAGGCCAGGTAGAACGCGCCAACCTCTCTGAGGCGAACACCTTCATGACACGGATGAATCTTTTTTTTTTTTTTACCATCTGTCATTTTCCCAGGTTTCTTCATGCAGCCCACAGTGTTCACCGACGTGGAAGACCATATGTTCATAGCCAAAGAGGAGTCCTTTGGTCCCGTCATGGTGGTGTCTAAATTCAGAAATGGGTAAGTCAACACAGTGACTTCTATCTGTAAAGATCCCAACTGCTGTCTCACAACCCCCTCCCCAACCTCAGGGATGTGGACGGAGTTCTACAGAGAGCCAACGATACAGAGTACGGCCTGGCCTCTGGTGTGTTTACCCGTGACATCAACAAGGCCATGTATGTGAGCGAACAGCTAGAGGCCGGAACTGTCTTTGTCAACACTTACAACAAAACCGATGTGGCTTCGCCCTTTGGAGGCTTCAAGCAGTCGGGCTTTGGCAAAGACCTGGGTCAGTATTTAGGCTGTCTAGTGGTCACTGACCGCTGACAGAACATGACGGTGTAGGGGGTCTGTAGTTTAGCCTGTGCTTTGTCTGCAGGAGAAGACGCCCTCTCAGAATACCTGAAGACCAAAGCCGTGACCGTGGAGTACTAAAGCCTGGAGTCTCCCTGAAGCTCAGGCTCACATCTGGATCAGAAGGTTTTGAGCAACTTGCACGTCCAGGTTTCAGTGGACTTCTAAAAGGATGTTTGTGGTCATGGGTTCAAAACAAAAGAACACAAACTGTACTTAAGGATGAACATTGAACATCGATCGTGGACCAGCGATCAGAGCAGGACAGCAAAAGGTGAACTTCTTCAGCGACAGTTGGAAGATTTCCTTTGACCATTTCCTGAATTTTGCTGGGTTTAGACTGACGAAGGTACATGAAAGCATCTGAAATGAGCTGAACAGGAGTCACTGCAGCACAAGTGTCACCTTGTGAAAGAAACGGCGTGCCTTCCAACGTTACCTGTGCATGAAACCACTTTCATGTTCATCTGCTAAAATCTAACTTTCTGACAGTGTTTCTAAATGTTGTCCAGTAGAGTTCAGGCTGTGTCATTTATTGCAGATGTAAAATCTTTTTTACATTTTTAAACACTGTTTACACTTTTGTAAATTCTGTTTTTAAAACCGAAACAAGGACAAAAATATTCCAGATATTTTGGACATTGTCATGAAAATTTGTATTGTTCCCCTTATTTTGTATAATTAAACCAATTAGATGTTTGTTTCCTTGTGACAAAACTGTGAATATGGAGCTGTGACAAAAAGGAGCAAAGGGAAGCAAACGCCTCCCAACCCAAGCGTGACAAGTGTCACCAGAATAAAATGCATCCCTTCAAAAATGTTTGTTTGAAGGAAAATTCTCATTTTCATTTGTGATGCTGAGACAAGTCTGTCCAAACGAACAAAGTCTCTGATTTCATGACACATTTGATGGAAACTGTTAAAATGTCAACAGGCTGCAAAGTCAACAGATGACCTTAAGGAAGGAGGCTGGAACAAGAGGATGACGTGACGACCAGCAGGAGAAACTGGCTCTCATTCAGCTGCTTGTAGAGGAACCTTTGGGGATAACCTGCAACAACCTGCGACATCATCAACTTCACACGGTTATGGAGAAAACCAATGAGTCTGCCACAAATGGAGTTCAAAGAAGTATCCTCCATTTTTCTGAATTTCCTTTGCTGAGGAAGAAGCCTGAGATATTCCATCTTCCTGTTTATGGTAATCTCACTGGGATTCATGGGGGGGAAAAAAAGGAAAAGCAAAAATAATTTTTCTCCCATAGGGATGAGAAAAGGATCGAAATCTCCAGGCAGGAAGTTGTTTCTTTTTCTTTTCACTTCAGAATGAAAAAAAAGTTCCTTCTGCAGTTTTTCAAACTAAAAAATGGAAAGATGTTCTGCTAGACGCCCTCCTCCCCTTGGAGAACCTGGATGATTGGGTTCTTTTTTTTGTCTGTGTGTCCTGGTAGTTTGAGGTTCTGCTCCGTGATCTCACTGCTGTCCTCCTCAGAGTCTGATTCCTCTTCCTCCTCCCAGTCACTAACTGACGACTCCAGCTCTACCAGGGCCACATCCTGGAGACACGAGGAAGAAATCTCAAGTTAAACATTTGAAGACCAACATGTTGTCTGAAGGTAGAGAGATGTTGGTAAAGCAAGAGGAAAAAGCTCCTGGCTCCCTGAAGGAAAAAGCAGCAGAAAATGACTCTCTCCTTTGAGCACATGGATGCAGAACCCTGACTGAGTCTCCCACAGCAGAGCAGGAAGCAAAGTCACAGAAAAGACACACAACAATGTTCGCATTAGTGAGTTATTACAAAACACAGATGAAGACGTAAGAAATCGTCGACACTAATCTGTTTTGTCGGCGCATTGTTTTTTTGGTCATTTTTCTTTATAATTATACCCGCTAAGTCATTGGGATCGCAAAGCACAACAGGAACTTTTGGAGGTGGCGTAGCCCTTCCTCAACCTTAGAAGACGGATACAAACTTTAGTTTCATGCTGAACTCACACCAGTTCAAGAACGCGCTCCATGTGGTTTCATCCAGCCGGATCAGCGCCACATACCCAGGTGGCGACATGTGAGCCGACTTAATGACCACAAAACAATGCATTGTGGGAAACTGTGTCCCGACAGTTCTTGTAGTTTAAATAGATGCTGAACAGAAACGACTGGCACTTAATCAAGGAAATCTGTATAATTTGTAACTTTCTGCAAGTAGGGAATCTAAAAATGAACAAGATTTATTTGCAAACTAAAGGAGGAAAAATTATTGTAAAATATTTTAGTGTTCACTAATTTCAATAAAGTAAAACTGATTTTCAGAAAAATGTGTTTTGCTTATCATTTCTATGGGAACTTTACACAATGATTTAGTGCAGGGAGTTTGCTTTTGAGACAATTATGGCTTTTTTTGTGCAAAAATATAGCTTACCTAGGGCCTTAAACTTTTTTTTTATCTTTTATAGGGTTAAATTAAAATTCATGAACTATACACGTAAAGTTTTCATTTCTGTGAATGCACCATACGCCGAGCATTAGCAGTACCATACATGACGCAAACCTCTACGGACTGTTTACCAGCACCATCATCTCTTGTAAAAAAAAAAAAGCCCATCACTTTACTTAAACAATAATTGTAGACTAGTCGAAACAAACAAACATTAGTGACAGCCTCATTCAATGGATAACTGGGGCTGAGAGGTAGACCTACACATTTATGGTTGGCTGACTGCAGGTTGGTGTTTAGAAAGTTTGGACCGCTCAAACCAGGGGTTCTCAAAGTTTAAGTAGCAGAAAGGCCAAATTAGGACATTACTCTTGGAGCCAATATTGGTGGAAAAAAATGGATAAACAGAAAAAGTTGTTTTTAACAACTTTAATGAACAAGTGTCATTTGTACAATAAATCAGGCCCTCCAGATGTTTTCCCAGAGGTTGCTGTTCAGATCTTCTAATCATCTAGTTATTGTATCATTTGACAGACTTATTTCTTCAAACTTTTTCTTTTGCTCTGGACAAACAATGTCAGCTACTTTCAGCAGACATCCTTTTCACAAACTCCCTGTCACTTAAAGGCTTGCTACGCCAGACCATTTCCAAAGCCACAAAGAAGCTAGCTTCTGTCACAGCTTCACTGGATTTAGCCATTTTTGTAAACATCTGGTGTGCAGCATAGCCACGTTGTAGTTGTTGGAGCTTATTGTTGCGCTCCTCACCTGTAAATTTGTCATCGTTTTTATGATTTGTAACATAGTGATGATTTATTTTAAATTCTTTGAGCATTGCATTGACCTGCTTTCTAATAAGGCACAGGACTTTATGAGGTTCGACAAAGTAAGCATTTGTCCATTTAGCTTGAAAGCGCCTTTTTTTCTCGCCAACACGTTTTCCTCAAAGGAACCTGTCTGGCTCTCTCTCCGGATCCCACACTGATTCCTTATCTACTGCTGTTGTCGCGGTCCTTCCTTTCATTACAAAATGTCTGCCCTCTTGTGGTGAAATTAATACACTGTACCGTTAAATCCCGAGTGTAATTACCATTTTTTCCTGCAGATGTCGCCAGAAACCACAAAGCAATATTTTTCCAAGCAATCTACAGCTGGTTTTAATACCCATCTATTAGGATTTATTGAGGGCTGCAAAAAATCTTCCCGCGGGCCGCCATTGGCCCCCGGGCCACACTTTGAGAACCCCTGGCTTAAACGGTGAGCCAGTTTTAAAAATATCAACGTTTCTTATGTCTAAACACTTTAGGTTTGGCCGTGTTTAATGTAGAAATCCATGGAGGCTCCTGGACGGAGGCACTGCCCTGCCCATGAGGCAGGGTAGTTAAAGAACACTCCAATGAAAACTATGTTTTTGTTGTTTTTAACATAATCTTGTGGCATTTTTCTCACAATGGAGGACATATTTCAAGAGAATTAAGCTTAAAACTGAATTTCTGAGTATTTCAAATCTTAGGAGAATAAGCTTTATGTAGCAAGTCACAAGCTCCCTGCTCTACCCCATTCTGATGCATCCACCTGCAGAAAAATAGATCCATGTGGGTCTTTGTTTTCCTGGTCTGAGCTGTACTCTGGATCTAAACTGTACGGCTGGATAGCTCTGATTGTGAGGGGCTGTAAGCTAGCAGCAGAGAGCGTAAACAAATGAATGTCGGGAAGTAGGGTGGGCTTGCTCCACATCAATAGTCCCGTCCACACTTCAGAGGTAAAAAGGACACAGGTTTTATGATTAAACCTTAAAAACAGCATAATCATCCTTAAAAGACCAATAGGAACGCTTTGAAAATAAACCAAAACATGATCAGAGTGGGATTTTAAATGTATGTTGGGAAAAAAAATAAAACATTTGAAATTCAAACTAAGTCAAATTTTGTAACAAAGTCATTTCTTTTCTTCATCTGGAGCTATTGAAGGGAAGCAGCGGAGAAAAACTCACCATTTCTATGACTCTGTCATCCTCCTCCACACTCTCGATGTCAAAGCTTCCAGGAGGCGCCTGCTCCATCTGTCGTTTCAGTTTCTCGTTGGCCTCGGCCATCCGAGGCAAGAAACCCTGCAGCCGTTCCAGCACTGAGAACAACCAGAGGCACCACATCAGCTCCATCCATCTGACAGCAAACACACCACCTGAGAAACAACTCTTACCACTGCTTCGGGGGAGTCTCTCTGTTTGCAGGCTCCTACCAGTCTTAGGCTTGAGGAGAAGCTTCTCATTGAAAGCTGCAGGTAGAGAAATCATGCTAACTATGGTTTGTGAAAGCCATCAGTAGCACAGCTTTGATGAAGCAGAACCTTTACCAAAATTATAGCTATTTATATAAAGGATATGAGTCAAAGATTCACACGTCTTATTATTCAGGGGTTGGAATCTGTTATGCATTCACTTCAGTTCCTCTGGTAAATGATTAAATGTGGCCCCATTAGTGAAAGCCCTCCATAAATCACGACAGCAATCCAAAGGTTTGCCACACAAGAATTCCCTGCATATTTACGGGGCTTAAACCCTGGATGTGGAGCTAAAGCTAGCAGCGTCATGATGATGATCTGCAGCGTCTCGTTCCATTCTACCGTCTTCCATTTCATTAACAATCTTTGGACTTTGACAATTAAGGAAATAGTTCAAACCTGCTCCGCCGCCGCAAGACAACAACATTGGTGAACACTGTTTAGTAGTATTTAACTCCATTCTCTAACCGCCCAAAGGTTGTTCTAAGCTCCAGGCATTGACTGCATGAGGCAAAGACCAACATCCGCTTCAGGGTCTTCTACGCAAATCACGTCAAAGCTTCTGGCTCTAGCGCCCTCTAGTGTTTGGAGGACCAACTCGCTCTTTCAAGGCATGTAGATAAACAACAACTCCTGTTCATATTACTGTTTAGTAATTTAAAATATTATAAACACTCACTACATTAATCGCTATTTGGCAACTTTATTATGGCATTACAGGGACTTAGAAAATAATAAATAAATGGGGGAGGGGGGACTTGTGCACTGTCGCACTGTGGTTGGTTGATACTCTGTGTAGCAAGATGCCTCTCTCCTTCAATCTTTTACGTTTTTAGTATTTGTCCTCCTCTGTCGTTTCTGGAGGGTTTATTTGGTTAAGTAGCAGAAACTCCTTTTTGATCGCATGTGTCAGAATGTAGTCATGAAAGGATTCACAAATTCATTTATTACATTTTAAAGAAAGTGTTTGGTCACACTTAACAGGAATTCTATGGTTACCCGGGCATTTCTATCGTATTTGGTCAAGTAGTTTGTATTTTGTCCACAGTTTTGTCACATTTAAAGTGCAAACAGACCCAGTGAAGGTACCAAAACCGGTCTAAATTTCCAGACTAATTTCAGGCCGGGTGGAGGTGTGTCTTCATAGACGATCTTTGAAGGGCAGTGCTGCTGTGACGCGGCTCGCGGATGGTTTGGGGAGTCGCATCTTCTCTGCTGCCTTGAACATCTACCTGACCGGAAAGGTGACGAGGCGTAATGGGGATGCTATCTAGGAGAGTTTGGATTATTTGATCTCGTTTAATTATTTTGCTTGGTAAGTGTTCTGCTCACTACTAGGTAGGAGGTCAGAGGTTATCCGCTTCCTTACTACTGTTTCCATTCCGTCAGACACACTGACACAGCTAGCCAACAGAGTTAGCTAGCAGCTGGTGAACTTACGGCTCCACCAGAGAGGGCTGTGGTTATTATAGTTGTGGTGGGGCTGTAGGAGTACAGAGAATCGGCTCCAGGATCGCTCTGCTAAAAGTGAATCGGAACGTTTTCTTGATTTTTGATCCTGACTGTCTGAAGCAGGATCGCGCAGGCGCAGTCTCATAAAACAAATCATATGTGTGTCCGATGAGTGTCCCGCTGGGTTCTCGCTCCTGCTTTGATTTGGTGTAAGCGAACATTTCCGTGTTTGTGGCATAGTAAGTCTGGCTGCTTTTCCTCCGTCATAAGTGTGTCTCTGCTCTGGACAGGCTGGCCTGACTGACCCTCTGAAGGAACACGGACCGGAACCGTGAGGAGCTCCGAGGCCCTAACTGATGACGTCAGGAGATGAGGCTCTGCGTCCTCCGGTCACAGCATGAGCATCCAGAACCTGGGAGGAGCTCTGGGCGAGTCCCTTGGTTCTAGCCTGACGGTGCGCATGAGCGGGGCTGGCGGCGGGTGGAGCGCTCTGTCGGGGCGTGTGGCCTCTGTTTTCCAGACCATGGTTCCTACAGGTTACACCAGACTGCAGGACGAGCGCTTGGCCATGGTGGACCTCGCCGCTAAGCCTGAGCCGGGCTCTCTGCAGAACGGCTTCAGACAGGAGACCCCCCACATGGAAGGACGGCGGATCCTTGACCGAGCTTCCCGCTCCTCAGTGACTTTATCTGACTGTGGAGATGGAGGCTACTCTGAGATGGAGCCTATGCTGGCCGAGCGGAGGCTCTCTGGAGAGGACTCGGACAAGGAGGAGGAAGAGGAAGACTGTGAAGAAGAGGGGCCTGGGTCTGATGTGTCGAACATGCCCAAGGAGTCTTTTCTTGCCATGACGTTGCAGATTCTGTTGCCTTTTCTTCTTGCTGGATTTGGGACTGTATCCGCTGGAATGGTGCTGGACATCGTTCAGGTAAGCTGGGCCTGAAATCAAATAGGTGGTCGGTCTGGGAGCTGTCCCTGAACTGCCCCTCCCTCCCTACATAATTAGGGGGTGGGGGGAATCCATCTGTAATGCACCTTGGGCTGCTTGGCATTGCCCCCCCTCCCTTGGTTACTCACAGCTTTAGGCCCCTCCCCCTAAGATTTAACTGCACCTTAGACATGCCTCACAGCACCCTACCCATTAATTTTAACTACACCTTTCATTACACGCTTATCTTATCAACGCACACACACACACACACACACACGTTATACAAGGAAGGTACGGCTGGTGATCTTCTGTCCCCTCCCCCATCGCCTGTGGGGGGAATCAGGCCCTCAGCGGTGGTGGTAGTAGTGTCCCTTGGGTTAGGGCTTCCTGGGCATTGCAGCCCTCTCTCCACACGACGAGGGGGGTCTCTGAGACCTGCAGACCATGAGCCAGGGATCACATCACATCTTCCTGTGCTGCTGGTTCTGGTCCTCGTCTCAAAATGTGGTAAACATGGACCAACTAGGCTCCCTCACACATAGATAGGGGTGCCTGTCTATGTTTACCACACTTGTAGGGATAAACCCCCCCCTCTTGGCCGAGTTAGAAGTCTCTCAGTCATTCCTGTTGGAAAGACGAGGTTGTGGACCCCCAGAAGTCCACCTGCCTCAGCAGCCTTCATCGGTGTGATGGCCGGTTTGGAATGATATCACCCAATCAGAATATGTGCAGAGTGAAAATGTGGGTTGTAATCTGTCAGCTACATACACATGCTTACACGGTTTGCTGGTGGGTTTGACGCCCATGAAACTGTTGTTAGTTTAATACTAAATGAGCGAAATCGAAACCATAATTTAAACGAGAGATTCTTCTCCTGTGGAAACTAGAGCCCTACTGCCTTCCATGGTTTTACTAATCATAGACGTGCTGTAGAAATTGATAACATCTGCCATTGACTTGTTATATGAATGGAAGAAAAGTCAGCTGCTGAAAAAGGGCGTTTAACTCTGAATCTAAACCAGCCGGATGCATTTTTCCATACCGTGTTCTGGTTGATCTCTCTGCAGTCGTGACGGCTTGTAGTTCCATGTTCGTCTTCGAAACACGCGTCTGAGCAAAGACTTGTTCTTTGTTGGCTCACAGGAACATCTCTGTGGACTCTGCTGGAATGTGAAATGTTTGACAGAGACGTTCAAACTGTGATGTGGTTCTCCACAGCACTGGGAGGCCTTCCAGTACATCACAGAGATCTTCATCCTGGTACCAGCCTTGCTCGGCCTGAAGGGAAACCTGGAGATGACTCTGGCTTCAAGGCTGTCCACGGCGGTGAGAACCCCCCCCCCCCCCCCAAGCCTAACCTCCTCCTCATTCAGCTGTCAGGAGTTTGAATGTGAAAAGCAGATGTTGGGATCCCTCCTGGTCATGTCACTGTAGGTGTTGAGACTGATGATGAACTGAACCTTCACTTGAAAAAGGAATACCAGTGGAATTAGCTGATGCTGCAGACTGCCAGATCATTTCCTGTTGAAGGAGATGGTGTAATTTCTGCAACCAGGATGGCCCAGAATGAGGAGTGGCTTTGTCTTCAGAGTAGAAGCAGTGATGGAAGAACAGATAGGAGGAGGTCAGCTGTTCATGTGTGCATGTGATGCATGCAGTTTGTAGCTTCCTGTGCGTTTTGGTCTACAGAATGTTTGGTGCTAAAGAAGCTGCAGGGTAGCAGAGAACTGGGTCTTTGTTTGGGTTCCGTATGTTTCTTCACGCTGGCCTTCAGTTCTGTGTCAACATGGACCGGGGGCTCAGCGGGAGGCGGTGCTCACCAAACCCCCCCCCAACAGTTTGCTGCTCACTGTGGTGCGTTTGCTCGGACTCGGCAGCACTCCAGCAGCTGACTGCATCTCCAAAAGCCAAGTTCCTTGATTTCATTGGTTTAGTTCTCCATTCACATCAAATCTCACACTGTTTGTGGAATAAAAACGCAAAGGATTCTGGTTAAAAAAAAGTTGCAAAAGAAAAAAGCACTGTTGCCATTACAGGCCAACTCTGTTGAAAATGGTGTTTTTAACATGTTATTGAAGCATTTCTTTTCTCGTGATGGAGAACATGGATCAAAGAATTTAAGATAAAAACTGCGTCTCTGAGTTTTTCTCTTTTCGAATCTTGATGAATCAGGAGCAGACAGAAAAATACCATTTGGAAAAGCTCTCAGTTGTAACTGAAATGGGCGGAGCCACAGGCTCCCTGCTCCGCCCAATTCTGATGCATCTACCTGCAGACAAATAGATCCATGAACGTCCTTGTTTTCCTGGTCTGAGCTGAAATCTGGATCAAAACTGTACGACTGGATAGCTACGATATTGCTCAACTTTTTTATTGCACCCCTAATGTTAGTTTTCGGGGTGTGAGGGGCTGTAAGCTAGTGGAAGAGGGTAAAGAACAAAGGGATTATGGGAAATGAGAACTTACTTCATACCAACAATCTCGCCCACAACTTAGAGGTGAATTTCTTATGAATTTCTTCTGCTCTGCAGAAACTATGTCCTAGAAAATGATACAGGTTTTTGGATTTTGTTTAAATACATGTCATCATCAATAAAAGACCACTGGAAATGCTTTGACAATAGATTAGAAGTTGATTAGAGCGGGACTTTAAAGATTGAAGTGGGGTCCTGACATCGTACCTTTTTTATGGGAATTGAACCCATGCTCTTCTGGGTAAGAGAAAAGGACAACAGGCTGAGTGGACCCATTCTTTTGCAGTTTTGGCTGGAAATCCTTTTTCTGTTTCATGTCGACTCACGCAGGCTTTTATTGGGTCAAATTCAGGAAATGAAGGTGTGGTCTCAGGTAATATTCACCTGGTGAAAGGGAAAAGGTGTGTAGGTTTTAATTTTCTGCTAACTGTAAAAGATTTAGGGTTTATCCAGACAAAAAGAATGAGTGGAGCTTTTCTGTGAGAAACAATGAGTGGTCATGTGTTTTTCTTTATCACAAAATAGACGCTTTTGAAGGCTCATTCAATCAGATTCACTTTATTTTTTTTACTCTCCTGCTTTTGAACCAGGTAAATGTGGGGAAAATGGACTCTCCTATAGAGAAGTGGAACCTGATCATTGGCAACCTGGCACTAAAACAGGTAATCACACTCGAATCACACTCTATCTTAATAAAATGAGCGGCTGTTGCAGCCGTTCTGTGCAGTCACTGTTCAGATGACTATCATGACCTTGGTTCACGTCAGCTGGCTTGTAGCCCTGTGGGTTTAGCAGTTGATGAGTTCAAATCCCAGACTAGAAAGTTGCTGTGTTGACGCCTCCATTCACACAGGGAACTGCTGGTTGCTGTGGATTAAAACGGCTCCTAAAGCTCATGTAACTCTGGACCTCCTTCTTTGAGGAAGCATATCTTCCAAACACATTGACTGAGTTCTGTCCATGCAGGGTCATAGGTTTGTTACTCAGACCTCTCACTCTGGTACAGTAGGTCTCTTCAATGTCATGTCAGCTGTTTGTGTTGTGCAGTGACGTCAGTTGAGGCAGGGCCAAATTCGAGCTGGTCATGATGTCCAGGGTAAAGGAACTGTGTGTTTAACCTGCCTCGATGTCATCCATCGACTGCCCTCAAACGCTGTTTGTTTTTCTGTGGAAGTGCTCCTATTGTGGTTCTACTGCTGCAGGTTCAGGCCACCGTGGTGGGATTCCTGGCAGCTGTTGCAGCTGTGGTTCTTGGCTGGATACCAGAAGGAAAGTTTCAGATGAGCCACGCTGTTCTGCTTTGCTCAAGCAGTGTGGCCACAGCCTTTATAGCTTCACTGCTGCAGGGTAACACACACACACACACACACACACTCCTACACACATGCACACAGACACATAAACATAAACTTGAATGCAGTGGAGGAAATAAATATTTGATCCTTTTCTTATTTTGTAGGTTTGTCGGTTCATTTGAACAGTGAGATAGAAAAATCCAGAAATACGCTTCAGAGAACTGATGTACATTTATTTGGATTTGATTGAGGGAAGTAAGTATTTGATCCCCTAGGAACCATTCATTCTATATGTGCAGTATTCTTGTCATTATACTGTACATCTGGACAGAAGACACCTGTTTGAAATCATCACCTGTAGAAAAGACACCTGTTCACAGAATCAGTCCATCAGTCAGACTCCAAACTCTCCAACTAAAGAGCTTTCAGTGGATTTAAGGGAGAAGACCTGCACAAGACTGGAATGGACTACAAAACCATCAGCAAGAAGCTAGGGGTTCTTGTCACAACCCTTGGTGCCACTGGGCCAGAATACAAGAACATGACCCTCAATCCACCTTTAGGTCTGGGGCTCCAAACCAGATCTGACCTGGTGGGGTTTCCATGATCATGAGAACAGAGAGAAATTGTCCTAAAACAATACGGCAGGAGTTAGTTCATGATCTCAAAAAAGCTGGGGCCACAGTCACCAAGAAAACATTGGGAAGACTTAACACCGCAATAGTTTATCATCTTTCAGAGCTGGCCAAGTCCCTCTGCTTTAGAAGGCACATGTGCAGAGAAGAGAAGGTGCTTTGGGCAGATCAGAACAACATGGAGCATCAACTCAACCTGTCGTGTTTGGAGGAAGAGAAATGCTGCCAATGACCCCAGGGCAGCAGTTAAGCTCAGGCGGTAGAGCAGGTCGTCCAACGACCAAAGGGTTGGCGGATCGATCCCCGTCCTCCCCAGCCAGCTGTCGCCCCCCCAAGCGCAGCAAGTCTGCAGCTCACCGCTCCCCCCAGGGGATGGGTCACAGTGCGGAGAACAATTTCCCCATTGTGGGATGAATGAAGTAAATTAAATAAATAAATAAATACCATCCCCACTGTCAAGCACAAAGGTGGAAACGTTATGGTTTGGGGTGTGTTTCTGCACAGGGTTACTACACCGTGCCACGTACCATCAAATCATGAGGGAGAAAACCTATGGAGAGAGCTGAAGCTCAGAGTTGCTGAGCAACAGCCAACAAATCTGAACGATTTAGTCATTTGGAAAGAAGAATGGAGTTGAATGTGCAGAAACCTGCTCATCAACTACAAGAAGCTTCTGACCTCTGTTTTTCATAAATAGGGTTTAGCCACTACAAAGTCTTTTGACAAAATACTTATTTTCTTCAATAAAATGCAAATAAATCTATATACATTTTTAAAGTGGATTTCTTGATTTTCTCTGTGATTTTCTGTCTCACTGTTCAAATGAACCATCAGGATGACAGACTGTATTTTTTTCTATTTAAGACGGCAAACATACAAAGTCAGAAAGGGATCAATACTTAATTCCTCCACTATCTGCACACAGGCACACCACACAAACTCCCTCTCACACACACTCACCCAGTAACGTACACACATGCAGAAGTAAACCGTGTCCATTAAACCAGAAGGAGACATAGTGATGCGCCATGGAAGGTCATGGAATCTGCCTCTTGGACACACAGACTTAAGGAAACAGACACATTAGAAACTTTAGACTTGATTTGGATGTCAGCTGAATTCATTTAAATTTGAACAGATGAATTCATTCTGAATATGAAATGTGTGTGATCCTGATAAGCGTCTGGGACCATTGGATGCCTCAGCCAAACGTGAAACTGCTGAGCCGACTTCGACTCAGAGTCCTGCTTAGAAACTTCAACTTATCAATTTATCTGAGAAACTGAAAGATATTCTGAATGAAACCCTTTCAAAGAGAAAAAAAATACATGGACCCCCCCCCCACACACACACACACAACTATTGCAAATGTTTGGTATTCATGTGTTTATTTGCTGATGTTTGGACGGGAACAACACAAAATGGAAAAGATGTCAAACCCAAAAGGAACTGGAGTAGATTATTTGCTCTCTTATTTAATATTTGGCTGAACCGCCTTTGGAAGAAAAAACTGAAATCAGTCACTTCCTGTAACCGTGAACTCTCCCCTGGACTTTTGGACTCTTTAACTGCAAATGGCTCCAGGTCATTCACATTCTCCAAGCTGCTGTTTGAGAGCTTTCTTCCACTGTTCTATTGGATTCAGATCTGGATTCATTTCAGGACACCTCAGCTCTTTGTTTGGAACCATTTCTACGAGCTTTTTGAGGTGTTCCAGGTCATGGTCTTACTGAAGGCCTTTGGTGGAGATGCAGCTTCTTGACTTGACAAATTCTTTGGTAATCATCAGATTCTGTTCACAAAGTCGAGGGATCCACTACCAGAAGCAGCAAAGCAATCCAAAAACATCTTTGAATGTCCTCCATGGTTGACTGTAGGGACTAAAATCCCGTCTTTGAAGGTCCCATTTATTTTGTACGGTCCCATATGTTTCGGAAACAGCAGACTTTCTTTATTCCTCTGTGTCTTGAGTGGTGTCCAGCCATGTCTCCTACCACAGAGTTTCTTCTCATTTAGATGCTGATGGTCTGGTAGGCTGCAGACCTCTTGATGATGTAGCTTACAGTGGAGGTGAAGGCTGGGTCCTCCATTTCTACAGGTGTGATTAAAACATTGACCACACCTGTTTCCTGTCACAGGTGTGTCAGAATACAAATGACAGGAGCATCACAGGCTTGGAAAGCAATGATTTCTCACAGTTTGTGTCAATATATTTTCCAGTCCACTGTGTGATACGTCTCTGCTCTGTTTGTTTGTTTTTGTTGTTCCAGGGTAAACAAAAGCAATAAACATGTCAATACTAAAGCATTTGCAGTTGGACCAATTTTCTGAGAGAAGTCTTGTGTTTTCAGACAGAATTGTGAGAGTCTAGATGGTCTATGTAGGCATCATGTCTTGATCTTCATTCAGGTATCATCATGGTTGGGGTAATTGTGGGCTCCAAGAAGACTGGGATCAATCCAGATAATGTGGCCACACCCATCGCAGCCAGTTTTGGTGACCTCATAACCTTGGCAATCCTGGCGGGGATTAGCCAGGGCCTCTACAAGTGCCTGGGTAACCGCTTTCACACACACCACAAGACCTTTGCTGTAGTCTGCACTTCCTGTTTTAGATTGCACCAGAGATCCACTAGAATTCATACTGGACTTGGCTGAACAAATGTCCTGTTACTGATGTCAGCATACATGCCAGGATAGGTTTAGGGAGAAGCTTGGAAAGGAAATCTCTGTCTCCTGATTTGAAGTTTGGAATGATGGGATTTGACTAAATCAGACATTAAGACTTTATCAATTTTGAAAGAAATTTCAAGCTGTTTTGTGGCTTTTGGTGAAAGAAGCTTGTATAAATTGACAAACAGTAGAAATGTGATTTCTTGTAGGAACTTAACCGTTTTTATAAAGTGGGAGTTTTTTTCAGGGAAAAGTAAAACATCTTGTGTAATACAGCCTTTGGACGGATAAATACAGGATTGGTGTAGCATTTTAAGATAATCCAAAAAGGCAGGATTCCTGAAATAATAGTCTTGATCCAGAAAGCTGTTTGGTGTTGAGCTGACCTGAAGTCCCGGGGCAGAGTTTTCTGATGCTTCTGTAAGCAGTTGCTATGTTCATCAAATCAAACCATCAAATCATCAACATCTTGTTTTCTGTAGCCTCTTGTACCAGGGGAGGGACGAGTTTCCTGAGGGTCCATCCGTGTAAATGAACTTAATGGAAGGTCGTGTTTCCTTGAAGCACAGGACAGACTCGTTTATTGGAAGACAACAGTAGACTGAAGCTGGAAGTCTCAGGAGGAAAATGTTCAGCATTAGTACATTAAAGCCAACTGGATGGAACGCTCAGGACTTTTTTTTTTTCAGTTTCTTTTTAGTTTTCCTGAGGGTTGCACAGAAATGTAGTAGTACTAGGAGAAAAGTTCCTGTTTGCTGTTGTCTTAAGAACTGGAGAATCTGGTTCTGTGTTTGGCTTTCTGTGTATTCTTGATTCAACAGCACATTCAGCCAGCAGATGGCGATCCTGTCCCATACTGCACCTCCTGTTTGGTATAGGTCAGGGGTCGGCAACCCAAAAACTTGAAAGAGCCAAATCAGACGAAAAAAACAAAAAATAAATATGTCTAGAGCCGCAAAATAGTAAAAGCCCTATTTAAGCCTTATAATGAAAGCAACACATGCAATATGTATCTATATTAGCTATATTAGCCTCCTATCAAAATGACTAGGTTGCTACAAATACATAATGAGCATTAACGATTAAATGTTTATTTGCCCTGCAGCAAAATGTCACCCCTGGACAGCCATTGGACTGTGTTGTGTAGCAGGAGATCAGAATATTCGCTTTCAACTTCATCAAGCAATGCACAGAACTGCCGGTGGATCATTTTCATCAGGCACTTGCCTCCTCTTTGAGACTGTTTGGAGTTGTGCGGTGTATGGGCCACCGACAGTTCTTCAGCGCAGCCAGTTGATTGACAGCTCAACTTGCTGACAGCTTGGCTCCCGTATTTCCCGCTGCAAGTGACGTAACTGCTGAGCGTTACAATATTTATTCTACACATTCTCACAGCATTGGAAAACGTTAAGAATGTTTGTGTCGTGTTTTTCCTCATACAGAAACCATATTAAAACAAAAAATATATTTCTCTCCCCAATCTTTTTACATTTTCAAACATTTTTGAAAATGCTTCAGGGAGCCACAAGGGCGGCGCTAAAGAGCCGCTTGCGGCTCCTGAGCTGCGGACCCCTGGACCCCTGGTTTACTTAGACTTGTAACCCTCCTCTTCATCACATTATCTGGTAGATTCGATGTTATGAGGAAATGTGGTAGGGGACCACTGGTCCAGGAGACCTATTGTGACTCAGGAATGCTGTCAGACCAACCATTTGCATTGCACTTGTTGGCTCTTTGGGCTTCTGTGGATGGAATTTCCAAAGAAGCACAAGAAACCCAGAAAAGATCAGGCGGAGCCAGATTCACAGCATTTTTAAGGGACCAGCAAACATAAACTGACTTTTCTGCCACAGTTTATACTTTCATATGTAACATTCAGAGAGGTTACTGCTGTTTTCCCAGCTGGAGCAAATGATGTAGCAGCAGAGATGGAGTTGGAGAAGCTTCTTGTTGATGTTTCATCTTTGTGAAAATGGAGAGAGGAGGTGTTCAGCCAAATGAGAATGTTGTCAGTATTTTTATAAATATTATTCTATCATCAAAACTCTTTTACTATAGGAGTTCATGTTATCAGTAGAATGAGGCATTTCAGATCTTCGCACGATAAAATACTAAAAACTGAGCTGAGGAACAGCGTTTTGAAGTCAGATATATATTTTATGTGCAGGAGTGTCACTTTCTAAGAATGTACAATTGCATACAGCAGGATAAAAAGAACCTTTAAACTTAAGATTCAATAACTGGGTCTCTTTTAGATTCCTATCCATATGTGTCATCGTTGGTTTGCGCCTTCTTCATGTGTCTGACTCCGGTGTGGATTGTCATCTCCTCCAAGCATCCTGCCAGCCGCACCCTTCTGTACTCCGGATGGGAGCCGGTCATCACTGCCATGGTCATCAGCAGGTGTGTGTTGAGTCTCTGCAGAGCTGCTGTGAAGACTCTGAGCGCTGCGGCCCGTCTGGTTCTAGAGCCAGCAGAGACCTCCTGTGTGGTGGAGAACTCTGTTGCAGGCACTGAACTATGACTTTTGCTGCTACGTAATGTCTTCTTCATGTCAGCCTCACAGAGTAATGATGCTTTTAACTCTGCTCATTCATATGCTGTTGATGTATTTAGATGGTAGAAATCTGTCTGTAATTTCAGTCAATCTGTTGTGTTTTTGCAGCATTGGAGGCCTCATTCTGGACAAAACGGTGTCGGACCCTAATCTGGTCGGCATTGTAGTGTACACCCCGGTTATCAATGGTGAGTCTAACCTTTCCCCACTTTGATGTGGTTGAAGCTTAAGGGAGAAGTCCACATTTATTATCAGAGCTTCTTAAATGTTAACTAATGTAAGCCATATGTCACAGAAATGGATCTTCATGGTGAAACAAAGCTTGATTGGGGGGGAAAGATTACAAAATGGACATATTTACGTTCATTGGTTAGTTAAAAGCAGAGCAGAAGCCTCACAAAATGCTGCTGCAACTTCAGATGAATAAAAAATGGTTCAGCTGTGTGATCGGCACATTGGCATCATTTGCCAGTTAGCTTTTCCTCTCTCAGGAGATCTGCCTTTCTTCTTTCCATCATGTCGATCAGTTTTCCCTGTCAAAGTCTATGGCTACCAAATGATTTTCACATCCGTGGTAATGACTCATGTTTAAGATCGTTTTTGTTTGAGGTAACTTATAAACATGGCAATGACTTATGAAGCCACTTGAATGAGTGATAAAACCTCTGTAAGTCCAGACGCCATGATTCACACATGAACAACCGTCCATATGAAGAACCCACCGGATCGCTTTCAGAGTCACAGCGTTGCTTAAAGCGATCCGGTTGGTTCGTACACGTACACCCTGAATTGAATGCCAGTGTGACACTCACACATACACACCCTCACCTACGGGCATGTTTATTTGCCGATATCTGGAATTTTTGGCAAACTCCACACAGAAAGGTCCCAGCTGGGATTTGGACCAGCACCATCTCGCTGTGAGGCCACAGTGCTAACCACTGCACCATTGTGCTGTCACTTCTAAATATGGGTTTTAAAATGGGATTTGATTTCTGTAAAGAAAATGAGTAACAGTGGTGGTTTTGGTAATGCATCTCTGGTATGACCTAAACAAACTTTAGGTGACTTTGTTGGCTAAGAAAGTAGATGTATCCTCAGCGTTAGAAATAAGGGGGGGGGCATATTCGGTTGTCGTCCCCAATTTTTGGTTGTCCTTCAATACCAATAAGTAACAGCAACAAAACCTACTTAGATGTCAGTCTTTATTTCTTCAATACATGTAATATCAACTGCCTCTTATGATGGACATTAAAAAAAACTCTTTAAATATTAAAAACATATTGAAAAATATAAATATTGAAGCATCTGGTTACACAAAGTATTGCGAAAACTTGAAACTAATATCTTTATAACTAGCATCTTTACACAGATTTAAATATATTGGTTCTTTTTTTTTCTTTGGTTTTGATAATTTGCTTCAAGAATTTAAAATACAAAGACTGTTCTAAAAATGTAGAATATATTAATCCCATGAAAAAGTTTTTTTTCAGCTCATGTCAGTCTGTTGTGTTATGAGTAAAAGTTATAGTGTTTTATGAATGTGATCTAAATCTTCTGTTAATGGGCTGATTATTTTGAACATATTTTTGGAGACCTCTAGCGGTCGCACCAGGTACTGTTCAACACATTTATTTGAATAATCTTTATTGAAACGTGCACATGTAGAAACGGAGAGGATTAGCTAGCATGCACGCACTTCGTTTGTCAGTGGAAAGAATTTGCTGCATACTTCTTAATTCAGAGGTTGCCAAAAACTAACCCTTGATACTTGAAAACTAGTTGAAAAATACCAAAATGTTGAATGAAACACCAGGTTGGCACACGGACAACCATCAGGTTCATTTTTGGTTGTCCTCCGTGAAATCTGGTTGTCTCGGACAACAGGATAACCGCTTATTTCGAATGCTGTATCCTTGCTAAAATAATGAACCTGCAGAAGAAGGTTTTGGGTGTTATGAATGTCTTTGCCCATCCTGCTGCTCTGATGATCTTACTGACCCTGGGTCTTTGTGCTTACATTGGACTTTGTCACATATTTGAGCCCTTTGTTAAAACAAACCCAAACTGCATCCCCAGTGCTCCTGCTGTCTGGAGTCTGCAGTGACCATCAAAATTATGCAAATGAGCCAGGTCTGAAGCAGAAAGTCAACACATTCAGATTGAATCTGCTATTATTGTTTAAGAACAATTAGTTCCAGTGTAAAAATAGTAATTGAGCTTCACAGTCCCTTTGATGAGAGATGGAAAGATTAGAAAAGCCGGTCATTTGTGTCCACAGCCTTTTGAAGCGCTGACGAATGAATGGTTGTGCTGATTAGAAGCAATGATCAGATCCACTTCAGCCTCACTGGCAGAAAACGTATAGTGATGTGGAGAAAACTGTACAAAGAGATTAGCTGAAAAACATCTTCCTGTCAGAAAATGCTTCCACCTTCTTTGATCCTACAACCTACAACCCCTTACAGAAGTGCTAAGATGCTGTCTGAAAAGACCTTTTTATGTTAAAAAAAGTCTTTTTTCTTTCTTTTTACTGCATCATAGTTGTAGCAGTTGAAACACTGGAGCAGGTGGGAGGAGGCTGGTGAAACCTCAGAGGAAGATGTTGCAAGACTGTAAACAGATTTCTTGCTGCTAAATGTTTAACAGCTTTTTCTTTGCTTTGAAGTAAAATGTCAGGAGACCTTCATTTTGTGTCTGTGTTGTTGTGGATGATGAACAACTGCAGTTGCTGTTGCAGTTTTACTAAGGATTTAGGAGAACTGTGGGGCTCTGGCATAGACATATGTACACTAGAGCAGGGCTGTCTGAGATCTACCACCCTGCTGTGTCTGTAAATGTGAGGATGGTGTTCTAGTGGTGAGCTGGTTGGCAGGTCAATCTAATGATCTGCATATATCGTCTGTGCGTTCGTCTTTGTGGCGTGCCATCACGACTTGATGTCGCACTTAGTCATCTTAGCTGCTGTCCTCTTTGCGTCTCATCTGTCATACCAGGTGCATTGAAAACGGTAGTGTTCTGAACCAAAGTGAGTTGTTCCACTTAGGCAAGACTGCTGCTCGGAACTGATTTTGTCTGAATGGAACCCGTCTTAATGAGCTGCAGTGATGCATGACAGTTAAAAGAGACCGTTTGAGCTCAGAGAAGCTGGGCTGCTGCTGGTTGGCTCGTTGATTTCGCTGAGTTTTGTAATTATTACCGTTTGTGACCCTTGGAGCACAGCTGATGGATGACGTGAACAGAGTGCATTTGGGTGGCTCTACACAGACCCCAAGGACTGGGTGTGGGTTCCAAATGACAATAGAAAGCTCCAGATTCTCCCTGGCACAAACATGTCCCTGAATGAGACTACTGTGAGCAGCTAATACTCTGTTTTCCCCACAATAGTAGGCCGGATTTTCTCTGCTTTTGTCTAAAATGGACTCATCCAAGATTGCTTGAGCTCTGGCACACGAATACCAGCATAGTCTTAATTACCGGTAACTGACAGAAATGGGAGCCGTTTAATGCCTGAGACGGCTTTTGGTTGCAGGTTTGTTAGCTGTTGAGTGAAAGGACGCCTTATTTACTGAACAGAAAGACATTTTTTGCCATTTCGTGTCCCCCAACAGCTGTGTGTATGAAAAACCAGCAGCTATTTATATCCAATGGGAAGAATGTAAATGAAAATATGGAGTGACCAAAAAAAATAAACAAAAGAAAGATGGGGAAAACCTTCTTTCTGACCTCTGTCTCATTTTTTCCTAGCAGGGCTCCAGACTGCGACCATTTGCTCGCATTTTGCGACCAAAATTTGAGAGTGTGCGACCAGTAAATTTGCCTCCCCCACCTTCCGTATTTTTTTATTCATTAAACGTGGAAGCGGCCCGTCAATGATCAATGAAATGAGCAATGAAATCATCAATGAGACGCGAGCCCACACGCACGCAGACAGACACACACACTCGTGAGACTGGAGCACACGCGAGCGCACACTCGCATGTCATTGAGTGATGCCTGAGGCAGCCAATGCGTGTGAGAAGAATAGGGAAAGTCACTGCAAGTGGCTAAAATATGTGGAGGGGGCGGGCCTAGAGATAATCGAGCTCGCGTAAACATCTGTGGGAAGGAAACGGAGACAAATCATCACAACCTGAAATGTGCGTCTGAGCTATGAACAGCTAGCGAACTATTGATTCGTTCTTGCAGCTAGTGTACCAGTGCCAGAGTGTACAGCAGGGGTCTCAAACTCGCGAAGCAAACCACGGTTCTCATGCACAGCTGTAACGGCATGACTCCGCTCCCGCGGGAGATGGTCAGCTGAGGAGCATAAATGTCCCACACCTACATGCGTGACAGCTAACGGGGCTCGAACATTAAACACGTGTGAGCGACAACACGATTTAGTCTTCTGATCTGTGATATTACATATTTTATAATTATTTCAATGTTTTGTGATGTATGTAGCCTTTTTTTAATCAGTTGGTATTTTAAATTATTTTAATTAATCAGTGAACTACAAAAACCCATCAGGACACATAATGCATTGTTTTGTAGTCTGTAGGGCAGCTTTCAGTCAGTTCAGTACTAAATTTGCAGCTGCGTTCGCTCAGGTTGGGGTCTTGCTTCCCCCCTTTCTGGTGATATTTTGGTTTTGATTGACAGGTGATGTTAGAGCAAAAACAAAAATATGTCTCACACCAGGTGATCTGTGCAGCGTTACGTCCATCTGGGTGATCTCAAATTATCGTGCATCTTGGCTGCACCTATTTGGTGTCGCCAACATGAATTTCCATCCCCTAATGTTTACATACATTTAAGTATTGTTTGAAACTGTGAAATGACCGAAAGGTTACTACGGTAATCACTTGTTACTAAAAACTTTTTTTTATTCTAAATTTATGGTATTCTGTTTACTATTTTTTCTGTCATGACAGCGCTGCTGCTGTCAGTTTACCTTCTTGTTGCATCTTCAAAAGTGCAGAATAAAATCTGACACTGAATTTGAAAAAGCAGATTGTAATTTTTGCATCTATAATTAAAGTATTTATTTACTTTATTTATTTTATTTAGTGTATTTATAATACAGTGGAAATTAGAAGATTTGGTTAGCATGTTGATTTACGGTATGCGCCCCTAAATTTTCTGGTTGTGCCCCTAAAATTTTCATTTAGGGGCCACAGTGCTCCTAGTGAAAAAAGTTAGTCTGGAGCCCTGAGCTCTAACTTGACTCTTAAAAGGAAGATTTTGCATTTCTTCTATTGCACTTTGCTGTCGGCTTTGAGGCTTTGCGTGAGTCTCAGGAAGCATCTGAAGTGGGCAGACGTCCTTTCTGTTTGTTTACTGCAGACAGACGAGACTTTATTCTTGGGTTGTCACTCTTGGCACTCTCAGTCTTTTTCATTCTCTGTATCGTTTGTTTGTAAATTCTGTTCCAGTTCCAGGGAATCTGCAATGTTTGGCTCTGTATTTTAACACATTCAAATATGAAACAAAACCAAAGAGCCTGACATAGAAGTTTGTAAAAATAAAAGTCCTCATTTCTATTTAAAAACCCTGCAAAACTGATTACTATTATCTTTTTAGAAAACTGTAGCTCGTATTTTCAGTATCAATGTGAACCTTCTTTTGTTTTTCCCATATACTGTAAAACAATGGGTTATGGTGGTGTGATGTCACCCATGTCTCTAGTGATATCAGACAAAAACCGTTACCATTGCTTCCTGATACGGGCGCTGCCATGATGAAACCAGTCGACATAGATTAGTCCAAGTCGCTCTGAGTCCGTATCTATGGCAACTACTGTCACCAAACAGGAGTGAGCTTATTGGGAGTCCCCACCTCTTTCCACACCTCTACCTCTTGAACGCTGCGTTTCCATTGACTATGAAATCGGCAGTATTTCATAGTCAATGGAGTTTATTTGGGTAGTAAATTTGCCCAATGGAAACACTTTTTTCAAATTAAACGAGTCACGTGACCAACAACTCTGCACAGGTAGATGGTTTGCATCTATTTTCTTTACCCGCTGGGGCCACAGAGTTGCCAGAGCCAGTCCTGGCTACTGTTGGGCGAAGGAGTGATACAGCCTGGACAGGTCGCCAGCCTGCGGTTTGCTTGCTGTGCCGGCATCCGGGCGGCTGGCTGGCCGCAAACAGTGCGCCGGTGCGGGATGGAAAGGCAGCCAGATCGAGTCTCCTAAATGCTACGATATTTTTCTTATGTTCACCAAGACAATTGTAAAAGGATCCTGTAGTTTGATTCTTGTTTTTATTTTTTCCACTCTTGAACTAATGTAGGTCACAGAGACACAGAAGTAGCAGCAGAAAGATGTTTTTGCAGGGACTGACTGATTCCATGATGCTTTTGTAGAACTTTGAAAAATAAATAAATCTGATCTCTAAATATCCTCCGTGTCTTCCCTGCATTAATGAGTCAAATTAAATAAAATAATTAAATTATAATTAAATAATCATTTAATAAGTATAAAAGAATAATTATTCAATCAAATTAAATAATCAACTTTTTTACACAGACAGAAACTTGAATGTATCTGCTGTAAATCACATCCGTGTTTTGAGTGACTTATGCATGTGTTTATTCGCATGATTTCATTATGATTTCATGTAAATTGTGTTTTTTTTGACATTTTTATTTTCATTTTTAGAAATTTGAATACGTTTTGCACACTTGTGTCACCTAAACACGCACCGGATTCAGCTTTCCCTTTATACAGTCAATAATGCGACTCTGTAGAATTGTACAAGCCGTTGAGAGAGAACCATTCCAACATTTGAATCAATCATTTTCCATTTGATAACCTTTATTTTTAATTCTATAGTTTTTCCCTCCTGGTTCATCCGCATTGAGCCTGAGAGACGGGGGAAAATCTTTATTTTTTATTTGTTTTAAAATAATTGCAACATGAGAGGGAAAAGACCTTCATGGATGAAGTACCCAAAATCTGTCGCCCCGGGGGTCAGTGATGCATCCACAGCAGAGTGGGAAAGATTTTTTTTTTATTTCATTTAATTTTATTATGTATTGATTTCTTGGGGTAAAGGATTTATTTATATATTTCCTTTTTGGGTCGGGGTGGGCGCCCTGGGATGGGAGCCGGTGTTTCTTGTGCTGGTTTGCGGCGGCTTCAGTCCGTGAAACCAGGGTTCAAATCCGGGCTGCTCCCTATTCCCTTCTCTGCTTCTGTGCCGGTCCCAAGCTGGGATAAATTGAGAGGGTTGCGTCAGGAAGGGCATCCGGCGTAAAACATTGCCAAGTTAACCTTGCAACTCATCCCCGACAGAGAGGTTGTTTCGCTGTGGCGACCCCTGATGGGAAAAGCCGAAAGAGAAAGAGGTGGGCGCCCTGGGAGAGGGGGCAAAGTGCCAGTCCCTCAGGAATGTCAGTGGCATGAGTGTTGGTGCTGGACCTCCTGCACATCAGTTGCAGCGCTGGGGCCCTCACTTACTGACTGTCTTTCTGGCTCAGCCTCTGTCTGCGGCTGGCTGGTCGCCTCCTTGCTGCCTGCTCACCCTGGGAAGTGAGGCGCCTACTGCGGCTGGCGGGGTGGGGGGGGCAGTCACTCAGTGGCAGACCCATACGAGTCTCTTTGGGTTCATCTCAGCAACCACCCTCCATTCCAGTTTTACTCTTATATTGGACACCTTGACTCATTGGGCCTTGTGGGGGTGGTCTGGTGGAGGGGGGCACGATTAAATCTATGTCCGGTTTGCCCCCAATTTTAACTTTCACTTCAGACACCACACAGTGCATGTTGGCACCACACACACAACACACAAAGGGAACCCGGGGTGGGGGGGCTCTGCTGTTTAGCAGCAGTGGTGTCCTCCACCCCACTGGAGACCTCCCATTTTACCTGCAACACACACTGCACATTAGGGCTGCACGATATGAGGAAAACTCGCGATATGCGATATTAGAGATTAAAATTGCGATAACGATATAATTTGCGATATATAAACAAATAACCAAATAACCATTCCCATTTTATTGCAACAGTTTAAAAATTATACTCCAAATGACCCTCGTCGACATAGGTGAAAAACATCTAACATAATGGGGCTCAATCTGATTGGTTAACAACGTGAATGCATCCTTCCGATTGGTCAAATGCATAAAGGGATTCATTTGATTAGTTAAATAGTTGAAGCTGCCATTAGATTGTTTTAACACATTTAAGGTTTATTATTTATTGCGATATTTGCTGTCTTTTGCGATATGCATATTGCAAAAACTGGATCTTGCGATAACGATAAATTTGCGGTATATTGTGCAGGCCTACTGCACACCCACACCACAGTACATTGGTTGGATTGGGGAGGGGCAGCTGGTCTTCACCTGCCTGGGTCCTCTCCGCCAGTTTGGTAAAAACAAAAAACAAATCTGTCAATCATTTAAATGATTGGTCAGTTAATAACTTGAATAACTTAAAGAAAAAATATCTTAAAGATAGTTAAGAAGAAGGTATCCAAGCAAGAATGGTTATTCTGACAAATAAAATGACTGAGTAGTAAAAATCCCATGAATTTCTAGATCCATGGGATTTTGAGAGAGGGGAGGGATTGAGATCCCCATTGTTTTAACAGTCTGTTTTTTCCTGTAACCACCTGCTGGTTAAACGTTGAAGCCCTGCTGAATCTCAGACTTTTTTTTTCTTTTTATCAAGCATGTCCCCTCTCTCCCCGTCACGCCCCAGTGACCTGAATAAACCAGAGTTCCCCCAAACCTCTCTTACCAAGACACCCTTAAGGAGAAAGTCCAGATAAAGTCGGTGCAGCCTTTTTCCCATCTGTCAATCAAAGCTGATTAATACATCGAAAAGCTTTTATTGGATGAATCATTGTTTGATTGCTTGAGAACAGAAATGGATTTGGATGTTCTTTATTTAAGCCGTATCAGGAACAAGGTAAGTCCTGATAAACAGTGGGATGAACTAAATGGACATTACCCTGAGGTACCAGTAGCGTGCGGTGTTATGTATGCTCCACCCCCACAGTACCGTTTGCAGACGCATTTGCCACCAGGTGGGATTCATCTTTCATGAGGTAAATTGCTTCAGCCTGGGTCTTAGCCCCTCTACCTTCTTGTGGCATGCAGCTGTGGGCTGCTCAGTGGTGCAGTGGTTAGGACTTTCGTCTCGCAACTGGTTCAAATCCCATCTTTTTTTTCTCTGTTCATGTTTGGATTTTGCTCCAGCTTCCTTAAGACATCCATCATAGATTACCTGGTGATTTTAGGAGGGAATGTGAGAGTGGGGGGCTGCTGTTGGTGTTTGCCCAACAGTAGCTGGGATAGGCTCCAGCAAACCCGTCACCCCAAAAGGGATTAAGCAGCTGTGGAAGATGGATGACACACATGGGTTACTCTGGCAGTCCAAAGTAGAGGGCTGCACAGGGGGTTTGGGTCCCGCCGGGTCCCGCGGGGCCCAACACAAATCTTGCAGGATTGGGCGGTTTGAGTTGTGCTGCGGGCGGGAGCGGGCGGCAAAAAAAAAAAAACCCTGCGGGATCAGTGTTGCCATGAATATCTCATGAATATATAATAGCAGACTATGTTAGGCTGTGCGGCTGTTGGAGTCTTATGTACTGAAGCTCAGTGAACACACCAGGTAGAGACGCCTGATGGCCTCTGTCATCTAACCTGTTGTTGCGGGTGTGCAACGGCCCTGCCTCTTAGAAATTGTGTTCTTTAAAGCCTGGTACCGCGGTCGCGTGTGGGCGGAGCTACCTACTAATGTTATGGTCTGATCACTACATGGAGCGATGTGTACATCAATGCATGGTAGACACGAAGAATGTGGAGAGATCAGGTTTATTATTTTGAAGAGTTCTACTTGGTAATCATGTTTCCATGTTTGAGTTCATGAGATCAATCCAGGGAAAGTCTCTGCTTCAACTCCCGCAGTGAAAGCTGCGTCTGAATCTGACGCCCGTGTTTCCATCTCTCTGACAGTTTGAAGCCAAAGCCCCTCCCCCGCCTCTTTACCTGCTTTTCCTCTCTACCTGGGGGGTATTCCAGAAAGCAGGTTATGCTAGCTCTCACGATAAGTTTGAGGCTAAGGAAGTCGATAACCTCAGCTTTCGGTTCCAGAAATGGAGGTATGTTTCAGGGTAGGTCAAGTTGCCATAGCAACTCATGCTCTGAACATAACCTGGTCCGGAGCAGGTTTAGTTGAAGCTTAGTTTGTTTACAGAGAGGTGAGGCAGCATGGAGTATCCATTTGAAGATGATTTAGTGGATGAAGAAGCTCAGATAATACTTTTGCCACAGTGAGATGGTGATAAGACCACATATGGATGTTGGAAAAATATTTTTTTTACTTTGATCTAACTTAATTATTTGTTTTAGTTAAGATAAATCTTGTTTTTGTAAGTCAGTTTAAAAATTACACGTAGTTTTGACACAGTTATTTTACTTTCATTCAAATTAATTCAATTAAGTAGGTGTAACTTTGGTGCTGCTGTTAGATTGGCACCGCAAAGGATTGTGGGATATCATTCCCTTTGCCTGTCTGGACGGATTTGGGTTTAAGTGTGGGTTTTTGACCAAATGTGTTTAGTTATTTAGCTGTTTTACTGTGTTTTGCCATGTTTCGCCGAGTTATTTTGCCCTACTGAGCTTACGACTCTGCACCATGAGTGAGAGTGAAGGAGAGGATGATGACTTTATATAGCACCCCTACGGGCAAGAACTGTAAAGACAGTGACGGTAATTTCTTAATTGAGATTTTGCACTCCGTGCATTTCTCCCCCGTCTTTTTTTTGTTATAAAAATGAGAATATCTGCCGGCTCAAACTTAGACATTTGAGAGTTCAAGAAATATTATTAATTAAGATGGAAAAAAGATTAATTGAATTGGAGTAATGTGACATTTAGTTAAATAAATATGTAAATTTGAGTTGTATGAACAATTATTGAGTTTTATAGATGTTTACTTTGTCTGCTCTTTTTCTACACGCAGAAACTCTTTCTTTTGATGATGCAGCCGTGTTACTTTTTTGATGGTCGTGTAATCTTCATACGCGGTCATCAAAACCTCAGACTCCGTCTCACTGAAGTACAGCGTTTTCTTTTTTTTTCACCACGCGTTTCCATGGTGACTCCAGAAATCGGCGATCTATTGAGAATGTCTTTATGTACCTGCTGTGCACGCCCATTAACCCAGGGTTACCTAGTCGAGCGTAATTACGCCAACTCTTATCCGGTCTTTTGGAACCGACATACCCAGAGTAAGCAAGTTCAGGCGGATTTCAGCCAGAGTTCAGGCTCAAAGTCAGGCTAGTTTAAACATGCTTCCTGGAATACCCCCCTGTTCACCTGTTCATATCCTCTGCAGCTGAGAGTTGTTTTTCCCTGCGCTCCTCAGACTGTTTTACACAGAGAGCGCAAAATACGGTGATCGTAGGTTGACACGATAGTCAGGGCGCTCCAGGGCAGCACAAGGATCAAAGAGCTGTGACTCTATCTGGCAACACTGCATGGGATAAGGAAGGAGCAGGTTGCCTGGCAGGGACATGATGTTACGGGGAAGAAGGGAAGTACCCAGGCGCAGAGAGGGGAGGAGGCAGGAGGATGCAGGGAATGGAGGGTTTAATAACAAAAAAACTACAGAACCAAAACCACTGCTTAAGCAGGCTAGAATACTCGAAACTTGAAAATACAGAACTCTCAAAATCAGGGAACAGCACAATTACAAACTATGGACCAGCACAGGAGGAAGGGAATGACAAGACGTAAATACATGCAGACAAACGAGACACAGGTGAACACAATCAGGAAGGATGGGGAACCAAAGTAAAACTCACAACAACAAAGAAACAGGAAGTGAACTGAAAACATCACAGAACAAAAAGGAAACAAACCACAAGGGCAAAAAAACAGAAACCGTAACACATGATGTCAATTGATGAAGCACAAACGAAGTTCATCGTCAGAAACGCATGGTGTTCAGATCTGCGTGCTGATGCCCCACTGAGGCGCAAAACAGTAAAAACTGGAAAAGGCTGAAGCTAAAAAAAAGTATTTTTCCGTCAGGAAAAAATTAATTCATAGATTTTCAGCTCTGTTGAACCATTACAATGGTTTTTTCCCTCCTTAAATTTAAATGACTTTGACCTGCGTCTTTACCAGCTGGTTCAGCGTGCTTCAGGCCATCTGACTGCGCGCGGACACACGCACACACGGAAGGATCATTTTTAACCGAAGGCAGACCCTCCTCCAAAACCATCAGAACCAGAAAAGCTAAACATCAGTCTATCAGAACCTCCCTAAGCCAAGGAGCACCCACTTTCCCTATGGCAAAATCATCTGGGAACGTGTGACCTTCAGTGAACAACACGATTAGTGAAAATATATTTAATAATTAAGTTGCACATAATGTTGCACATACACAAAAGGGGAATGCATGAAAAGATGAGGCTGGAGGAGGGACATGAATCTCTTTAATAATATCAATAAAAATACGTGGTTTTTATCCTGCGGGACGGGAGACGATACAAAATCATTGCATCTCTATTACTGTGCGGGACTAAATTCTCAGAGTTTTGCGGGTGCGGGCGGGCGGGAGTGTAACGCATCTTTTCTGTGTTTCAAATGTTTTAAAAAAGACAGGGAAGTGAAAGAATGAAGCAGACAGTAGACACATTCACCTGCTTTGCAGCTTTAGCTATACTCATCCGAAAACCCTAACCTTAATCCGACTACTCTTATAAATGTAGCTATTTAATATAAACCCCACCGGTGGGGTCAGATAGGGCCTGGGTATGGAGTTAGCCCTGACTCCGCCTCCTGGTGGAAGGTGGGGTCCAAAGGTTTATCCTTTCCTAACTACACTCATCTACAGGACGCTGTTTTTCCCCAGGTATCGGTGGAAACCTGGTGGCCATTCAGTCCAGCAGGATATCCACCCACCTTCATTTCCACTGCGCTCCTGGGGAGGTTCCTGATGAGGCGAAAGGCTGTTACTACCCCTGCCGCACGTTCTGTGGCACAGGTCAGTACCAGCTACCCTACACCTTGGCGAGCCTAAACATTTTGAAGTTGAGCGGTAATACTGTCAGAAACCCAACTAGAAACCTCCTAAACTGGAACATAATACCTGGCTGCCTCATTTAATGTGCAGCCTCTGCTCTGAAAAGTTAAGAACAGTATGTGACTAAAACTGGTCTCTGTCATGCATTGAACTATTTATCCCTTGTCTAGGAAGAATCTGTTTGTTATAGTGAATGAATAAGCCCAAGTTCTGCGCTAACATCTTTGTCTTGTTTACGACCTGTCAGGAGCAAACCATCGCTCTGCTCAGGTGCTGCTTCTCTTGGTAATTCCCGGTCACCTGATCTTCCTGTATACAATACACCTGATGAAGAGCGGCCACACCACCCTGACCCCCATCTTCATGTCCGTCTACCTGGCTGCCGCCCTGCTGCAGGTGAGCTTCGATGTCCAGTCTTAACCGAGAACTCATTAGCATGGTAGAGACTCGTGCTTACATCAGCTGCTCTTAGTGACGAGAACCTTCAGGAAGACGGCTTACATGCGTGTAACTGCTCTCATTGGATTATTGTTGCCAAAAGCTCATGTTTCAGATACACATTCAGGGTAAAACTGGGAAAGATGCAGAGCAGATGTAGCATGTAAAGAACTCTGTTCTAGAAAGAGAGTAGTGGAAGAGACACAGGAGTCCTCATCTATTCTGATGCTTTCATGACTGTGTATCAGTGAACGGTGTCAGCTCAGTAAAAATGTCTTCTTATGTGTTTGTTTGTGTTCAGCCTGCACTGTTTCTTTTAACCCTTGTGCTATCTTAGATGACCCCACCCTTACTTTGATGTGTTATTCCTTATTCCATGAAAAAGGTGGATAGAGGTGGAAAGATTTCATGTAATCCATGGACACCAGTGAAGATCACAAATCAATGAAGAAAAAAGTTTGAACGCACTGTCTAGTGGGTCTAGATCAGTGGTCCCCAACCTTTTTTGTCACCGCGGACCGGTACAACTTAAGACACGTTTACCGCGGACCGGTGGGAGGGGGGGTTGTTGAGGTGCAACGCAAAGCACGTTTACCGCGGACCGGTGTGTGTGTGTGGGGGGGGGACACGTTTACCGTGGACTGGGGGTGGTATTTTCTCTTTAGTAATAATAATAATAATTAACGTAAATCCTGTTTAATCATGTGCAACTTTATTAGCAGTGTCCTCGTAACGTCACTCCAACAACAGAGCATCACATGAACAACATCGTTTCTACCCCACCCCAATGCGACACACTCTGGATGCTATGGTAATGTTTAAACATCCCTTCAAAATAAGTTTGTCTGGTGTCGCGACTTTGACATGCGTTAAGTGTGATGAATGTAACAGAGATAATCCGGTCACTTTTCAAAATAAAACGTTTTTGTTTTTTTTTGAAAAAAAAAACCAATAAAATGGAAATGTGTGTCCCGGTGCCAAAATTTCCCGTGGCCCGGTGCCAAGTGTCCCCCCGGTGGTTGGGGACCACTGGTCTAGATGACCCAACTCCCAATGGTAAAGTCTCTAGGATAGCGCAAGGGTTACAGGTCAGAGGTCACGACGGGAAATTTAAATTATGCAGCAAATTATAATTATTGTGTTTGTACCTCAATATTATCTTGTCTACTTTAGATTTATCATCTAGAAAATACATATTCATAACCATAAATATGTCTCATATTGTTTATCATGCTATGTTGAAGGAAGACATATGGAAGCAAGTGCTGATTCATTCTTGGCCTGTTGTGGTCACAGGTGGAGGGGAATCCTTCATTTACCTCCATCATCCCCAGGTTTTTATTGGCTTGGCCCCTCTGGTTCATTTTGGACCCAATAGCAGCGGAAATATTGGACGTTATTGATCATGGAAATACAGGAAGACATTATGGTTGCTATGAGAGTGGGGGTTGGGGTGGGGGTGGGCAGCAGCTCTGGTCTGGTTTTCGCAGCAAGAACTGACGCTGTGGCAACTGTTTCATCTCATTTGTAAAAGGTTTAGATAAATCCACCCATCATCTACCCCTTGTTTGTGATAACTCTCCTAGAGTAGCAGCTTCAGAAAGGATGCACAGACCTCCTCCAGCTCTTTGGGGGGGAGTACAAAGGTATATTTCATTTATGATGCTCTCCTTGTCTAGGGTCTGCCATGGAAGCCTCTTTTAGTTAGATATGTCTACAAGGCCTATTAGGGCTTTGTTCCTGGCTCCTTTTTTAATATTTTGCACTCAGTTTTAAAGTTGGAGGCCCCCCACTGTGCATAAAAAATGTCATTTCGCACCCGTACCTGTGAACTCTTTGTTCACAACCACAGCTTTCTGCCAAAGGTAATGAGAGCTTCGCCTTCTGACGAGGCCCTCTGCACTACAAGGGACCGCTCAAGCGTCCGTCATACTGTGAACCTCACCTGTCTCAATCCTAAACCTAAACATTCGGATGACTACATCATATGTGGGAGAAATTCATCAACAGAAACTGCTCATTTTTATGTTTTAATAACAAGCTATTTATAGTGAAAGCTGTGGAAAATGAGGCGGAATGATAGACGGTGCAGATCTCACAGTGACGCACATTCAGGCAGTCTGTGGTCACAGTGGTGTGAATAAAGAAATCAGTGCAAGGCATTATAAAACACTTTGGAAAAAACACAACAGCATCTTTGAAGACAGGAAACGCAATCTCAGGTCCTTTAAACGTGAATGGGGATCACAACACTCCGATTTTTTTATGCAAATTTGAATGTCCTTGGGTCATTAAAGGCACTTTCAGCAAACATGACCATCTTTAATGCTCAGATCTCATAACACAGTCAAGGCTGGTTGTCAGATTTTTATCAGCGTAATCTGCGCAGATGAAGAATCAACATCTGAGGAGCAGCTTTTATCTCATCTGTTAAATCAAGCCGCCTCCTCTGGAGGAGCAGCAGATCGCTGTCACTGACGGAGGCAAATCTACTTTGTTAGATTCACAGACTGAAGTTGGACCCATAATCTCTGTCATTAACTTTGAGTCATGATGACTGTAAAATGAACAGTTCAGAATTCTAAAAAATGAAACAGAAAAACACATGATCAATGTTCCATCAATTCATTTGAGGGCGGTGTGCATCACAGCACAGATGAAGTCTCAACATCTGGTTGATGGAGCTGCATCACAAACAAGCTGCTGACTTATCTGGACTCCTCTTCATCTAGACACACCTGTTTACTCAAAGGTAGATAAAGATGCTCTATGAGGGGCAGGACGCTGTTGGATTTGGGGTGAAAGGGGTTTTAAATAAGAGCCAGGAGAATAGAAGGACAAACAATTAAGATGGAAAAGATGTTGTTTAGCGGAGACACAAGATCAGTAAAGGTTAATTTGGGAAAGTGGTGATGTAAAAGTCCCAGCAGCTGAGACCCACAGAGGAAAAGGGACTAAAACTGGTCTTTCTTCTTAGAATGGATGTGTAACGTTCCCAACGTTTAGCCAGATGACATTATCTTGAAGTTTAGATGAGGCATTTGGACTGAAAATCTTCCTTGAAACCTTAATAGAGAGAACAGCAAGACTGCAAAAAAGAAAAAAAGTCTGCAACTTCCTGAATGTTTTTGGAAAAATTTCCCCCCGTAGACTGCACGGTGGCACAGTGGTCAGCGCTCTTGCCTGACAGCAAAAAGGTTCGAGTTCCGGCTGGGGGACCTGAAACAGAACACCAATGGGGGACCTTTCTGTGTGGAGTTTGTTCTCCCCGTGCATGCATGGGTTCTCTCCAGGGGAATCCGGCTTCCTCCCACCATCCCCAAACATGCTTCATAGGTTATTTGGTTACCCTAAAAATTTGTCCCGAGGTGTGAGTGTGTATGGCTCTGGGCTTTGTGGCCTTGCGACAGACTGCTGACCTGTCAAGAATGTTCCCTGCCTTTGCCCATGAGTGGCCGTGATAGGCTCCGGCAGCCCCGTGACCCCAAAAGGGACAAAACGGGTTAGGAAGATGAATGATGAATGAATGAATTCCCCCTCACTTGTGTGGGTTAGAGACCAGGGACATCTGCAAATCCGCAAAATCCAAGCATACGGTCAGTGACGTCAACTCAGGTGGACACCACCAACTGAGAACACATGACTTATTATATGCTTTTGTCGGCTGATTTTGCTGTTCGAGGACAGCTGGAGCTCCATCAGCGTGTTACCTTTCAGCCTCAGGCTTCGTTATTTCCGGTCCGGTCACGGTCGGGACACAAACGGTAACTAATCCAATGACAAAGCTAGTCTTGGGGAAAGTTTCGACAAACCGCGGTGCGTCCGAAGGAGGTCAGCGGAAGGTGGAAATGCTGCTTCTTAGTCCTCAGAACCTATAAGTTTGATAGTTTCAGCATTGTGTAGTGTAAATGCAAAAATCGGATACGGGTCACTTTTTTTCTTTTAACTTGTTCTGTCCAAAAACAGATTAGAGCTGAAGGCCATTCGTGTTGGACAGGTTTTACTATCACAAAAAGACGTTATAGAACTTCGAGAAACCAGAGTATAGATTTGTATAAAAAACTTTTTGTTGTATTATTTTTCATTTATTTGTTACATTTAGTGTGACAAAAGTGGGGGATACAAGTACTGATTCGAATAAGTTGTTATTTTAAACTGTAACAGTTATACCGTATCTGCTGGAAAGACAAAAATTACATCAAAGGTGAAATTATGACACGAAGATGAGCAGTATGACTGTCCATAAATACACTGTGGGTAAGGAAGGTCTTTTACAGTCATGCCAGTCTTTTCACAGGCATTCATACAGTACACACCACAGCTTCACATTCAAATGAGAAGGTGTGTCCAAACTTTTGGTCTGTACTGTCGATGGACAGCTCTCTCAACACCATCAAAACACAAACCCTGAGATTTTTCAGCACAGGCTGTCATCCTTCACTCTCTGCTTGACTTAAAATAAACAGTGTTTCTCATGCTGTGCTTAACCTGAACAGCTCATTTCACTTTTAATTGAAGGAGTTGTCATCTGTAATAAGCTCCGCTCCTCTGTGGCTGCTCTTCCTCTTATGTGGGGGAGCTGAAACGACAAAACCCTCAGCCTTCCATCTGCTGCTAGGTTTCTGACTGCTTCTGCTGTTTAGTATTTATGCTCTTTTGAACAACAGTTTGATAGATAGAACAATAAAAAGTTTTCCTTCAAGTTCCCTAAAGGAAATACCATTTGATAGTTCCTGTTTTCCCAGTTGTCCGTTTCCAGGTAATTAGTGTAGGGAAAGCCAATGAAACATCTCAGGACTTGCTTGTTTCAGAACCATCAAAATAGCTGTTATTACATCTATTTCAGGGGAAACAAAACAAGTCTACAGTTTTGTTTATGGCAGCGTGTAACCACAGGTTGCATGAGAGCCGTCTCAGCCGTGTCATTAACTAAACCTTTGAGTTTTCCGTGACAGTAATCTCTCCACTTTGGTCCTTGTTTATGTGGATATTTAATTACAAAAAGTTTTCCTGAAGTTCAGAGGGGTGCAAAGATTAACCCAACACTTCCACTCAAGTCCCAAAATAGTCTCTTATACAGAAAAACTCTGAAAAAAGTCCTTTAAGTGAGAACCTTGCTCAACTTTAGCATCACTTTATTCTGGCTGGAACGCAGACAAATGAAAAAAGAATAGAAACCCGTCTGGAACTCAGACACAATCTTTATACCAGTTTTGAATATTCAAGTAGGTTTGAATGTGGAAGCGGGCTGTTTCTAGCTCCAGTGGCTGCTGATCAGCTGGAACTGGGGCTCCAGGTTCTGATTACCTGAGCTCACCTGATCAGGTAATCACCAACAAGCAAAAGAGGAGTTAGTTGAAAAACCAGCATAGCATCCTCCAACTGCTAGTTTTAAATGTTAGTATGTTATTTAGTGTAACTAGTCAAAGTCTTCTGCCTACAATAATTTTAGCCACATTTTTTACATTTAGTTCAGCTTTAGTTGATCAAAACAAGATACCTTTTTCCATCTCGTACATATGTGGGAGGCAGCGGTTCAGACGCTTCCTGAGGTTTGTGCTGGTTGGTCTGTTTGTTTGTTTGTGGCATATTTATGCAGGTGTGTTGGATTTTACAGAAGGGACTTCTCTGAGAACAACTTGGAAAAAAGGTTCATTTTTATTAGACTGAGTGATAAAATCTCTATATACTGTTGTTTGAGTTTCACATTTATGTTCAGATATGAAGGGAAAAAATCTATTAATTTTATAGCTAATTATACATTCTATTATAGTTTTTTCTCTGTGTGTTTGTCACAAAAACTGGTCGACCACACTTAGTTTGCAGACAAACACTGGCTGGAGGTGAGGGAACATGTCTGTAGGGATTATCCTGCTCAACGATGGAGTGGCCGGCACAGTTTAGGGTTTGAACCCAGTTGGTTAAATGACCACAGCTGGGTTCTGCTTGAAGGCCATCTGGGTTGAACCTCTGAAGAAGATTGTTCCATGCAGGACCTGTTGACGGCTTCATTCTGAACCTCCTCTCTTCCAGGTGCTGCTGCTTTTAAGCATAGCAGATTGGATGGTTCACTCAATGTGGCGGAACGGCAAAGATCCGGACAGCTTCTCCATCCCGTACCTGACGGCTCTGGGTGACCTGCTGGGCACGGCGCTGCTAGCTCTCAGCTTCCACTTCCTGTGGCTCATAGGGGACCAGGACGGCGATGTGGGCGACTGAAATTGCCTTCAGCAGTAAACTGCAGTAACAACGGAAGCCTGACCTTCTGGTGTCCAGCTTCTCCTGACTCTATGGGATTGTTAAGCCTCAGTCTTACTGACCAAAAGATTTCTAACCAGATAAACCCAAACTTTTTCCGCTCAAGCTAACACTGAAAACCATTATCTCAGCTTTTTTTTTTTTTTTAATCTCTTCTATATGATGCAAGTGATGCATATGATTTACACCAAAGTGCCTCCGGATTTCCTGAATACCGGTTATTAGTTACAAAGCGGTTTTGTACAGGACACACTCACTGCTGCGGTCCAGCTGGTCGCTTATCTGCCAGATGAAGGTCGTCTTTGGAGAAAACACCCATGGATTATATGAAAACAGTCAGGAGATGTAGAAACACAGCAGGTGTTTCAAACCGATTTAAGAAATTACTTTCAGCTCACTTTAATGCAGTCAACTCTGGAGGAAGATTATTAATGAAAACAACAAAAACAGTTAATGTATAAGCAGGTTTTCTATTGATGATCCAGGCCAAGAGAGTGATCACGCTCACAACTCTCTTCCATCATATTCATCCAGGGTGATAGCATTTGTGGACCATAAAAAGTAAAATTCTCCTAAAGTCCAATAATCCTGCAGATAAATATTTATTTTCACTAATGATTTCCATGATAAAAGGTCAAAATGATCTGGAAGTGACACATCAGACCGCCATCCAACGGGATCATCAGTTTCCCTGTTCTTTGGAAGTCTTATGGACAAAGCTGTAATGGACCTCCACTGCGTCAGCTGGAGCCAGCTACCATCAAAGCTACCATCAGAATGGTCATAACGTTTTGACCAAAGTAGATGCATTTGCTCAAAGCCTCAGGAGAAAAATAAGAAAAACAAAAAAAAGACCAAACAATTTTTACTGATGGAAGTAAAATAAAAAAAAGACCTGTGCCGGTCCCCACCCTGATAAAATATAGGGTTGTATCAGGAAGGGCATACGGCGTAAAAACTTCTAGCAAACCACCCGTGTGAATCAGTGAAAGCTGATTGGGTGTGGAGACCCCTAATGGGATAAGCTGACTTTTATATTAAGAGGAGAAAAAGATGGTTTTAATTATGTCATATTTAGATCAAATGACATAAATGATGAAACTTTGTCCTAAATCAATAACATAATCTGTAAAGTCTGATATAAGCAAATCCTAGACATTTATGGATCCTTCTGGGCCATTTTATAAACCTAATTTTAATCAGATTTGAAGGATGCTGGGAGCTCTCTTTTCACAGCAGTCCGTCAGCACTTATGTCTTCCAGACTGAACATGGGATTGTCAAAGCTTTTTTTTGGAAGTGTGAAGGTTTACTGTATGTCTCTTGTCAATGTCTCATTATTGATTTACAATGCAACACAAATGTGTGTGTGAGAAAACTGTATAACTGTTGAAGGACTATTCTGCAAAAGGGGGTGGGGGGGCTTGCCTTACCAAGAAAATATTTCCCTTTTTAAATACATTTAATATTAATAAAAAATTAAGACTGTAATGTTTTGTAATCTTTCTACACATCACAAATTAATCTTAGAGGTGTCCTTGAGAAACTTTGGAAATAAGACTTGATGTTACCTGGGGTTCAGGTCAGTGCCTCAGTTTCAGGGAGGTAAAAGGTGCAGCTTAACAGTAACTGAGTGTGGGTTTAGGTACATTCCACATCTCTTGTGGTTGAAGTTGGCTGTAATGTTCATAGTATTCTCCAGCTATGACCTTTCTTGAAATATTTTAGAATTTTAACATTATTGAATCCATTATTATTAAATCCATTATTATTATTATTATTATTATTATTATTATTATTATTGAATCCAGTTTCTTCACATAGAAGCAATAAATGGCGGTTTTATCTGTGATGCCATGGCACACACCATTTTTTCTGCTGAGGTCAATTTGGACCTTTCTAGAGTCTTTATTCAGTGCTAAAATTCTCTACAATTTTCTGACTGAGTACTACCTCAGCAACCATGAACCTAAATCCCCACACTTCAATACTGCTATGATGCCTAAGTCATCTAGACAGGTAAATGATGTGGAATGGCAGCCTTGCTATTCACTTATCAATCACCTCTGCAAAAGCCTGAAGTGTTGCAAAAATGATTGATGTTTCCTCCATGAAATAACTTGGCAGGTTTTGCAAATATTCACGTGGGCTGACGGTCAAAGTAAATCTGGCAGTTGAAAACTAAATCTGAAGGTACAACAAGTCTTAAAAAGTAGCTGTACGGCTCAGTTGGTTAAGTGAAACCAGGGTTCAATTCCCAGGGTGCCCAATGACCTTGGCAAGACCCTTCATGCCTCAGAGAGAGGCCCTGGCCTTCATGCTGCTTCATTATGTAGTCTGGGGGCCTAAGTCCCTGGGTCCCCTGTTGCCAGCATGGATAAGTCAGGGCTCCAGTAAACCATCTGTGGGAATCAGTGAAAGTAGAATCAGTGAAGGGATATGTCAAAGGTGATCCAAATAAACAGACCAATAAAAGCAGATCCCACAGGGTCGACTGTCCTCTCATGTCCTCCCATGATGTCTTTTTTTTTGTGAATTCAAGCTCAAGGTATGTAAAAATCCCTTCACTTTTCAAATACAAGACCCATTAACTCCTGTGCATGATCTTTGCAGTTATTCCCTATAGTTGACCCCTTCAGACTTTATGTTGGAGCAGCACAAGTTACTTTTTCTGGACAGAACCTCCAGAGAGCCCTTCTGCCTTCTAACATCAGAATCCTCTGAAATAAAAGAAAGACAGCCAAACATGTTTAGTTTTGACAAGGTGATGATTTGAGACAATGCAGTAGATAAAAAGTCAGCCATGTAGTGGAGTACAGCGATCAGTCAAAGTCAAAACAAAGTCGAGTAGAAGACATCTGTTTGGTGGCCTGGATACTGTGACCCGCGCCCCACACACACACCATAAGGTGTCCTCCATATTTCACAGGATGCTGAGTGTGCTGGAAGGGGAAGATGGTTGCAGTCTTGCAGAGGACAGATGACTCAGCCTGGAAGAGGATGCTCAGTGATCCTCAAGAAGTGAAACAACATACCATCCACCATCTTTGTTTGGGCATATCAATCTCATTTTGGCACTAAGCCCTGGAAACAGGGGAAGCAGGGAAGGAGAATTGGGGGGTGGGAGTGACAGCTTTAGTCTGAGAGGAGGACACAGCTGCAGGTGTGTGCACTAGCCGCAAACAGCCCATAGCTGCTAATCAAATATCAACTAATATGTAATGATTCACCTTTTCATATGGTGCCTTCTTATTTTAAATGTTTTTGTTACAGCCATGTTAGCACCACACACAAGACAAACAGGTCTGTCCTTCATAGTTGTGAACAGATAATCTGTTATCTACCACCCGTCTTGAAAAACTCCTGTTGTTCATCTTTCGTTTGGCCATTTTTGTGGAGGGTGAAATTAATTTGTCTGATGTGACTGGAGCATGGTTGTCGACTGTCAACAGAAAAATATGAGCACTTGCTGGTTTAGACTCTTGTATGACGCCAACATACTACCAGGCATTGTGTTTATAGTGTTATACTGTATGCACAGTGGGCCAGCCCTAGGCACATTTGATATGATCTCACGGGCCAATTATAATGACATTGCGGGCCAAATTTGGCCCGCGGGCCTGAGTCCTAGAAGAAATAGTTTCCTCCATCGACGCCCTCAACCCCTGTTAAAACAAGACACAGCAACAAACTGTTTTCAAAGTGCAAAAGCGTTTCAAATCCAGAGTCACACAGGCGGAACCACAGGGGATGCATTCTTACTACAACAAGACTTTTCCACATACCTCTGCTCCTAGTGAACAGCAACAGTCTAACTCTGAAGCTAACCCAGCTTAACATACCGGTCACAGAGATGAGGGGTGGATCTAGGTGACTAAGTCCACATCACGCTTGCAGGCTACTGTCGTCACGCCGCTGATGTGCCAAAACTCGGCAGATTGCGCGCATACAGGGAACTGTATGCTCAAGTTTGCCCGTTAGTTCCCACTTCCTGTTCAGATCTGTACTCAAAGCCTAGCTTGCCTGCCTGTGTCTTGTTCCTACTTCCTGATGACTTGATGTACGACAACAAGAGGTCATAAAGGAAAGGGGAGGAGGGCTTTTAAAACACCATCTCCAGGTTAACTTAGATGTGTTGTATGGAGCCTCATAATTAGTAGGCGTGTCTTACTTACCACACATGAAAAAGTGAAGGTGACAGTGTTGCCCGTTGTAATTGGAGCACTTGGGACTCACCCCAAGCTGGAGGATTTAGCTACAGCAGATCCTGGAAAGACATCTCCAGTCAGAGAAAGCGCAGAAACGAGCTCCCAGGACCATAGAGGACCGAACTTTAAAGAGAAACCATCCGAGGATCAGTTCAAAACACTAACATATTCAAACAGGTTTCGACTACTTTACGTCTGAGTGGAGAAGAGAAGTTCATCTAACGACATTAGAAGAAAACTTTTTTTGTTACAGAAACAGCAGCTACTCTGTGTCCAATTGCAATTTGGCTACTAAAGCCACGTGCTCTTCTGTTCTGAGTTTTTTTATGCTTACTACCCACTTATGTGCAAACTTCAACTTTGGCACTGCTCCAGTTTGCCCCCATCTGTCATAGTAATGCCAAAGCATTGAAAATATTCCAATGGGAAAGAGAAAAATGATCTCTCTGAAGATTTTCAAATGTTTACAGCCTGACAAAATATTTTAATCTGGTTCCAATATTCCTGATTGTTTCAAAACTAGACCAAAGACATTAATGTAAACCTTTTTTTAAATAGAATAGATGCTACAAAGCAGGTTTGTGTCAAAAAGCTCTCAGAGCCAAAGAAGATGAATCACTGTGACCAGCAACAGACCGGCGGCACTTAATTCAATGAACTTTCTTTCATTAAATTAAAAAGGGGCAAAGCTTCATCCACACAAGTGCTTTTGAACTTCAGACATGGATATAAATGGAAATTGGTTTACCAAAAATGCAGATGTAGAGTATAGAACAAACTTCAGTTTTGAGGTATTAATCTAAATTTGTTTCAAGTCATTTCATGTGAGCAGCATCATGGAGACCGAACTGATACCTCAGCGACTGTGCAGTTTTTATTGAAGGTGCTCTGAAAGGAGACTTTCCCCATCACTAGCTGGGAAAGGCTCCAACAACCCAGTTACCCCAAAAGGGATTCAGGAAGTTTAGAAAATTGATGGATGGTTGTTAGGTGAACATAGGCCAGCGGAACAGCCCCAGTGCTCTCGGTCTGCCGTTTCCTTCAGACAGCTTCTTTCTCTTCTCTTCGGCTGACACTTTTCAATGTTTAAGACTCTCTGGGGCTTTGATAAAAGAGCCGTAAATAAACTGCACAGACAAGTCTTGACAAGTGTGCTGAAGTCCTTGTTAACTCAGTGAAAGTGGACCACATCAGTCTAAAGCTCTACAATGACTGTGTTCCTCAAAAAAGTCCTTCTAAATCGCTTGACCAAAAATCCAAATTAAAGAAACTGTTCACTGTTGCTTCCTTTTTTTCAACTTTGAAAAAAAATATTTTTTTTTTGGTAATTTTGTTTTTGGTTTGTGGCATTTAAACATTTTTTGCTCAAAAACATTTGTTTTAAAGCAGCAGGATGAACTGGGTTTGCTTGTTGTTGATCACTTCCTGATTGTTACTTTGGGGTGGAGCAGCTTATTAAAGCAAAGCTACTCTGCATCTGAGGGTGTTTTCAGACTGGATACATTTGGTTCGCTTTAAGTAAACCAGGCAAAATTTTCAGTCAGACTACACCCAAGCGGACCTTGGTCCGTGACGAGGAACTGCTCTTGAACCCAGTTTTGGAAGTGGTCTCAGTTAATTTCCAGTCCAAGGTGGCGGCAGTGGCTCAGGCGGTGGAGCAGGTCGTCTAGAAGGTCGATCCTCGCTCCCCCCCAGTCAACAGTTGTTGTGTCCTGGGGCAAGACCCTCCCTGCCTCTAGTGTTGCTCCACTGATGTGTGAATGTGTATGAACGTCCCGGTGATGGTCAGTGGGGCCGTAGTTGCGTACTGGCAGCCACGCCTCTGTCAGTCTGCCCCAGAGCAGCTGTGGCTACATCAGTAGCTTACCATCACCAAACATTAATGAGGGGTGAATGAATAATGGATTCACATTGTAAGCGCTTTGAGCGTCTGAAAAAGTGCAGATGAATCTAATCCATTGTTATTATCATTATTATTATTTGGACTGAGCTTCGATTCGCTTTGAGATTCCTTAGTCTGAAAACAATCCATCCTTGTCTATTGGAGCGGAACAACTGGACCAAAATGGCCACCGTAGCCGGTCATTATAGAATGTAAACTGAGTAGGAAAAAACTTTTCACGTGATAATTATTGTTTCTCTTACTGTTTTCTGTAAAATCTATATGTAATAAACACTTATCAGTGTTCCTTCTTTGCCGTCTTCTCCTCAGTAATCGCCTCGCCTCCACCGTACCAAAGCAGCAAGTGGTTAAATTTAGCAATCAAGTAAAAGAAAGCTCAAAATTTTCATTAATCTTCTAATAATTTTTTTCCCTTTCAGGGTCACGGGGCTACCAGAGCCTATCCCAGCCACTTGCGGGCAAAGGCAGGGGAAATCCTGTACAGGTCACCAGCACAGGGGAACATGCAAATCCACACTGAAAGGTCCCCCATTTATGTTATGCTACAGGTTCCACAGCAGGGACGTGAACCAGGAGCCTTTTTGCTGTGAGGCAAGAGTGCTAACCACTGCACCACCATGCAGCCACATAATACTGTAAAAGTTTATTAATATGATTTAAAATGGTTTGATGACAATATTGTGACGTTTTAAATGTGATTGTTTGTTCTTTTTTGAAATGAATTTTAGGTGAAAGTTGATTTAATACGGTGATTAAAAGGGGAGAATATTTTTGTTATCCTTAAATTGATTGGAAGGAAGATGAGAGATATGATGTCAGGAGAAGGTGTGCACTCCTGGCAGAAAAGCGTAGGTGAAAAAGTTAAGAAACATGTTAAGAAGTTCCAATATTTCATATGTGTGTAAAGAAAACAAATGGAAAGTGAGTTTAGAAGAACGTAATTCTGATTGTTACAGCCCCTGGTCTGGCCTGCATGTTTTTGTTGTGTTGTGTTGAGCAAGCATTTGTCCGCTTAGCTTCTCGCCTACACAATGTTTTTCCTCAAAGGAACCTGCTCTGGCTCTATTTTATTGAGGGCCACAATTTTTTTTACCGTGGGCCGCCATTGGCCCCCGGGCCGCATCTTGAGAACCCCTGGCTTACAGGATGTGGGCGTGTGGTTCCTTGGATCACAAGTCTGATTTTCTATCGATCGCAAAGCTGAGCTCCATTCTATGGAAATGACACAGTTTGAGTCCCTCTTCTTTTCTGATTTAAATTTTGTTTCAATGGTTGTCAAATGTTATTTTAAAACAGCTTAATAAATACACTAAAATGCACCCTTTAATACATTTTTTAAAAAAATTCTGAAATTGTATGTTGTTTTATGACTGTTTTTATTATAATTGATGTATGTTAAGAACGCATTGAACTGCATCTGTTGCTGGTGTACGTTAAAATAGTGTGTCCAATTTTTACCACTGTTCCTCTTCCCACTTTAATTTCTACTGCCTTCAGAGCACCTGCATACTCTCCAACAACAGCATCTAACACAAAGATTTTTTAATTGTTTTTTTCAGCTTTATTTTGAAAATATCAGGTATTCATTCCTTTTCTTGAAGGACTTGGAGTCACAGGAGGATTTTCAGGCTGAAGATACTGTAGTTTCCTCTGAGCATGGTGCTAAACAAATGCAGAGTTGTCCACAAGGTTTCAGAGCTTCCAGACAACACAAAGCTGCTTTTCATTTGCTGCTTTGGCTAACTTGAATTTCTGGTTCTGATGCTGCAACATGACTGCCCACTCCACCACAGCCTGATGAAGGGCATGTAGAAGTTCTTTTTCTGTCTGCTTAGCTTTCAGCCAAATGTGTATCATGCACACAGCACTGCCGGCCTCCTAATGACAGGGTTTCTCCTTGAATAGGGTAAGGAAGGCCAGTGTTTATTCCAGAGTCAGGACCACAAGGTCAGAGTAGGGGAGAAAAACACTATAAGTGTGTAGCTGTGTGTATGCATCTGTGTGTGTGTATATATCCTCCAAGACAGATGAATGGCTGCACTCAGTCACCCATCAGAACTGACATCCATGTTATTTCAGGTCACTGTGTTTACAGCAGGGCACTTGGAGTGTTCGCTCTTGTATTACTATTACAGGCAAGTGTGCAGAGTCAGAGTTAGCTATGTTCTAGCTAAAGAGTTTCTGTTCCATTTAACAAAACAGAGATATGGTTTCTTCATGTGTTGTATCTTAAAATGACTTTTGTTCATTTTATTTATTTAACCTTTATTTTTTATCAGGAAGTCTCTTCTGATAAAATGTCTTTTTCAGGAGGGACCTGGCCAAGAGACATCTGCACACAGAGAAACAAAATCATCAAAGTCATATTTGCAACCAGCTCCGGAATACCAAGTACACTCAGAACGCATTATTTTAAAGCAACTTATGGAGAAGTGTTCCTGCAGTCGCAGTGAGTTCTGAGCGCTCTTTCATGACGGAAAAAGCAGTTTTCCCAAGCTCTATATGGATCCTGGGAATGGAGAGAAGGAGCCGGTGTGAGGAGCAGGAGATGTTTTACTATTAGCAGGAGACAGAAAATGTACGAGGGCAGCAGTACAGCTCACAGTGATGGGTCCTGTAGACAAATTGGTGATAAAGCAGAGGCCTCTGTGATAAACTGCATTCAGGCAGTGGAGGGTTGAAGAGGCAGCATTCATGTACACAATGTCCCCTGAGTTCCAGACCCGTTTTATTTGTATTTAAAAATTAACTACCGTATTTAAAAATTACTTATAACCAGAGCAACTTTGCTTACCCACATTCATCTAACATCGTATCTTACCCCATTTTAGCCTCTTTAAAACTTCTCCTCTGATGGAACTCTGACTTCATTGGATTTAAGATGTTTCTTTTTTGTCATCATGCAAAAGAACTTTAAGTTCTTGAAGAACTTGTTTAGCTTTCCTCACCTGCAGACCTCTAAAAAAATTCATTGTACTTTTGAGTCCTGCAGGCTGTGTCTACTCGTGTGTGCATAAGAAACGCAGAGCAGAGAGCTTTACTTCTTCTTCTGCACATTTAGTGATGAAACTTTTCTAACTGTCACAAGAACAGGCAGATGGCTAGATCCAAATGCTGTAGGTTTATTAGCTTTGCTAAAAGTCCACAAAGCTAAATCAGGGGCAGGCAGGCAGGGGTCAATAAAAGTCATAAGGTCAGAGGAGAGACAGGGTAGTCAGGATTCAAGCGAGAGTTGGGGCCGGTTGCAGGCAAACAGAGTCAGATACAGGGTCAGGAATCAGAATGTAAGGTCCAAATACAATGCTCGGTAAGGAAGACAGAGTGGCACAAACAATACAAAAAACTGAGCTCAGCAGAGCTTAAGTATGCTGTGGATGATTCAGGTGTGCGGCATCCAGGAAGTGTGCGCTGGGGATTGCTGTCAGTTGTAGTGTGGATGGACTCTGGGGATGGCTCCCGCCGGTGGCCAGAGGGGGAGATAGAGCTCTATACTTCTGATACTAACTCTGGTCTATTTCTTTGTGAAATCACAGGGTGAAGCAACCATCAACACATGTGAAAAATTTATTCTAGACCATATATGGAGGGTTCCATCCCAAATCCGGCATCCTTTTGCTAGCCAAAAGGAAGGAGGCCGAGGACTAGTAAGCATGGAAGCCACTTTCCAAGATGAAACATCCAGGATGCGTAAATATTTCAAGCTCAAGGCCCCAACTGATAGTTTGGTCAGTGAATGTCTCAGGCATTGGAGAGCAAAGGATGTGCTGGAGTACAGATCCTCATGGGAGGACAAGCCCCTGCATGGGATGTAACACTGGCGCATAACTGAAGTGGCTGATATCTGGAAGTCCAATGAATGGTTTAGATGAGGCGCCTGAAACAATACAGCACATAACTGCAGAGTGTATCATGCGGGCAGGGAAAGCCCCAAGCAAGTGGCTGGAATAACATCCAGGAACATATGTGCAGAATATGAACTGGAAACCCCAAAGTCAAAATAGGTAACACTTCCGAAAGTGGTAGAGAATGAGAGAGCAGCGATTCTGTGGGACTTCCAGATCCAGACGGAAAGTATGGTAATGGAGAACCAGCCAGACATTGTAGTGGTGTATAAAGAACAGAAGAATGCAGTTGAGGTGGATACGGCAGTACCAAGTGATAGATACATCAGTCCAAAACAGAATGCCGATAGAAAAAATGAGCATGTCCATGATTCGCCACCCTAACATGCTGGAGGAGTTTGAAAACTTGAGTGATCCAGGTTGTTTGGGGCTTTTGCCCCTGATAGGGTCTCCCATGGCAGACAGGTCCTGGGTGACAAGCCAGACAAAGAGCGGTTCAGAACCTCTTTATTAGAAGTACTACCTATGCCGCCCATCACCGGGGCCCCAGTTGGAGCTAGGTCTGGGGTTGGGACTCGCAGTTGAGCGCCTGGTGACTGGGGCTCTTCCACTCCCTCGGTCAAACTCTGGTCCTACCAAGCCTGGCTGGTTTCTGGCACAACCAATGCCAGCTGACAGGTACTGGCAGTTAAGCAAGCCAAGGCCTGGGCTGTTGTGGATGCAAAAACCTGGTCCTGGAAAGAGTTGGGTGAGTCGCTGCTCAGTGGAAAATAATATTTACTTAATGTACTTTTTTCCATTTTATCACGATGACCAGTGAGGCCAGGCCTCACTTGACTGCACGTCACTGTGTCTGCTATTGTTCCTTCTGGGAGTGAGACCCCTCCTGTGTAGACTGGCTTGCCTCTCTTTGTCACCATCCAAAAGCATTTCTCGAGCCCGAATGACATCCCAATGGCAGTGCTGTAGATCCTGGTGGTGTGGATTAGGGAGTCAATAGCCGCGGTTACATGGGCAAAATATCTTGATCCAGCCCAGAAAAACTTTTTCCGATTAGAATAAACGTTCACATGGTCACACTTTCGGTCGGAATAAATCATTTGGGCATGCGCAGTAGTGTTGAAAATACCGGAAAAAGGAAATGAGTCCCACAGTAGACAAACCTTGCTGTCATATACATTTATGCAGCAGCTCGGTAATATACGAGACGATCTTCCAAACGTGCTTATATTAATGTTATGAATATTATGAAGCACCTGTTCGCTCATCATTTTATTTTTAATCCATGTGTTCAGTGCTTTTTTTGTGGAAGAACGGAGCTCCCAGGAGAGGCTAACACGTGCTAACAACATTAGCCTTGTGTGATGAACATAAACTCATGCGGGATATGCCGCAATCTGCATCTTGGCTGCACGTAAATATGTGGGAATAACATCAGCCTTTATTTTGTTGGGACACGACTGGAAACACAAATCCATGTGATTGTTTGAACGGTTTCTAAGGACTGAGAAACATTCTGCTTTGAAAAGTTCGCACACTGCCCCAAAGCCATCTGTGGGCTGGAATTCCGAGCTCTGCTCGAACACACGGTTATCCTGACAGCAGCTAACCAAGAGTGGTGGGACGGATCGCAGTCACACAAACAAACAAACTACAAAACGCACAGGTAACAAAGCATCCTCCTTCCCCTCAAACACAAAGTTATTAATCAAGCTGCTCTGGTCAGAGACACAGTTCGTTCGGTCCACTGGCACACGAGCCAGGACCACGTAGGGTCCAGACGTCACGGGTCACGAAGCGCTCCTCCTCAGCACCCCCCTTGTGAGGGGTGTAAGAGAGCGGAGCGGCGCTTCGCACCGGGCCTCCACAGAGCACCTGGTCGGTCATGTTTGAGCTCCAAAGCTTTCTCTGGAGCGAAACATCCGTCTATGCATGACGTAAAACCAGAGCAGAAGTTACACACGATCAGAATGAACCGTTTATATGAACAACGATCAGATCAACAGTCGGTATAACCCACTTATCTCGTTTAGAAAGAAATTTTGATCCGAACAAGTCTGATAGGGGCAGAGTTTTCCGAACGGCTTGTTTACATGGCGCATTTTCCTTCCAATCAAGCATTCTTTCAGATTACTTTTGCCCATGTAAATGCAGCTATTGTCACGCTCGTTCTTAGTGTTTACAAAACTTGCATAAATTCTTACTTAGGAAACATAAAAGGACATTAATGTGGGCTTTTAGCTGAGCTAATAAACCTGCTGTATTTGGATCCAGCTGTCTGCCTGCCTGTTCTTGTGACATTACTTCTTTTTTCTGCATTTTCACTGTTCATCAACCTTTATTCCAAAGGCGTCTCAACTTTTTTGATCTGTCTTTTTTTTCATCAGTTATTAAAACAAGCTTTTTAATCAAGCTCTTCTCAATTAGAGGCGTTTACAGGAAAGACCAACTGACAGGGATGTGAAAGTTTGGCGGGTCCAGAAGCAAGAACAGAACCGGAGGATTGCCTTTCTGAAAAGTAGGGTGTTGGAGCTGGAACAGTACATGCATAAGAATGACGTGGTAATCACCAGCCTAAGCATTAAACCACGATCATACGCACGAGCTGTGACTGCCCACAGAGATGGGGAGCCTGATGACGAAGACAACAGCTCTGTGGAGCAACAAGTTGGGGGGTTTCTACAGGAGAAAAAAATCCAACTGGACTGTGACGGTCTCAAGGCTTGCCACACTTTGCCTAGAAAAAGTGCGAAGGATAAACCAGCCATTATCATGAGGTTTGTGAACAGAAAGCTCAAGACTGCTCTGCTTAGAGGAACATTCGTGTGGTCAGCTGAGAGGAACATTCGTTTATATAAACAAACACCTTACAAAACACAACGCTGACATTGCTAAACAAGCATTTACCTGAAGAAAAATGGAAAACTGTAAAGCACCTGCACAACTGACTGTAAAGTGTTCATCAAACTGAACAGGATCAAGCCGAACAGAACCTATACACAGTCTAAAGTCCGCAGTTGTGTCCGAATTCCCACCATACCCCTAACAACTAAAAAACTATATAGTGCTGCACTACAGTAAATGAGTTATATAACATTAAGGAGTAGTTACGTTTATTTTTCATTACATTTAGTTACCTGTATAAGTTATATCTGGCCCTTTGAGGACAACCACTATGTTGATGTGGCCCTTGGTGAAAATTAGTTTGACACCCCTGCATTAGAATATACTTGTAATTCATCAGTTTAACCCTTGTGCTATCCTAGGCCCTTTAACATTGGGAGTTGGGTCATCTGGACCCCACAAGACAGTGCGCTGAACTTTTTTCTTCAATGATTTGTGATCTTCACTGGTGTCCATGGATTACATGAAATCATCTCCACCTTTATCCACCTTTGTCATGGTAGGGATTACACGTCAATGGTCATCTTGACCCCATAGGATAGCACAAAGGTTGAACAGGTTTATTTCCAAATCAAATGAAAATAGCAAAAGTTATATCATTTTATAACATGGTCCGGGTGAAAACTCGATTCTGATTGGCTGCTGGGTGTGCGTTAAAAAGTGATATACCACAGGATAACCGCATGGTGAAAAAAGAAGTTCCGGTCAACTGACTTGAATGTTTTGTATCACTGCGCCAGCTTCTGTAACCCTTGTGCTATCTTAGATGACCCCCACCCTTACATTGACGTGTTCTCCCTACCATGACAAAGGTGGATAAAGGTGGAAAGATTTCATGTAATCCATGGACACCAATGAGGCTCACAAATCATTGAAGACAAAAGGTTCAGAGCACTGTCTAGTGCAGGGGTCGGCAACCCAAAATGTTGAAAGAGCCGAATTGGATGAAAAAAATGAAAAACAAATGTGTCTGGAGCCGCAAAATATTAAAAGCCCTATTTAAGCCTAGTGAAGGCAACACATGCAATATTTATCTATATTAGCTATATTAGCCTACTATCAAAATGAGTAAGTTGCTACAAATCATTAATGAGCATTCATGATTAAATGTTTATTTTAGCATTCTGCGGAGAACGACACGTCACGTGACTGCTCTGTTGTGCAAGTTTACCTTCATTACAATATCAATGAATTATGTTTCATTGCTTTCATAAAATTCATTCATCATTCATTCATTTTCTTCACCGTTTTTCCCTTTCGGGGTCACTGGGCTGCCGGAGCCTATCCCGGCCACTTGTGGGCGAAGGCAGGGGACAACCTGGACAGGTCGCCAGTCTGTCGCAGGGTAGAATGTCCACAAACACACAGCCATTCACTCTCACATTCACACCTAGGGACAATTTAGAGTTGCCAATTAACCTATGAAGCATGTTTTTGGACGGTGGGAGGAAGCCGGAGACCCCGGAGAGAACAGGCAAACTCCACACAGAAAGGTCCCCCTTTGATGTAGTTTTTCACGTCCCCCAGCCGGGACTTGGCTTGGGCTGTGAGGCAAGAGCGCTAACCACTGTGCCACCGTGCACCGCGGCTCCAGACACATTTGTCTTAAAATTCAAGAAATGTAATAAAGGAATCCGATTTCTGATATCATTTTTATTTTGAGGATTTGAACACAAATTAACAAAATGGAACGTGCGTGCCCCATGACAGTCAGCCTGCGCTTGAATGACCGAGCAGCTTCAAGCATTTGCGGCGCCTGGAGACTTTCATTCAGCTCGTTTAGGTGACTTGTCACAGTCATAAGTGCAGCTTTTCGAGCCACTCGGTATCTTCCAGTTGCGGGTAGTTCAGGTCTTTGCTTTCAGAAATGTTGTCACGTCTTCGAAACAGACGACAAAGTGACGCAAAACGTCAACCCTGGACAGCCATTGGACTTTGTTGTGTAGCAGGAGATCAGGATATTCGCTTTCAACTTCATCAAGCAATGCACGGAACTGACGGTGGTTCATTTACATCAACCACCTGCCTAGCGGTCCGCTTAAAGTAAAAAAAAAAGCGCTGCTGGTAGAAACGCATGTCGCAGACTATGACGCAAATCTTTGTTGACAGAAAGGTTGAAATTGTGAAATAGTGGCGGTCATGTGCATTTTAGGTCTGTTAGCAGCAAGGGATTGTGGGACGCGTTAGGGCTCAGCATGAGCGTTTCTGTTTGCCCACGTTTCTTTTCATATTTGTTGTTCCACCTTAGTTAATTCTTCCTGTTATATTGTTTCTTTATGTTGCTCCATGAGTGTGGGAGGGGGAGAGGATGATGACGTCTGTGCAATGTTCAATGTGTCGTGTGTTCTACATAAAAGGGCTTGTTATGCCAAAAAGGAGAATGCGCTCTCAGCTTCTCTCACTGCCCCCTCCTCTCTGAGACTGTTCGGACTCGTGTGGTGGTTAGGTGACGGACAATTCTCCAAGGCAGCCAGTTGATTGACAGCTCAATTTGATGACTGCTTGGCTCCCAAATTTCCCGCTGCCTGCTGGGCGTGACAATATTAAATAAAAACAAGAATTAAGGACTAAAAACTGGTTTCATATTTACTGCTTTTGTAAGTGACCATGGTATATGCTGCTTAATGGGCAACGAAGTGTGCATTATCACTTTTTTAACGCACTTTGCGTCGGACGGTTCAGGCTTCCATGGCGTGTGTTAAAAAGTGATAATGCACACTTCGTCGGTCATTAACCCTTAGGGATAAAACCAGAAACAAGCATCACTTTACAAACTATAAAGCAGTTTCTATGTTACCACAGTTCTCAAAAATACTAGAAAAAGATTTTTCATAACCAACTCTTTCACCGAAAAGCATAAGATATTGGAAGAAGGTACAATATGAGTTCAGGTATATTGATAAATGTCACTGGTCCTTATGAATGTAATAGAAAATATAACACATGCAATTGATAATAAAAAACAAGTAATTGGGGTATTTAGTAATTAAAATAAACTTTTGATAAAATCAACCACTGCATATTAACAATAACACTGGAATACTTTGGAAATAGTTGAATGGTGTTAGACTGGATCAGAAGCTATTTAAGCAACAGAAAGCAATTTGTAAAGGTTTGAAGTGCTTGTTCCCAATGTTTGGACATTCTTTGTGGTGTCCCTCAGGGGTCGGTTCTGGGACCAGTATAATTTATCTTGTATATAAATGATTTATTAAAGGTTTCCAATACATTATAGTTAGTTTGATTTGCTGATGACAAATGTTTTTTGTGGTGGTGAAGATAGAAAAACTGAAGATTTGGTTTGATGTTAATAAACCTTCACTAAATTTAAGTAAAACAAAAATAAGGTTATTTGGTAACTATAATGGTAAAAATATAAACATTGACATGCACAAAAATGGGGTGGAACTTGAAAGAATTTATGAAAATACATTTCTTGGGGTTATAATTAAAAAACTGACCTTAAAAGCACAGATAAAAGACAGTGTATTTACATACTAAATTGTCCAGTAGTATCTCAGTGTTAAATAAAGCAAAACTGGTTCTGGACCACACATCACTCCACATTTTATACTAATCGTTGATCTTACTATATTGCTCTTATTATGTATATGTCTTGGGGAACAACTATAAAAAAACGTTTCATTTACTTTCAATACTTCAAATGAGAGCAATACGAATCATACACAAAGTCAGTTACCTTAAGCACACAAACAAATAATTTATACAATCAAAATTACTCAAATTTGATGATATAGTAGAGTATTGTACAGCTCAAATAATATTCAATGCAGAAAAAAGATTATTACTGACAAATATCCAAAGGTAATTTATTAAAAGAGAGGAAAAATACAATTTCAGGGAAAAAATTAATTTCTCACACATACTAAGGAAAAAGGTTTTGTGTTTCAATATGTGGAGTGAAGCTGTGGAAAAGTACCAGTAAATGCTTGAAACAGTGTCCAAACATAAAAGAGTTTAAGTATAAATACTGAAATATGATCACTGATAAATATGAACATATACAAAACAGAACATTAGCATTTGTAAATTTGCATGCTTATAAAATGAGATTGTATTATGCCTTTGGGTGTTTTTTGAAATGAGAATTTCATCTAAACTGTACCTGATTGTATTCTTCGCTATGGCACTGAACTTCGATAGTGGGAGTACTGGGTAAAGGAATATAATGACATAACGTACAGGGGTGAGATTTTTGTTCTTTATATACACTGTAATTTTGTCTGTAGTAAATACGTGAAATAAATATTTTTGAATTTTAACTTGAAATGTGAGGAGCATTTCTCTGTCAGTAAATCAAAGACTGATGATGATATTGAGTTGGGTCTTCTCTCTGATGCAGAGCAGGTACAGCAAAGGTACATGTGTTCTTCCATAAAGCACAAACCCAAAACCACCATCTGCCCCACTGGCAAGCAGAGCAAAGATGCAGCATTAACACGCTCAAGGGAAAATGTTGTTTTATTGTGTTAACAGACATAACAGGAGGGAGAAGGCTAAAGCGCTGATGCCTTCTGGCAACGTGTGCAGCTGCTGGAAAGATTTGCAACCTCAGGGCAGCACAGAAATGTGAAAACCTGGGCAGATCCACTGATGAGGTGAAAAGGGTCAAGCTCTCAGCCTCCAGTCTGCTTTAACCTTTGTCTCGTCAATATGCCCTTCCTTTCACTTTTACTAACATTGTCTACAAACTGTAATCAGTGCTTGCAGTGTTGATTTGACATGTGTGTCAGGTCTAAAAATCACTTTAATAAAAAAAAAGGAAGATTGGTGTTGACATGAATCAAGAGCTGGACAGCCATTTTATGTTTCAGCCTCTCCTTCCCTCTTGATTTCACATTCTTCAGGGATGGAGTTGGCAAGTTTTAGAGGCTTGTGGAGACAGGTAACCTGGACCTAAGGTTTATACACTCTTATTAATTCATGTTGAAAAAGTTAAACATTAAAGTAAAAATTAAAGAGTAGAAGAATACGTTGTACTGTGTTACTTTCAAAAGCTGGCAGCAGATGGATCTGTCAGTTTTTACAGGTCTGAGTAAATACTAAGTATTTGAATAAGTTTCAAATTATGTTTCTTTGCATTTGTTACAAACAAAATTTTAAAAATGGCAAAGATCTTTAAAAGACTTTAAGTGGACACTGCGGGACACAAGCTAGAAAAACACAAATGACTGACAGTTTTAATGGAATCACCGTTTGCTGGTGTTGGACAAGCATAGCTTAATTGATTGGAAGTTCACCGTATTTTTACCAGACCTACATTTCTCCCACATTTTCTTTACTTCATTAAAGACCAACAATGAAAATCACGTTTTTGGTGTTTCTAACATGCCCTTGGAGCATTTTCCTTATGATGGAAGTCACATATGTATATAGAAGAATAGAAGATTAAAACTGAATTTCTAAGGTATTTTTTTATTCAAACCGTGATGGATCAGGAGCAGATGGAATGAATGATCTAATCCGCCTTTGATCCTTATGTCATTTTTTTCTATGTCCAAATGCTGTAATTAGCTCTTTGAGCAGCTACAGATCACATTAATACCACAGCCGGGGAGTCTGCATGGTACCTTACACCTCATGACTAGTATCTATTTATTTATTTAACGGTACATCAAACCATTAAGGATTACAAAAACTGTGGAAAAAATACATAAATCAAATTAATCTTGACTGTAAACAGCATAAAATTAATAATAAGATGACTTTATATCCCAAATGGTGAACCAACAGGTATCGATGGGCATTTTGCCTGTTTAAATGCTCACTCAGGGGACTTTTACAAACATTTAATTATTTGGCAAATATTTTTGTGCAAAGCGACTTACAGGTTTCTTTCAACTGCTAGTAATCTGGTGATAAATGGCAACAATGACAGCACGCCTGGGGTTTAAACCAGCAACAAGTTCATTGGCGACTGCTGCAGCGTGTTGAAGTGCTCAGCAGCATTTTGATGTCTCATGACACTGCTCAGTAGTGTTTGTCTTTGTGTGGATGAGGCAGCTGATAAATCATTCAGTATAAAATCCAAACACGTCTTCATGAAACAAAACAAAATAAATAACATAAAGCAGTAGAGTCCACACTGTACAATCCCCTGCAGTCGTTGACTGTACACAGGCAGAGAGCGAGCATGCAGATGCTGCTGGGTTTGTCCATCTGTACTGATTACAGTGGGGAAAATAAGTATTGAACACGTCAACATTTCTCTCAAAAAACATATTTCTAATCGAGCTATTGACACGAAATTTTCACCAGATGTCGGCATCAACCCAAGTAATGCACACATAGAAAGAAATCCAAACATTTATGTCCATAAATGAAGTTATGTGTAATAAAGTGAAATGGCACAGGGAATAAATATTGAACACATGAAGAAAAGGAGGGGTAAAAAGGTCAGGCAAGCCAAGAAAGCAGCTGGAGTTTGTCAGTATTCAGAAGGTTAACCTGCCCCCTATTAGTGCAAAGTAATATCAGCTGGTATAGTCCTGATTGATGCCTTTTAAAAAGGTTTCTTACCAGCAAGGTGTTAGACAAGAAGCATTGCATGATGGGTAAAAGCAAAGAGCTGGCCAAAGACCTACGCAACCTTATTGTTGCAAAACACACTGAAGGCATTGGTTACAGGCGCATTTCTAAACTTCTGAAAGTTCCAGTGAGTACCATTGGGGCCATCATCCGGAAGTGGAAAGAACACGACATTACCATAAACCTGCCACGACCAGGTGCTCCTCACAAGATTTCAGACAGTCAGAACAATCATCAGAAGGGTTCTCCAACAGCCCAGGACCACTCGTGGAGAGCTTCAGAAAGACCTGGAATCAGCAGGTACCGTTGTTTCAAAGAAAACAATAAGTAATGCACTCAACCGCCATGGCCTTCATGCACGCACACCACGCAAGACTCCATTTTTGAAGAAGAAGCATGTTGAAGCTCGTTTGGAGTTTGCGACACAACATTTGGATAAACCCATGACATTCTGGGCGAAGATACTCTGGTCAGATGAGACCAAAATTGAACTCTTTGGATGTCATAAGACACAACATGTTTGGAAGAAAAATGGCACCGCACATCACCCCCAAAACACCATACCAACAGTCAAGTTTGGAGGTGGGAGCTCATTGGCGTGGGGCTGTTTTTCAGCATATGGTACTGGTAGACTTCATATCATTGAAGGAATAATGACGGGAGAAAAGTATCGAGACATTCTTGATCAGAATCTGCTGTCATCTGCCAGGCTGCTGAAAATGAAAAGAGGGTGGATCTTTCAGCAAGACAACGATCCCAAGCACACAGCCAAGGTAACACTCAACTTATGGTTGAAGAAAAAGAAAATAAAGCTGCTAGAATGGCCCAGTCAATCACCAGACTTGAATCCAATTGAAAATCTTTGGAAAGAACTGAAGATCCGGGCTCACAGAAGAGACCACCGAAACCTTGATTTGAAGGCAGTTTGTGTGGATGAATGGGCCAAAATCACACCTGAGCAATGTGTTCGACTGGTTTCTCCATACAGGAGGCGTCTTGAGGCTTTAATCACCAACAAAGGTTTTTGCACTAAGTATTAAAAAATTTCAGTAAGCGTGTTCAATACTTATTCCCTGTGCCATTTCACTTTATTACACATAACTTCATTTATGGACATAAATGTTTGGATTTCTTTCTATGTGTGCATTACTTGGGTTGATGCCGACATCTGGTGAAAATTTCATGTCAGTAGCTCGATTAGAAATATGTTTTTTGAGAGAAATGTTGACGTGTTCAATACTTATTTTCCCCGCTGTACATGATGTGCACATTTCTTGATCAACTGTTATTGATGCTGTCTGTTAATTGAGACAAACAAACATAGAAATGGTAGACTGTTGGAGTATTTAAGATGTCTTCTATGCTTCATGAGCAGCTTGACCATATTGGGAAATACACACTTTTTTCATACTGATGTTTGTACAAATGTTTGAACAACGTGACTCACATCTTTGCTGAGAACCAAAACAGACATGCTGCTTGTGATCATTTAGTAACACTAACAGTGACAGCTGTTGATGTGCTTGAGTCACTGCAGAAATGAACTGGAAACATTTGCATTCACTACAGCATTAACATAACATTTGAGTTTGATAACCAGATCAAAACATTCTGGTGATGACCTCATCCTGGGAAAGATTGTGTTATGAGGCTGTGGTTAAGTCAAGGTGTAAAGAATGGCACAAAAACAACGTAAAAACGGAAACTTTAGACTTTTCTAGAAATGTCAAATCATTTGAAGTTGGGTTCACCACCGCAAACCAATTTGCTTGGGCTGTTAAGCTGCTTTTTTCCCCTCTTTATTATTTCCGACCTCTGATTTGTTCAGATTGTCTGGTTATCCACTTTTTGTGTTATTTTGTTGGGCTAACAGCTTAGCTTGCAGATCTAAATTTTAAAATATGACTTCGTCAGACATTCTATGTGTTAAACATCCAGGAAGACGAACCAAGTTTCTTAACAGATGAAAAAGTGGAGGATATTTGGTTCAGAGATTCCAAAGCATGCAAATAACATGACCCCTGCTTTCACTACATGCTTTGTTTGTTCCAGCTACAGTAAAAATATTTATACTGCCAACTATAATTTGGCTGTGACATCACAAAATCCTACAAAAAGAACCACTTGAAAGCATAGATGTCAGCACCTTTGCAAATTGGATTTAGCATACATTGATGCAAAACCCTAATTAAAGTTTGATCAGGATTTCTTCAGATGAAAATAATGTTATCACTGGTGTCCAGCAAATTTCTTTGTTAGCTAACAATTGTAAATACACCACTGAAATTATACATTTTATATTATTCTCAAAAAGGTCATTTTAAATGTCAGATCACCAGTGTTTACCTGTACACTGTGTCACTCTGTACTTTTGTTGTGTTGGGTTATAGACAGGAGTCTGGCGGAGTGATACAAACTGTGCTTTGACATAATGAAGTGTAAAAGTAAGAGTGTTACAGCTGAACGAAGATGAGTTGTTGTGATTAATATTTTCTCAGTGGTGTTTCTCTCTCTGCAAAAGCTGCTTAGAGCAGATAAAAGAGGAAAACAGGAAAAACTTCCCATCCCCTCCACCCAATCGCCTGTCTCTTGACGCCTCTAGGCATTCTGGGTAGCGTAGTCATTTGAGGTTATGTGCCTGTTTTATTTCGCTTACTGTGCTTTCATGTGATTCCTGCTTATAGTCCAAAAATGCCATGATTTAAAATGCAGTCAAATAAAATCCTTAATTATCATTCAGAGAAAAACAAATGTTTCTTATTACATCGTTTTCTACTTTTATCAGGGCAGCAGATTGTCAGTCTGATAGCATACATCGTTGAGAAAAACATAAATGAACCAACTGTTCCCAACATAAAGGGCTTCTTTTTTACATGAAAGAACTAGATCTCGTGGTTAAGTTATCCACAAAAACTGTCGAAGTGAAGCTGTTCAGTTTCTGCCCCAGCAGAGTCAGCATACAGAAACCATCTGGGTTCTCACTTGACTCTCTGCGGGCATTTTTATTACCAGCTGTGTTTGTATCTGCAGTCTTATCTTTACCTTCTCTCTTGGATTCTTTGGAGGAGGTAGGTGAGGTGAAACCAAAATCCATCATGGACAATATGTCTCACCCACATCATCAGACAGAGAAGGCTCTGAGCAGCTCCCTCATCAGCAGACTGATGCAACTGCAATGTAAGGAGGAGTGGTCCCACAGCTCCTTCATTCCAGCCGCCGTTAGACTGAACAACAGATAGAATATTGGGTAATGGCTGCACTACAGCTATGGAGTCCTGCTGCTTCTTGTTTTGTTTCTGTATGTATAGTGTATTTATTTACAGATCTTAAAAAGTTGAACAATGTTATAAAAATGTTTTCTTCATCTTGAATTGACCTTTCTTTGCATCTTGATGCTTGATCCAGAGTTGTTGTGATAAATGAGTTTCCCCACAGTGGGATCAATAACGTTGATCTTATCGTCTCCGTTCCGATATCAGCATGGGTTGTTGACACTGGCATATGCTAAAACAAAGCAATTAATTTTGTGACAAGGTAAGAAGAAAAGAAGACTGTTGTAGGTTGTTTGGAAGCTAAGAGGTCTCCAGTGTCTCATTTATTCACCCTTTTCTACACTAAATAGGCAGTTTAAGCACCAGACCCTCTTGGAACTGCTGAGTCATTTCTAGCGTGGCACCAGCCTCAGCAGGGAGGCTAATGCACAAAAGAAGAATGAGCTTGTCTCTTGTGTTTGTGGTGAACAAGGACTGCAGCAGCAGGTCAAGCTGCTCGTTTCTCTTTTCTATTGAAGCCAGAAGTCTAAGGGAAGTATGGCTACTTCACCGTGACATGTTTCAGGAGAATTACAGGTCAGGTCACATTCTCAGTGTTTGGCAAAGTTTGGATCAAGAAAACAAAAATGGTACTACAGTGGTCCCTCGTTATGTTCTTAAAATAACCCACAATAAACACATCTGTAAAGTGGTCATATCACATTGAATGGCTGTTTAATTTCCCTTCATGCCCTAATCTGTGTGTGCCAAGAATACAGTATAGGAAAAACCATAATCATCATTGATTTTTTACAGTGATTATAGATGTCATAAGGCTGTAAAACTCCTCACTACACATGAATCCACTTTTCTCAGACAGATATGAACATTTTTACACTTTTCTCTCTTGTTTAAACTCTCAAAATTCTAACCTTCACAGAAAAACAAATCCAGGATTATATAATGAAAACAAAGATCATCTAAGCAAGCTTAACGCTCTCTGTCCTCTAAAGGAGACCCTGTTTGGAAGGACATTGACTGGCAATTGTCGATGACCAATAGGGACGCATAGGATAGTTTGCTGTTAAAAGAAAACATACAGAATTGCACACAAAGAATCAGTAAAAGTGCAAGGTCACGACAGGTGAATTGTGTTGTAGTGATGGAACACTCCTTGGGTTGTAAAAAATTAAAGAAACTAGACCAGGGGTCGACAAGCTTTACCACTCAAAGAGCCATTTGGATCAGTTTCCCACCGAAATGAAAAGACAGGGAGCCGCAAAACCCTTTGGAAAACCTGGTGTTTCCAGTGAATGGCATCATTTCACTTGTTTTTAAAATTTTCACTTGTTATTCACTTCTCATTCAACCTCATACAACATGTGCTCTCTTCAGAGGCGGTCCTGGCTAGTTTGATGCTCTGGGCGAAACAAAATATAATATATTATTACTTTATTATTAAACATAAGTAAAACATACATGTACAGCTGAATTCATAATTAAGATATAGTGTGTAGTTAGTTCACACTTAACACACATCAGTTTGTGTTTTCCTTTTGAAGGCTGGCTGACTTCTGGTAAAAATTACCCTTTTTTTTCCTGCATTTTTCCTTCAACCCTGACATGAATTATGAATGAATTATTTCCGGTCATTTCTGTTGGCTTCATGAATGAACATCAATGGAAACTAAAGGAGATATTTTTCTGTTTTTCTGAGGTTGGGCATTTTATTAATTTTACACAGAAATGAGTAGTTATAGTCAAGGAAAACTGCGGGGACAAAATAAAAAACCTGGCAAATTTTTCTGAAGGCTCATGTGCCCTACAAGATTGCCACTGACTGTCTTTTTAGAAGAACTTTTCATCCTATAACAGACTCTAGTCTGCGTTCACAGAGGCGCCCTCTCATGGTCCTCTCCTCCTTCTGTCCGCTCGCACATCTCGGCGGTGTTAAGGCACCACGACAATCTTAGAACATAGTGGTTATTTTACAAAACCACAGCGAGCCGCAGCACAGGGATGAGAGAGCTCCGGAGCCGCAGGTTGCCGACCCCTGAACTAGATCCATAACCTTTTAACACACTTACTGGGCAGGTGTGTTTTTTTACCCATGACTCTGGCATCATGAAATCAGATTACTTTTAGCAATTTGATGTGTTTACGTACTTATTCATACCGTTGGATTGTGGGGACACATGTCTTGATTGATTTACTAAATGGCAGCAGTGCACACAGCGCACTGACTTTCGGCCTTTCAGCAAATTTGGCACCTACTGTTTGGCATCTGTTAATGAAGAAAAACGAGAATAAGAAGTAAATCTCTGGAAACTCAGACATAGAAGGACAAAGCCAAGCTAGGGAATCCGCTATAAACCATTTGAAATAACGTGGGCGTGATGACTCAAGGTGACAGATCACCCTCACTTTACAAACATGTTCATCAACTAAAAAAACTCGTTTCTATTTCTTCTAACACATAAAGCAAATTAAATAACCTTTTTTGATTGCTGCTCGCAGCAATGTGTCATAAACACTTAACAGAGAAAAAGGCTTGAAGGCAAAGGACCTAAATTGCGTAAAGATGTTTGAATTTGGTAATGAGGGTGCCTTCTTGTTTCCACCTGTTGTCTGTTAACCTTTTAAAATCTCTACAGCTGTCTCTCTGCTGACATGCTCAGCTTCCTGTCGCTACGGAAGGATTAGCTGATTTTACTAAACCCTAAAGGTGTAAAACAGGAGTTCCTATCATATAAAAGCCAGAGAATGGGAGCAATCCTTAAACAACTGGCTTAAGTTCCTTAAGTTACAATTGTATATTTGCTGGAGAGTAAAATCAGCAGCTATAAATTGAAGGAATCCTTTTAACAGAGGAGGCGATGGCCCTGTTAACTGAATCTAACGGGAGTTGACACAAACTGCTTCACAATGTGGCTGCGTTTTTCTATTGACCAGGGGAAAGAAGATGCGCTGAGCCTCCAGGATGCTTGGGGGTCAGGGTGCGTGTGATGCTGCTGCTTGATATGCAGAATGTGAACCAGCTGTATTTGTCAGCAGTTTGTAGGAGACATCCTCAGAAGAGCACCTCTGTGAGTTCGTCTCCTGAGGATAAGCTCCCCTTTCAAACACCTGGAAGACCTGCTTCACCCACACATTTCAGTATTTGCATGCGCTTGGTCCTTTCAGCCACATTCCCCATTGATCAGTGCTTTCTGCTTCTGCTGACTGAAGTCTTCCACAAGCCTCCATTGCGTCAGTCACTCAGTACCGCCTATGAATTATTTTCAGACTCACACCAACAAGAAGCAGTGACAGCCTTTTAAGTCATTTTTGCTGCCTGAAATTAGAACACAGCAGACACTCAGAGTTCCAGCTCTGTTATCTGTTAGTCCAGCCGTAGATAGCTGGGTATGGAGTAGTTAAACATGAGGAAGTCCAGCTTGTAGAGCTGGTAGACTTGAACCTGCTTTTGACTGCTGATGTTGCTGAAGAACTGAGCAGTCATAATATCAGTGGTGCGAGTGGATTTGGCATAGCTTGGGAAGCGCAGGAAGTCACCGACGCCCACCAGCTGCAACAAGTAGTTGGCATCTTCTTCTAAAGTTTCATACTTTCCCACCATGTCATAATGGATGTGACATGGGTGGCAAAGCTGGTAAACCGTCTGCCAGTGCTCGTTCAGTGGACCATCCTTCTGGGTGGCTGGATCTACTAGGTACTCAATAAATTCTTTAAACTTGACATCATCTCCATTGACCAAGGCGTCCTGCGCTGCATTCTTGCGGTAGCGCCTTATGATGCGGGTGCCAAAGCGCTTGTGGAAAGAAGAGTTGTACTTCAAGGTGAACTTATTACGGTACGCTGAGACCAGCCTCTCGAAGGGCTCCCGAACAAAGATGAACTTGAGGTAGTTCTTGAGGCGGTGGTTGATCTCAGGAATGCTGTACTGGTTTAGCGTCTTCAGGTTGGAAGGAATATGAGCTTCATTGGAAGGGATTTTCATTGGGTCTCTGTTGAGTACAGTTACAAGAACATGTTATGAAGATGTACAAATCATAGACAGTTATGTAAAAAAAACACAGGACAGTAAATCACAGTTCAGCAATTCTGCCGAAACTGATCCTCATCTTCAGAAGACATGAACAATCTCAAACCCATCTAAACGTCTTTTAGAGCATCTATACATCTGAAGTATTTTCTTCATTTTAAACGTTCTTCCATAAAGGTTTTCATCCTAAAACATCTTCAGCTCTCAACCTCTTCTGAAAAGACTGCAGAGAAATACACTCACGTGTATTTGCCCCTGCCTGTGAGCACCATCATGACACGTTTCCAGTTGGTACAGGCCACCTTGGGAACATAGCAGTAAATGAGCTCGTGGTCCTCATCCACCACCAGGTGTTTAAGGTCTCCAGGTGTCAGCACTCTTCGCTTTCGACTAGATGCGCTGTAGATTCTGCAAGCATCGACAACTTGATCCCTCCTGGCCTGGTGCAAAGCAGCAGCTCCGGACAAATCCAACTAAATGAGGAAAAACAACCAAATGAGGGAGAGGAAAAAAGATGATACTGCAATAGTTCAATACAGTTCATAGTGTCTGTATTGTTAGCTAGCTTCTTAGGTACTTCTGTTATCAGCCACGGTTGTGTTTTTTCACATACCTGACATGTTTTGACGGACGTCTTCCATCTATGTCAGAGTCGTCATGACATGGTAGTGATGTGAATTTTGTTGCATCAGCAACAATTATCTGTTTTTATATACCTCACATTACTACCATCTGATGACGACTCTGACGAAGACAGAAGACGTCCGTCAAAACATGTCAGGTATGTGAAAAAACACAACCGTGTATGATAACAGAAGAACCCAAGAAGTCAGATTTTGTTGTTGCAATAAACATCTGCTTCCAGAAGTAAGACGAAAAGGTGCATCATGAACGCCATGCAGGGAACATCTCTAGACATAACTGGATTGAACGTACCATCAAGAGCCAGAACATGTTTTCATCTCATGGACATTTTGCTTGTTTTAAGTTTGTAAAATCAAAAATAAATTTCATTTCTAAAAATTTCTGTGAAAGGGTAACAACCGATTCAAGTGAAGAATTAAATTACTTAAATTATCCAATATGAGAATTCAAGCAAACAAAGGCAATTAAGGTATACAATCATTCCATAAATCCATGTTTCAAGGAGCATAAGGATCCCAAACTTAAATATGATTGGCTCTTCCCCTGTGGAGTACTTCCATATGCACAATATGACTGTAAATCTACAGAACTATACACCATTTACCGTTTCCAACACATATTCAGAAGATAATTGTTAAAAACTCAGCTGTCAGATATAAATGAAACAGGAAAGGGTTTTTTTTCAAACCGAATTCAGGACATTTCTGACAGTTTTCTTTGGTTAATACCATTTTTGAGGTTTATCCAAAATATTTATGGAGTTCAAGGCAATTTAAGGAAGTGATTAAGAGGTGAGATATATTTGTTTTTTTCATTGTAGTACTCTCCTCTTCATCTCATTTTTATCTTTTACTATTCACTTCTTGAGGCTCTGACGGAGGGACGACGGTCAGTCGGTCGGTCAATTGGTAGCCCTGTAACCCTTGTGCTATTCTAGGCACTTTAACATTAGGAGTTGGGTCATCTAGACCCACTAGACAGTGCGCTAAACCTTTTTTCTACAATGATTTGTGAACCTCACTGGTGTCCATGGATTACATGAAATCTTTCCACCTTTATCCACCTTTGTCATGGTAGGGAGAACACGTCAATGCAAGAGTGGGGTCATCTAAGATAGCACAAGGGTTAAATGAAATTTGTCCAGGACTATGAAGTGCTGTAAGTTCAAGTGTTCTTTGTGGTGGTCCCAGGTTTGGGTAAATGCAGACAGTTGGCTAAGGGAGCGGATCTGCCATAAAAATGAAGCTAAACCACAGATGAGAATTGCAGAGCAATTAGGTGTGACACCGCCTGGAGGTCAAAGGCAAACAAACATTTCTTCTGGAGTCCACTCTGCCCACCAGGACAGTTACCCTACTTCTTTAAGTGTTTGCATTGATCGTACCAAGAGCGATAGATTGTAATCTCTCTCAACTTCAAGCATAGCCCCAGCCAGGGGGTGGGGTGAGCTGCTGACTGAAACAGCCTAAATAAAATGACAGGTTAATTTATGGCTCACTTTGAAGTTGGGCTCCGAGTGTGAAAATGATCAAGCACACAGTTTGCTACAAGAAGGATGTGACAAACAAATTAATAACCGCTGTTGGACACTTCCATCCAATGCATTCATAAATAAGGAGCGTTGCGGTGAGCTCCACATCTGTTAATCTGCATGTGAACGATGTGAGAAACCAGGATCTTGACAGGAAATCTGACAAAATTATTTTCTGAGAAGTTACCATGTGCAATAAAATTTACTTATGGATGTGTTTTAAAGTGATTTGCAGTTGTGTTGATTTTTATGTCAAAGAATAGTGTTTATTTATTATTTTGTAATGTTTCTAAAATAAGCATTTTTTTGCTTCTATCCAAAGTTTGTTTTTATAATCATATATGTAAATGATAAATAAACCAGATCACCAGCAACCAACAATATCCATGACCCTTTACCAAAAACAAAACAACCTTTTGGGGGTTTGGGACAGCTTTTTCCACCTAAAAAAAACCTCATCATGTTTTTTTAAATGAAGGACTGATGTGAAAATATTCAGCTATTCTTGATATGTGGATTGCTGACTGAAGAAGACCTTAATTCTTCATCCATATGAACATGAAAATGTCAGTCAACAACAGAGCAAAATCACAGAAACAACAGCAGATGTTGGATGTTGAAAATGTCTCTTCATGTCAGAGACGTCCTTAAACCTAGGGGTTTTATTTGACCAGGATTTATCATTTAAGGCTCAAATATCACAGGCTTGTAAGACTGCATTTTTTCACCTGGGCAACATAGCTAAGATCAAATATATATGATCTAAAAGTGATGCAGAAAAATTCATCTATGCATTTGTTACGTCTACGCTGGATTACTGTAACTCTTGTTTAGCAGCGTACCTTAAAAGTTCCTTAAAAATTCTTCAGCTTGTTCAAAATGCAGCAACAAGATTGTTAGCAGGAACTAGCAGAAGAGAACACATTACTCCCGTGTTAGCTTTACTTCACTGGCTCCCAGTTGATTCTAGAATTAAGTTCAAAATTCTCCTGCTAACCTATAAGGCCTTAAACAGTACGACCCCATCCTATATTAAAGATCTCATAGTGCCTTACCACCCAAACAGAACACTCACAAAATGCAGGACTGCTTGTGGTTCCCAGAATTTGTAAAAGTTTGGTTGGAGGAAGAGCCTTTAGCCACCAAGCCCCTGTTTTATGGAATGAGCTCCCAGGCAGACACAGTTTCTACATTCAAAGTTAGGCTTAAAACATTCCTCTTTGAACAGGCTTATTGCCAGGCTACCTAGTAATCAGATAATATTTAATATACTATTAACATGTTAGAATTTAATAAAATAACAATAACAATTAGTAGTTAGAAGGCTGCTAGAAGTTAGAAGCTGGGGAAAGTATGGTGCACCAGGGTTCTGTCCTCTATTCTCATCTACTTCTCCTCTTCTCAATTCTTCATCATTTATTTATAATTTAGTTCTCCATTCCTCTGTTTGTTGCAGTGGGATTCATGTGTTGTCTTGAGGGGAGTGGGAATGATTCCAGATTCCAATTGGCTCATCCGTGCTAATGCACTTGGCTGTGGACCTCGCCTCTGGCTTGTCTCACGCCCCCAGCCGTCCACCAACTCCATCTGGATGAAGCCAACCTTTCACCAGAGGCAAGGTGGGGTTCAGTGTCTTGCTCAAGGACACTACGAGACATGGACGGGCAGGGCGGGAATTGAACCTGCAATATTCCGATCAGATTTACCGCTGCACCACGGCCGCCCCATCTGCTGGATTATTTCAACATGTAATTGTAGGGTTAGATAAACTGATTCTTCTCTAAGAGTTCTGGTACATCACCTGTTCGCCCTGGGAGAGGATCTTTTATGTGGACATCCATGAGGTTTCTTCTTTTTTTTAAGGCAGTGGTGTCAAACTCATTTTGGTTCGGGGGCCACATTCAACCAGTCTGATCTCAAGTGGGCCGGACCAGTAACATTAAGGCAAAATAACGGCTTTGTTTTAGTTAATTTACTCAATTGGAAAACATGCCTCAACCAACATGGTGGCCTAATCATTCATTATTACACATTCATTCACAGAGGCCAATGGATCTTAAATAAAATTAATTTCACTTAAAAAAAAAGGTCTATTCAATTTTATACAGACTGAACATTTTAAATCTGACACTAGCCGCGGTTACATGGGCAGAATATCTTGATCCGATCAATGGTCAGGTTAAAATTCACCCGTGCACAGAAAACCTTTTTCCGATTAGAACAAACGTTCCCATGGCTCACACTTTTGTTCGGAATGAATAATTTGGGCATGCGCAGTAGTGTAAAATCACCCGGATGCGGAAATAGGTCCCGTTGTAAACAAACCACTGCCACAGACATTTATGCAGCAGCTCGGTAACATACGAGACGATCTTCCAAACGTGCTTTTATTAATGTGATGAATATTATGAAGTGCCTGATTGCTCATCGTTATATTTAATCTGTGTGGTCAGTGCTTTTTTGTGGAAGAATTAAGATGGACGAAAGCTTAGGACAGGCTAACACGGGCTAACATCATTAGCCTGATGGACACAAAATCCAGGACCGTGCGAGAAACGCAGCAATCTGCAGTTTTCTAAGGACTGAGCGACATTTATTTCTGCTCTGAAAAGTTCACACACACCGCTCCAAAGCCACTCTGTGAGCTATAGCGGCCCGAGCTCTGTTCGAACACGGTTCCTCCCGAGTCCTGCAGCCGCTAACCCAGAGCGGCGGGACGGCTCGCAGTCTGAATTCTCCCACACATAACAAAACAACAAAACGCACACGTAAAAAAGCCCCCCCCCACCCAGACACAAAATTATTAATCCAGCTGCTCTGCTCACTAGGGTGCCAGTGGACCGACTGAGCGTCGGGGGGCACAAAGCGTTCCTCCTCCGAATCTCCCCCGTGAGGGGTGAAAGAGAGGGGAGAGCCAGCGGAGCGGCGCTATTCACGGGGCGTCCGCAAAGCAGCTGGTTGGTCCTGTCTGCGCTCCAAAGCTTTCTCTCAGCGAAACACCGTCTATGCATGACGTAACCCAGAGCAGTAGTGACACACGATCGGAATGACCGTTTACATGCTCCACGATCGGATAAACGATCGGTATAACTCACCTATCTCGATCGGAAAGAAATTCTGATCCGAATGAGTCTGATCGGGGCAGAGTATTCCGAACGGCACGTTTACATGACGCATTTTCTTTCCGATCAGGCGTTCATTCCGATTACTTTTGCCCATGTAAACGCGGCTACTGAAGCAATCCCGAGAATAAACTCAAGAGGGGCTACAGAAAAAAATGAAACACTCTGCCTAAAATGTAAATGTCCATACCATTAAAAATAAGCTAAATTAAACTTGCAAACATTTGTGAGCAAAAGGATTTGTAGTTAACCTCTCTTTCTCTCCTGAAATTTTACCCGGCCATCAATATTGGGATTAAGATCCTTTGCAGCAACACATTTCCCATTCAAGTGTGCAAAACACAATGAAATGTCCAAGAATCTTTTCCTGGTTGCTGCCTGAATTTTGTGGCAACACCTGCTCTCTTCCAGACCTTTAATGGGGGACCATCAGTGACCAGACTGATGTTACATGACCAGTTCACTCCAACATTGTTCCCCCTAGTGGCGGAATTGCGCATTTCGGTTATTTCTTTAAAAAAATCACAACTCGCTAGGGGTGTAAGAAAAAATCAATTTGGCAATATATCGCAATACGTCATTTGGCAATACTTGTATCGATTCAAAATTCTGCCAGATCGATATTTATTTAATTATTTCTGAGCGTCCTTCAGCGGCTGACTCTTGTTGTCCTCTTCACCCTCAGACCGCTAGTTGGCAGCAGAGAACACGGAGCCTCTTAGAGCAGCTCTACTCTGCACAAGACGACAGGAAGACTACAGCCAGATGCAGCTTGTTCTGTTGTTATGAGACATGAACTATTTAGTTTTTACTTGGAATGGATACCAAACAGAAACTCTGAGCCATGTTGCTGCCAGTAAGATATCAAAACGTGGATTGCTGTGCTTTTTAGCGGCTCAGATAAATAAGATAGACAATGAAGCACGGCAGCAGCTAATAGGCTAATGTGCTTAGCATTTGCTAACATGCTAGCAAAGCGGGCTAAAGTTCTGCAGAACCTCAAAGAAATGGATTCTAGTTTAGGGACCTGATGGATCAGAGGGATGTGTACAATGCTCTGAAAAAGGCTGACATTGTGGTGATCAGCGTTACTAGTTTATTTCCGTGTGTGAGAAGCGTGGCTGCAAAGGTGCAGCAGAGCAGATTGTAAACAAAGCCCCTTTTTTGTCACATTAAAAAGCAACTTTCCTTCGTTCTGTCATGCTGCGTCAACATCACCCCACTTTATTGTTTCTGGAAAGAATCAGTGTGTGTCCCCCACCGTTTATTTTTAAAGCACCATTCAGGCTCCTGAACTATTTAAAAGCACTAGAGAAGCTACATTAATGCTGAAAATAAACAGCATTTTATTTCCCCAATACAAACTTATTGGTTAAGGCTCATTCATTTCAGTGTTTTTTCTTACACTGAAAAAAAAATATAGATTTTAAATCAGACAATGTTGACTGTTCCCTTTCTATATTTTAACTTACCAAAATAAAAGCACTATGAATTTGCTTTGGTAAACGCAACTTATATATGAGATACAATTGCAGTGCTTAACATTGTGATCATTAAACTGAATTTGACCATTTTAGTACAGTGGAAGACATTAAAATTCAGGTTGAGTTTTTTCAAAGTCATATTTAAAAAAACAGAAAGAAAACATGTTTGGGTAAAATATTGGGATACGTATCGTATTGCAGGGCACGTATCGGGATACATATTGTATCGCCAGACTCAACCACCTAGCGGGCTGGATACGACCACAACCTATTGAATTCTATGATTTCATGTTTTTTATGATTTCATAGTTATCCAAGTACTGGTATGAAGCCCATTGAGACGACTATTGTTGTAATATTGGGCTATATAAATATAACAAAATAATAAAATTGAATTGAACTGAATTAAACTTCAGACATGAAGAGACACTGTTCACAAGCTTGCTGCAATAAGCATGCAGCTCTCCATCCTGCAGCAGAAAAAGAAAAAGTGAGCGATCCTGTCATCTTCCGTTCCGCTTATCTGTCTTCCTCCAAAAAATCACTTTATCATTTCATCAAGCCGCACACATCAGCCCTTTGGATCTCTTTGATGACAGGATGAATAGGAAAAAAGATCCCTAATGTGATGGAGGTCAATGATATGAAGCCATGTCAAGCTGTTCCCAGAGGAGCAGAAAACTGTTTGGGCTGCACAGTTTCTCTTCTGCACATCAGCTGGTACCACATACAATTCAACAGAGGTCATAAAACAACAGCTGTGAAGGCAAAAGGTGGATTTCTGATCAATTATCAAATTGTTCTGATGTCTTCAAATTAGTCAAAGGCCCGCGGAGACCTTGAACCTTCAGCTCAGCAGATTCCAATGCACACTGTCTTTTGTGATGAATTACTCTGAGCTGCAGAATTCAGAGATGGTATCTATTGATTTAGATGTGAAGGAGCCATTCTCTCTAGAAAACGTCATTACAGCTGGGAATAAATTCCTTAATAGAGGAGCAGGACAGAAAATCCTTATGGCAACATTTAAACCTAATCTCAGCACAAAAGCCTCTGTCAGCTCTGGGCCGAGGTTGTAGCCTCTGAGCCTGCAGTTTGCTGCTTTTTCCAGCTCACACGTTTGCTGGTTAAATGTGTGAGAGCAATGCTAGCTGCAGAGATTGTGTATTCAGCGTGGATGTTTAGTTCTCTCTTAAAGCTAAAGCATAAACTTGCACAATGAAGAACTGGGACTGCAGCAAAACAACGTGGGGATGCTTCCATGTATTATCTTATGTGTATCGTCACCATTTGTATTTGTTAGTGGATGACACGCTTTTAAAAAGCTAAGGGCGAGTATAATAGTCTATTGTTTCATTCAAGATTCAAGATGAACTTTATTAATCCCTGAAGGGAAATTTGGTTGTAGTTGGTTGTTCATCATTTGTACATTGACACCACAGTATTAGTCTTATCCCATCTTTATCCAGGAATGTAGCAGCAGTACATGGACACAGACACAGACCAAACAGAGGCACTTCTCCATGCTTCAGTCATTTATTTGGTCTTTGTGCTTCTCATTATGAACAATGTTTTTCTCTGAGTGAAACTGCCGCACTGAAAGAGAATTCTGCAAGAACTGAACCACAAAAGATTCTTGCAGTTTACCTGAAGCAAAAGCCAAAGGCCGGCAGCTGCCTTAGGCGCCTGCAGGCTGATCTGGTATAGGGAGTGGATTGAAACGATTACTAGCCTAAAACTTTGAATGATGACTTTTTATTTTAACTTTTTTTCTTCTACTTTCGGAAAATTCGTAACATGAAAATGTGTCCAGTTGCTTCTACATTTTTTGTGGGACATGTCAGCATGTACATGAAAGTACCACTAACTGAAGACATTAAAACTGGAAAGTTTCTTTCTGGTTGAACTGAAAGACTTTATACAGTCAGTCCCAGATTACAAATGGTTCTGGATACATCCAGCAGATAATCCATTCCTTACTAGCTGCGGCTACAAGGACAAACATAATCGGTGTAGGTACCGTAACTGTTCAACCTGCAACTACCGTTTGGGGTCCTTTTGACTGAGGGTGACGTCGCACTACGTACGGTAACCCTACTTGGACAAACTACATAGCGTCGAGATCTGCTCGGGCTCTAGATATTTTCATTTCACCTTCTCTTTTGTAACTTAAAGTTATTATCCCTCATAAATAGCATCTGACAATATTCTTTGTAATTTTATAAAGATATTTTGCCACAATCCGCTTGTTATTCCAGTTTAAGTTCAGTCATGGCTGAAAAAGTTGTAATAGCACGGCTAAATGTTGTTCTTCCGGTACCGGTCTGCCAATAAAAAAGCACTGCCCGCACGGATTGAAAAAACTATAAGTGAACATGCATTAAATAATAATCATAACAATAATAAAAGCACGTTTAGAAGATAATGCTCTATGTTGGAGCTCTGTTTTTTACAACAGACTTCATAATATTTTCTTCTAGGGTAGTATCGTAATTTGTCCACACCAATCACTATCTGACATGTCATCGGACCAACGTAAAGCCAATAACATAATGTGACGTCAGCATTAGTCCCAGGACTCCGAAGGACCCCAAAAGGTAGCTGCAGGCCGAACGGTTATGGTACCTACATCGGCATAATCGCCTGATCATATAAAAATGCCTCATATAAACACAGTTCAAAATACTTTGCCCCGTTTAGACTCATTCGGATCAAAATTTCCTTCCGATCGAGATAGGTGGGTTATGCCGATTGCTGATACGATCGTGGTGCATATAAACAGTTCATTCCGATTGTGGGTCGTTACTGCTCTGGCTTTTACATTATGCGTAGACGGTGTGGCGCTCCAAAAGAGGCTTTGGAGCGTGAACAGGACCGGCCGGCTCTCGGGAGAACCGTGTCTCTGAGCAAAGGAGCGGCTTTAGGATGGTGTGTGAGCAGGCAGAGTCGGCTTTTGAACGCGGAAATGCTGCTCCACACAGTCCTGAGAAACTGTGTAAACAATAATGTGAATTTATGTTACCAGTCTGGTCCAGTTGGGGGAGTACCCAGGTGCAGAGAGGAGGAGGCAGGAGGTTCCAGGGGAACAGGAGCTTTAATAAACTAAACTAAAAACCAAAAACCACTGCTTAAGCAGGCAAGCCAAACTACAAAAACTCAAAACACTCAAAACAGGGGAAGAGCATAATATGGAGCCGGACAGGAGAAAGGGAAAGATAGGACTTAAATACATACAGACAAACGAGACACAGGTGGAAACAATCAAGACAGATGGGGACCAAAAGCAAAACTTGAAACAACAGAACAGGAAACCTTTTAAAATAAAACAGGAAACTGAACTCAATACATGACAGAAACAAAAGAGAACCAGAAGACAAAAGCAAAGAAACTAAAACCGTGACACAAACATTATGCACATGTGACCACAGCTAGTGGTGTGACTCTGTGGGAGTCCATTTTAATGTCTGTTTATGTGATCATATGAAGTTAGTTTGTGTGTGTCCACAACCCAATGAGAAAGTTATAGAATAATTATAGAAGTACAGACAAGATAATGAAGAGTCCAGACTTTCCCACAGAACTATCATGAGCCCCTTTTCATGTCATGTAATTTACTCTGGCGAAAGCAAAGTCGATCAAGACAAAAGGGAAACATCAAAAAGAAGACAGAGAAGTAGAAACAAGTCTGAAAACATGATTGTTTCAATAATGAGTCTGTCCTCTGAAGGGCTGGGTTATCAAAATTGGTAAAACCTCTCAAGTTAAGTAGAAGTTATAATGTTGTCAAAGTGAACTTAGCAAGACACAGTTCCAATAACATATAGATTTAATTATCTTTTTTTAGAGTCAAATAATTTCAAGAAATATGATGCCTGGATTCATCACTTTCTCCAAAAGCAAAGTTCTGACCTGCAGACAACTTGACCTCACCTTTCAGAACCGCTGATATCAGCTAAAGAAGGAACATAACATCGAAGAGAACTATAAACTCTGTTTAAACCCAGAAGAATGGCTGTTAATCAGCAGAAGACGTACTACAAACCTTGGTCATTCGACAGAATATGGAACCTTTTTTTTATCTTATTCTATTTCACAGCATTACCTTATTATAAAAATTGATAATAATAAATAACTAAATAAAAATGCTTAATCAATTGTTGAAAATGGTTGCATTGATTGATTTTTAATGATATTACTTCACTTGCTCCAAAAATTCAAAAATTGATTCATGATTTTTCCAAATGTAATTTTGCACATATTTTAACTTTGATACCTGAGCATTTATTGCTATTAAGATTTTTGAAACAGTGTTTTGTCTATAGTATTATTTTTTAATCATATAAATGACTTTTATAAGTCACATGATCTGCATATATTTTGGACACTTGCCGAGAGGGGAAACCCACTGACTGCCTGATGTCTTGGGACCGAGGCGAGAATGGAGTCTCTCCCCGCTCCAGCCGCGCCTCGTTTCCAGCTGCGCTCCCAAGACTCCACTAGCAGCGGCTACGCTCCAAGCTAACAAACTTTTACAACTTGAACTTTGTTTCCTGCTTTGGAAAATTAAAAACTCTCTGTCGCACGCTACTTGCCTGAGTTTTCTTCCGGGTTTCAGAATCTAGGTCTGCCACGTCATACACATCATGACAGAACGGACTGGCCAAACCCCAGACCCAGCTGACCCGGAAGGACTCCGTCTAGCCGTCACGCAACAAGGAATAGCCTTGGGACGCCAAGCTGAATCCTTGTCTCAAATGGCCTTGGCACAGCAAGATCTCTTTCGCCGCCTGGATGGCATTACTCAAGCCTTGATGGACTTAACAGGTCAAAACTCTGCTAGCGCCGCCACTTCCACATCCATTCCTACACCCGGCAGTTTCATCACTTCGGCTTCCGGTCCGGCTCCTGAAAACTTCCGCCTCCAACCAGAAACGTTCCACGGTGACTCTGAAGCATGTGCTGGTTTCCTCCTCCAATGCCAGTTGGTTGCCACTCAACCGCTCTGTAAGTGACCACCTGATTGATTTTCGCATACTGGCAGTGGAGGCTGGTTGGCCGGACATTGCCCTGAAGGGGATATTCTATCAATCCCTTAATGAATCAATCAAGGATCATTTATGCTCTCAACCTGAGACACATAGCTTCGAAGAACTAGTTTCGGGAGCATTACGTTCGGAAATTCGTATCAAGGAACGCCAGAAGGAACGCACCCGACAGGAACGCAAGGTATCTCCTAACACTAATACTCATGCAACTCTTCCAGAATCATCACTACCTCCTGATCGAAAATATTTCAGTAAAGACCCTGAAGAACCCAAGCAAATTGGGCACTCAAAGCTTTCATCGGAAGAACGTGAGAGACGGAGGAACGAGGGAGCATGTTTCTACTACGGGCTTCAAGAAGCTCAGGGTTTTCACCAAGCTAGATCTCCGTAACGTATACCATTTAGTTCGCATTAAGGAGACGAGTGGAAAACTGCGTTTAACACACCGTTAGGGCATTTTGAATATCTCGTCATGCCTTTCGGCCTCACCAACGCCCCCGCAGTCTTCCAGCGCCTGGTTAATGACATTACTCTGTGACTTCCTCAACCGCTTTGTCTTCGTCGATCTTGACGACATTCTTATTTACTCACCTGACATTTCCCAACATACGGTTCATGTACGTCTTGTCTTGGAACGGCTGCTCGAGAATCAACTCTATGTTAAGGCAGAAAAATGCGATTTTCACGCCTCTACCATCTCGTTTCTGGGGTACGTCTTTGAAGCGGGTAACATCAAACCAGATCCTGCTAAAATCAAGGCCGTTTCCAACTGGGAGCCACCGGAGAATAGAAAGAAACACCAACAATTCTTAGGTTTCGCCAACTTTTACCGTCGTTTCATCAGGAACTACAGCACCATAGCTTCACCCCTCACACAACTAACATCCATCAAGAGGCCCTTCTCCTGGGGACCCGAAGCACAGGCAGCTTTCAAAAAACTCAAAGAACTTTTCGTCACCACTCCCATCCTCATACAACCAGACCCTACTAGTCAATTTGTTGTTCAGGTTGACGCTTCAGATACGGGGGTTGGAGCTGTCCTGTCTCAATGGGAGAAATCTTTTGGCAAGTTAAAACCATGCGCATTCTTCTCCCGCAAATTGTCATTGGCCGAATGGAACTACGACGTGGGAAACCGAGAGTTGCTAGCCATTAAACTTGCATTAGAAGAGTGGCGTCACTGGCTGGAGGGGGCTCAACATCCGTTCATATTGTGGATTGACCACAAAAACTTGGCTTATTTGCGGTCAACAAAGAGACTCAATTCTTGACAAGCCCGCTGGTGTTTGTTTTTTGACAGATTCAATTTTACAATAACTTACAGACCAGGTAGCCAAAACATCAAGCCGGACGCTCTCTTCCGGATGCACAGTTCCAGTGATAACTGTCTCCTCCACCATCATACCATCCACATGCATTGTGGGGAACCTCACTTGGGACGTCGCCCCGCTCCAGCCGGGCCTCGTTTCCAGCTGCGATCCCAAGACTCCACGAGCAGCGGCTACGCTCCAAGCTAACGAACTGTTACAGCTTGAACTTTGTTTCCTGCCTTGGAAAATTAAAAATTCTCTGTCGCACGCTACTCGCCTGAGTTTTCTTCCGGGTTTCAGCATCTGGGTCTGCCACGTCATACACATCATGACAGAGACCTTACATTAATGGATTACTCAACCGTCTCAACCTATTCTCTAAATCTTTACATTACAAGAATCATAAGAATGCCCAGACATTGTGTAATTTATTTGATCTATTTCAACTTTTGTAATAGATCCTTATTTTTATTGATTATTTTTTAAGTTATATTTGTTTTCATATGTTTTTTTGTCTACCTTTATCTCAGAATTGAGAATTGATATTGTTGTCATTGACAGACATGCCGTGATTGTTTGAACATTTGCTTCAATTAAAAAAAAAAAGGGTATAGATGAGTCAAGGTTTGAGACATATAAAACAATATCATCTGCGTACAGGGACAATCTATGTTCTACGTGATTAATTGTAATACCAGAGATTGTTAAATGAGCAAGTGGCTCTATTGCTAGGGTGAACAGTAGAGGTGACAAAGGGCATCCCTGCCGACATTCCACGTTTAATTTCAATAGTAGCAGAAACATTTTTTTGTTAAAAATTCAGCAGTTGTATTTGTTTAAAGTAATTGAATCCACTTGCAAAATGTTTCACCGTAGCCAAATCTTGACAAAGGTTGAAAAGAAAAGGCCATTCGACCTTATCAAAGGCCTTCTCTGCATCCAAATCAAGCAGGGCCTTTATACATTTTCTCCAATATTTGAACATTTGAACATTGTTTGAGCTCATTACTTAACCTATTTCAAAGCTTAGAGCCACACACCAACACACATAATCTTTTCTTTGATGCTCTTATCAATTTGATCTTGAAGATCCTAAATCCCCTCAGTATGTAGCCTCCTTCAGTTTCTAAGAACTGTTTTTAGTTGTTGAATGGTAATGATTTCCCCCTAGCTTTGTATAGAAGTTGTGCGGTGTAAAAATCAACAAGGTCAAATAGTCTGGATTGATAAAATTGTTTGTATGATCAAGATAGCCGGCTTTTTATACAATTCTGATGGCTCGTTTTTTAAGTAAGAAGAGAGGATGTAGTGAACTCTTATAATTATTCACCCAAATGTCTAAACAGTGGGTGAAATATGGTAATATTAAGGAGCAGTAAAATAAATATCTGCTGTTGTATTTTAATATATATATAGATTTATCAATTTAGTTTGGCATCAATAACAACCACTACGAATTTGATTTCTGCAACACATTTACATTGAAGGTTTTTTTCTAGTATATTTTTGTGTTAGGAAAGACTACTTTTATTGACCATGAATGATTTATGAAAGCAGCAAAAGGGGAAAACATCCAAGGGGTGAATGCTTATGCAAGGCACTGTATGATGGATGGAGAGATTAACCGTTTAAAAAAAGATTTTTTATGGTATTGTCTTGCTTTAAGCTGTACCGACTCCTGTTATAACATCTGATAGTCTTTGATTAGGTCTCTGTACTCTCCTGTACTACAGGAGTTAAAGTTCACAAGAGTCTTTTGCTCTGACAAGCTTTGGCTTGTGTGTCAGGTTTTGTTGATCCTGGTGGTCTGAGTGGTAATCTGTAATCCTCTACCCCTAACCTAACCCCTAACTCTAACGCTAACCTTTTGAATCCATCAGTCCATTTAACATCCATTAAAGTGCCAGGAAACCCAGGCAGACTAAACAAGGTGCTGTATAGGCCTAAGGAAGATCTGAATACAGATTGAAATGTTACCACTACAGCACACTATTTTTGTTTCTGTTGAACATCTACTTTTTTGTCTTTCTTTTTTTTAAACTTTTTTTCAAAATGTTATTCTTTTATTCTTATTCGGCTTTTCTATTTTCTTTCACAAAAAAAAAAAAACACCCCCCAAAAAAAAGATAAAAACAAGCAAAAACATAATTTTCTTTATGCCTTATTAAATTATAATGACAAAGGCGAAAATAAAAAACTAAAAAGATGGATGTGGGGTGGATACTTGTCCGTCCACAGGGAAAGGAAATATACTTTCCAACAGAACCCAAGGGGATAAAGTAATAATGCTTGCTTTGGGAAGGGGTGCCAGAACCCTTCAACCTAACCCTAGCCTTAGCCCTAACTCTAATCTCTAACCCCTTACCCCTAACCTCTAACATCTAACCTCTAACCCCAAACCCTTAACCTCTAACTCCTAACCCTTAACCTCTAACCCCAAACCCCTAACCTTCAACCCCCCCACCTCTAACCCCTAACCTTCAACCCCCCAACCTCTAACCCCTATCCTTTGACCTCTAACCCCCAACCCCTAAAGTCTAACCTCTAACATCTAACTCCTTATTTCTAATCCCTCATTTATAATCTGTAACTCCAAACCTCTAACCCCTAACCCCCTACAAAAGCATATTTCAGATACATTGGAACTTGATTTTAGATAAAAGACGAAACTCTTTCATCAAAAAATGCTTTAATGCTAAAGAACCAGAGGTGGTGAAAAAGCAGTTTTCATGACTGGGTCGACTTCTGTTAGGTGTGGGGCGGAGCAAGGGTAAAGACAACATCAAATGATTGAAACCTAAAGTTCCCAAGAGACTTCTGTATTATCATGTTTGTCAAAATCAACAATTTTCGTACAACAATCTTTGTGTCAACTTTGTAATTTATAGACTGATGCAGATTCAACAGCAAGCTGAACATACCTTTTGCTTCCTGACTTCTGAAGCTCAGTGGTCTGAGCAGTCAAGGTTTTCTTTTTTCAAAAAGACAACTCATGGATGAATGACAGACCATTAAATCTTTAAACTGCATGGTTTTGGTCGCAAGCTGACATTGGAAACATGAGCAAACCCTCCGTCTTGACGTCAGTGTCTGGCAAAGTATGGAGATTTTTGCATCCGATTTCATTGATATGATCTTAATCAGGATTGGAATTATAACAATTAATATAAAGTTTTACGTTGTTTGCTTTTTGTGTTATGCTTTACGACAAAGTTGGCTGTGATCTGGTGCTTTCTAAATAGGTTGAACTGATTATGCATCTGACTTCAGATCTGCTCATGAAGTCAGTGAAGGCTCTGAGGATGCAGAATGAAACCCCATTGTGAGTTTTCGAAAGTCAGAGTCTAAAATTCACAATGCAGAAGTGTGTCTGAGCCCTAAGGAGCCTCAGAAACATCTGACTCCTGTGGTTCATGTGGGAGTAAAGCCCTGAACTCAACCCTTTATTTAGAATGAGCAATTTTGGTAAAAAAGCTGCAAAGTGCATTTAAAACTACGTGCAAAGAGTTTTAAGCTTTGAGGTTTGTCTTCATGTTGATGCATGTAAAGCTGCAGAAACCAGCAGGGACCGTCAATAAAGTACATAAAAGTGCCTCAAAAAATCTGTTTCTCATTAACTCACAATGAATAATCTCAAGATCATCACAAGGACTCATTATTGTTAGAACTCCACAGAAATCCCTAATATCATTCCTCTTTCTCTCAGAGTGAATCAGCATTTTTGACTAATGAAAGTTGTAGACGTATCCTTATCTCCTCACTTTAGGACTGAGGAAATAAAATAAATGAGAGTGAAAAACAGAAAAATAATTATCTCAAATAAATGAAAAAACATCTAAAATAAACCAATAAATAATAATAATGAAAAAAAAATATCTTCACATAGTTGACCACACACACAATGTGACCATCCTGGTCACCCAGGGAATTGGCTGATGTGTCCAACGTTATGGACTGACACACAAACAAAATAAACAGTTCATCATGGTCAATATTTAATCCTTCTCCGATGTTTTTCTCTTTAATGTTTGTGAATAAAGTAGGAAGAACCAAACAGACTGGTGATATGGTAGCAAGCACAGAAACGAAACACATCATGTTTGTGACACGGACACTTTGAGGCTTTTCTACTTTGGATTGCAGCTCACCTCATAATTTTCATGAGCAGATGAGGTTAGAGCCCACCATGTTTGGAGTTCGTAACCCTAGACCCCACAAGACAGTGCGCTAAACCTTTTTTCTTTAATGATTTCTGATCTTCACTGGTGTCCATGGATCACATGAAATCCTCTTCACCTTTATCCACCTTTGTCATGGTAGGGATAACATGTTAGTGTAAGGATCGGGTCATCTGGACCCCATAGGATAGCACAAGTTAAAACATGCTTCCATAATTCCTCCTGTAAGTTTCTAAGGAGCTGGGTCCCAAATTTTTGTAAAAAAACGTTCACGCATCATTACAAAACATCAGACGAGAACATTTGAAAATTTGCTGCGTAGATCTGGCTCAGCTGACAGATGCTGTGAACAGATGTGCTGCATAGCATCTGTTGTGAGACCTCCATCTTAGCTTCCATCAACGGGAATGCAAGGGGTTTGAAGTCGGGGGGGGGGGGGGGGTAATTTCAATACATAGACTGAATGGTTTCTTGTCTCTTTTATTCTCAGCTCTTCTAATCACTGCCTGTGTCTTCTGCAGCTAGAGTCATCACCCTCTGCTGTAACTCGTACTTTCTGTCTCCTCTATCCAGCTGACATCATTTCCTGTTCTTTAGTTGCTGTTCTCCTTGTGTGTGTTGTTCTGTCTGTAGACTTAACCAAGAACACATAAATTCCCAGTAACAGCATTTCCAGGAGAAATGATCTTTAAGATATTCTTCGTCATGTGAAGTCCCATTGATTTATTTCGTGGGGGAAGGGGTGTGATTGCTACTTAAGTAAACTGAAGCTGACTGTTGAAGGTAAACAGTCCAGAGAGGGGTGTCTGTTAGCCCACTTGTGTGTGTTCTCTGTCCTCGAGGATGTTCTCAGAGGGGGAGCACATTTTGCGGAAAAATTGATATTTGCACATAAGGGTGAACATTAAATTCGGACCATAAAAAGGCTTTCTACATCATTCCATTTTAAGAAATATAAAGATTATCACTCCCAGAAAGGGGCAGAAGAACTTTAAGGACATAATGGTCATACCAACCAGAGAGCATCTATGATCGCTCTGCAGAAAGGACTTTCCAGTTACAGGAGATGACCATGAATCTCTACGTTCAAAATATTTACACACACAAATGTGACATATGCACATTATGTCCAGCTACCCACAATAAGACTATCCATTGACTTCTCATTGACGAACCCTCTTACTCCTGATGATTACATGGTGGAGACAACAAAAACAAACACGTCTGTGCACAGTTTGAGGCCCTTCATTTTTTAGTGATCTGGCCAGAGTAAGGTCTTTTCAATTGCACTCAAGCACCGGTTGGAGTGATTACAGAAGCTGAACTAACAGTACGTTTGGGTTAGACATACGTTGTGTGAATGGCCAGGTGTGAGTGCACCCTTAGTCTCTTACCTGCAGAGGGTTGTACAGCTCCTGCAGAGCATTGCGAGATCCTTTCTTACAGCAGCCATCCACCATGAAATGGTTTGTCTGCATGGCTGCAAAGCAATAAACACACCTATTAGTGCTGAATCTATTTAAACAAAACAAAGCAAAAAGTAAAAAATAATCTGTAGAACAAGTGTGTCCAAACTTTTTACAAAGAGGGCCAGATTTGGTTAGATGAAAAGCTTGGATTCGACCTGACATTCTTTGAACTGGTTTAATAGCATTAAATGCAAATTAACTATTTAATAAAAATGTTATTCCAATGGAATGATTTCATTTCTTCACATAGAAAGCACATTTTTATCAAAACTACTGGAAGTTATTTGCACCGTTCATTCCCAGTTAGCTTGGTGTTCTGTAGTTTGCATGTTGTGTTTGGTCATGTTATCTGGATATTGAAATCCTTGAAAACAGACAGTTTCTTGGCATTTTGGGCAGACACAGAAGTTTCATACTTCACCAAAAATCTGCCATTTTCCACTTGTCCTGGAAGCGGTGGCCCTCACTGTCGCCTTTTCTTTTTTATTTACTGTTAACATTTTGCTAGAAAGTGTCACAGAAGTGTTGTTACACAACAATGTTGGCACTGGTTTAAAACGGCTTAAAACATCATTTAGCCAACCATTATCAAGAAACTGCACCCACAGTTTTTAGAAAATGCTGAGGGCTGCAAATTTTTGAATTTATGACAGCAGCCTGTGGGCCGGTTGAGATTTGGATGCGGGCCACAACTGGCTTTGGACATGCCTACTGGTAATGTTAACATGAAGCTGGATGGAACCATTGGTCACAATGTTTTCTCCTGTTATCCTTTTCACTCTACAATGGAACTGCAAAGTTTTCAGTTTACAGTGTCGCTCTAGATCTTCTGTATAAATAGAGAGGCAAACAAATATTTGAACCCCCTGTGATTTTGCAAGTTCTTCCACTTAGAAACCATGGAGGGGTCTGACATTTTCATCTTAGGTGCATTTTATGCTATTGCTGCAAATAGGTATTTGAATCCCTATTTATCAGCTAGAATTCTGACTCTCAAAGTTAGTCTGTCTTTAAATTGCTTACCTTCCCTCCAATTCTTATCCAAAATTAGAAGCACCTGTTTGAGGTGTGTAGCTTCATAAAGACACCTGTCCACCCCATACAATCAGTAAAACTCCAACTACTAACGTGGCCAAGACCAAAGAGCTGTCCAACGATACCAGAGACCAAATTGTAGATCTCCACAAGTCTGGAGAGGGCTGCAAGGCAATTACCAAGCAGCATGTTGAAAAAAGATCCACTGTTGTAGCAGTTGTAAGAAAATGGAATAAGTTAAACACAACTGTCAATTTCCCTTGGACTGGGGCTCCTTGCAAAATCTCACCTCGTGGGGCCTCAGTGATCCTAAGAAAGGTGAGGATTCAGCCCAGAACTACATGGGAGGAGCTGGTCAATGACCTAAAAAGAGCTGGGACTACAGTTTGGCACTGTCTTAATTCCCCTCGCCGTGTTTGGAGTAAGAAGAATGATGAGTACCATCCCAAGAATTTTCCTACTGTGAAGCACTGGGGTGGTAGCAACATGATATGGGGGTGTTTTTCTGCACATGGGACAGGACGCCTGCACTGTATTAAGGAAAGGATGACAGGGGCCATGTATTGGGAGACTTTGATGAACAACCTCCTTCCCTCAGTTAGAGCATTAAAGATGGGGCGTGGCTGGGTCTTCCAACATGGCTCCGTAAGAAGGGCTCATATACTTATTTGCAGCAGTAGCATACAAATACATGATTTAAAAAACCATGCAACGTGATTTCCAGATTTAAAAAAAAATTATTATTAATTATTAATATTATTTTCACAGCGGAAATGCAGCTAAGATTAAAAATGTCAGACCCCTCCATGGTTCGAAGTGGAAGAACTTGCAGAATCACAGGGGTTCAAATACTTTTCTGCTTTACTGTAGATAGTGCAGGAAAGAAATGGTTAATGTCAGTCACAATCAACAACTAACAACTGCTGGTGTAGAGCAGAGAGCGTCAGGGACATATAAGGAGAGCCGTGACCACACGCCAGTGGTTAAGCTGCATTCGTCTGCCAGGATTTCTTTGCTTGGCTTGATGCAAAGCAGGAGCTGCTGGCAGCAGCTTCATGGGAGAAGCCAAAGAAGCACTCCAACCAAGCCAGAAATATCATGCCAGTAATTTCCACCCATCATCTGCTTCATGCTCAGAACCTTCAGCCTGAAAATGAGGAGAAAACCAAATGATATCTGCATGATGAGTGAGAAGCTCTGCTCTCTGCTGCAGCACTACCTCAACCCTGAGCTGCACTCAGCAAAGACGAACATGATCCCTAGACGAGAAAATAATGCTACCAAATTATGATTTACGGGAAAACCCTTAATGAAACATCAAACACACTTCACATCTACAGGTGGCACTATGAGCTTCAGTATTTAAACGAGTCAATCTCATGAAGAATATGAGACCGTTAACTGTATATAAAGAACTAGACTGAGTACCCCCTCCCCCCTGGTGTTTCAAACAGGAAGTACCTGCTGGCTTTAAGAGGCCAAAATACAGTTGATTGACAGATTGTCCTGGGCCCACTTTCAGTGGAAGCGGTGAGGCCTTCTAACATGCTCATTACTGATTAGAGAGAGTTCTTGCCATAGAAATGTGGACTACAGACCAATCATGACTTACTGAGGTTGTCTGGTTCCAACATGGTGATGGATATATAGCTGAAAACTGGTGACTGAAAAAGTTCATTCTGTGGGCAACATCTCACTCGCTCAGTCCAGTTATCTTATAAGATAAGATAGGACTTTATTGATCCCCGGGGGGAAATTAAGTTGTCACAGCAGCAAAAACAAGAAATATAGCAGTTAGAAAAAACAAAAGTAGCTTTGAGTAAGAATAAAATCGTGATAATAGAGAGTGGGACTGAAAATACACGTCAAAAATAACAAGTTAAGTGGTAAAACTCTGACCCTTCTTATGCAGGACCCTTGTGTTGTCGGACCAGTCCAGTTTATTGTTGATGTGCATACCAAGATACTTGTACACATCCACCCTCTCGATGTCCAGTCCCTGAATGACCACTGGAGGAGACTGAGAAGCCTTTTGCGGAAGTCCACCACCATATCCTTTGTTTTGGTGGCATTGATGTGAAGGTGATTGAGTTCACACCAGTCCACAAAGTCCTTGATCACCTTCTTATATTCCAGATCATTTTATACAGTCAATGGATGAGTAACAGCCTTGGATACAAATTCATATCAACAACCTCAGCAAAACCTCATCAGCTCACTCACACCTTTAATAAATTGGCTGCTTTGCTGTCAGTAGCCGCGGTTACATGGGCAGAATATCTTGATCGGATGGTCGGGTTAAAATTCACCCGTGCACATGGGCACAGAAAACCTTTTTCCGATTAGAACAAACGTTCAAATAATTTGGGCATGCGCAGTAGTGTAAAATCACCCGGATGAGGAAATAGATCCCGTTGTAAACAAACCGCTGCCACAGACAGACAGCATGTGCAGCAGCTCCGTAATACGAGACGATCTTCCAAACGTGCTTTTATTAATGTTATGAATATAATATAGCGCCTGTTCGCTCATCTTTATATTTAATCCGTGTGGTCAGTGCTTTTTTTATGGAAGAATTAAGCTGGAAATAGGGTTAGGGCAGGCTAACATCATTAGCACGTGCTAATGGACATAAAAATCCAGGACCGTGCGAGAAATGCAGCAATCTGCATCTTGGCTGCATGTAAATGTGTGGGAATAACAGAAACACAAATCCACGAGATTGTTTGAACAGTTTTTAAGGTTTGAGCAACATTTATTTCTGCTCTGAAAAGTTCACACAGACCGCCCCAAAGCCACTCTGTGAGCTAGCGGCCCGAGCTCTGTTTGAACACGGTTCCTGCTGAGTCCTGCAGCCGCTATCCCAGAGCGGCGGGACAGCTCGCAGTCTGAATTCTCCCACACATAACAAAACAACAAAATGCACACGTAAAAAAGCATCCTCCCCTCTCAGACACAAAATTATTAATCCGTCTGCTCTGCTCACTCGGGTGCCAGTGGACCGAGTGAGCGTCGGGGGGCACGAAGCGCTCCTCCCTGCATGTCCCTCGTGAGGGGTGAAAGAGAGGGGAGAGCCAGCGGGGCGAGAGCGGAGCGGCGCATTTTAAGGGGCGTCCGCAGAGCAGCTGGTCGGTCCTGTATGCGCTCCAAACCTTTCTCTCAGCGAAACACCGTCTATGCATGACGTAACCCAGAGCAGTAGTGACACACGATCGGAATGACCGTTTACATGCTCCACAATCGGACAAACGATCGGTATAAACCCACCTATCTCGATCGGAAAGAAAATCTGATCAAAACAAGTCTGACAGAGTATTCCGAACGGCGCGTTTACATGACCCATTTTCTTTCCAATCAGGCGTTCTTTCCGATTACTTTTGCCCATGTAAACGCGGCTACTGTTACAAATGAGCATTGATGTTGTCGGAGACGTCTGAGGTCTGAAGGTCTATGACCGTTCCGTCCCGACTGATCAACCCTAATAACTTTATTGATCACAGGTTGGTACATCTTCTGAAGGAGATCAGTGATAAAGGCTGACAAGGCTTTTTGTTCTGTTTCGAACATACATTTCAAATGTATTTCCTTTTGTCCGACTCAATAATTTATTCATAGTAAATTAAAAAACATTTTCATTAACAGTTACTTTTCTTTCATGATCGTTTAAGTCAGTGTTTGGCTAGTTTTACCTCTGCTTAAGTACCCATCACTTGCAGGAAACCTATAACCTTTTTCCATCTCAGTAAAGATGCACGACATATGATGTAGAACATACATCAGGCTCCCTGAAATGTTTCAGGAAGTCAAATAATATCAACAGAAAGCAGCTTTCAAATGTCTGCATGCAGAAGCTTCACTTTCATTATCTGCTATCCACCAGGGCGAATGGGAGCTGCTGCATGTGCACACGTCTGCATGTGCACATGCCTGTAATTATGCTCCCTGTTGTTTATTATGGACTGTTGGCAGCAGCAGCTGCTGCAAAATTGCACATCTGCTGTGCAAAGCCGATAATGTTAGAATTTATATTTGCTTTTAAGCACACCTTTGCATTGCAGCATGTGAATCCTTTACGAAGATGTTTGTATTTTGATGTGTTAAATTCTTTTTTTTTTTTTAATCGAGTTTAAAGTAAAATCTTTTGGCCTCTTTTTCCCTGGGTGAATTTTTTTTTTTTTAGGAAAAATAACTGTCTGGATGTTGCAGTAAAGAGCACAACCTCTTGTGTTTCCACTGGATACAGCAAAGACAATACTGTACAATCTTTGATTAGAATGGGTATTAGGTGTTTACCACTATTTGACTCAGTAATATTATCTTAAAAAACACACTTGGTGAAAGGGACTTTTCAGTTTACAGTGTAGTGAAGAGACATAGTAGTTAGTGGGTTTTGTGTCAAATCCTATGGACGGAGGATGCAGCCGTTTGTTTCAGCCAGCCGGGAATCTTTATGCTGGAACGTGAGAAATCTGCATGATGACACCATCGCTGAGCACACACACAAATTTTACGGACCTGGGACATGAGCATGGAACTAATACAGGCAAGAAAAAGTCATGTATGTCTGTTAGGTAACTATGTGTCTGTTTTCTTTGGAAAAGCTTGTTCATTAGACCTCCAAACTGTAATGTGAAAACCTACTTTCATTTGGAAATATATTTCAAAAGTATTGAATTTTTCCCCCACATGGTTTAAATATTATAAATATAATAATGAATGAATGACATAAAAGCAGGCAGCCCAGCTGCAGAGTACAGTGATAAGAACAGGGCTGCTGATACTGATTAAGGCAGGAAGATGCTGCTGCATGAAGGTCTTCAGCCATCAGTTAGCAGATTGCGTAAGTGCTGGCTTGAGTGTATCAGGAGTATTTTACAATTATGTTTCTTTTATCTGACAAACAGATACCTGTTATTGTTTTCTGAAGGGTCTTTTATTTTAATGGATCACTTATGATCGATACTGCAGGAAATCTAGACGAACTGAAAGAACATCAGGTTTTTGGAAGTTTTGATCGCTGTCCTCAAAAATTGCTTGTCAGGTCCTCTCAGGCCCCCCACTAAAAGTGTTGTCCCTTTCCTCTATTGTGTGGTTTTCTACAGCACAGAACAGGAAGAACAGGATCTCCAACATCTTTGCACTTTTTGCTTTATTCAACTGAATCTTTTTTATGATTTATAGATTTTTATTATTTATGAACATTTTACTTGAAATGATATAACAGCTTTGAAAGAGGAAACATGGTTTCAGTAACTATAACAGCTGATTTTTCTTATTTTTCTGCTTTTTGTCATTTGAACAACCTGTCAGAGGTTGTGCCAGCGGACGTGTCCATCGTCAGTTCAATGAGTATCACGTGCCTTTCTGTTCCAACTGCATTTAAGGTTGAAGGCTTTTCTATTTCTAAGTTTTTACCAGCCATAGAAATAGACATCCTAGAGGAGATCTGGTTCATTTATTAGTAGTTCTTAGGGAGAGAACCGCAGTTTGGATTGTGGGAACCTTTTGGGAAGTCTCTATCAAAGTTGCTCTAAAGCAGCAATGACATATTCTGAAGCAAAAATGTAATCATTTAGGACAGACACAAAGAGACTGGAACCAGTGAAAACCCTTAACATCACACTGTCCCTGTTTTAGAACAATGATCCTTTTATTGGCCTAAACCTGATCCCTTCCCAAAACCCTGGGGGAGCTCAGGAGCTGCGGCACAGCGGTAGCCTTCACCAGACCAGGACGGGACAGAGAGAAGTCACAAATGCCTCTAAACCGGCTGCACTACATGCACCGCTGTGCACGCTTGATTAACGTGTCTTACAGCAGAACTGATCTTCAGCCGTTCAGAACTTTAAGCTGCTGAGAACGTCTGGAGGTTCCTGAACTTGAGGGACACTCAGATTTTTGGAAAAATCTCATAGGACGCTCAGACAAACATTTGTATTTATTCTGTCTGACAGAAAAAGACTCGTCTGCATTTACTGTTACTCAAACAAAATCCCACAGAGTCCATTCAGACATTCTAAACTGAAATAAATGAAAGAATAATTTAAAAAGTGCTGTCGTCTTAACTGAATCTTCCTCTCAGCTTGACCACATGCATAAAGGTACACCACATATGGCATCAGATGCTGCTCCACTGCATTGAAAGACAATGATCAACACGACAGAAGAGGAGGCTTACGTCATAGACTGACTTTGTGGAAAGTCGCACTTCAGACCATCGTCACAGGTCTGAGCTTTTTCTAAGCGTTACAACAGCAGAATGAAAGTGAATATGACGGCAAACAGAACAATAATAAACACAACAGGAATGCATCAAAGTCACTAACAAACGCGGAAAGTCGTGCAGATTTATATTCAGATAAAAAGAATTTTGGATCTACAAAAAAAAGGCACATAACAACTGGGAGGATTGCCACGGAAACGAGTGACAAACACTGTGCCTAAGTAAACACAAGCAAAGGAGAAACTGTCCCATGAAAACTGAAATCAGGGTATAAGGTTGATTTATGCTTACAGCCGAACTTCTGAGCAAACAAAGTTTTTCTAAAGACTGAATCTTCTCAGCTCTGCACACATGAGACAAAGACTGCAGTCACAGTGACCCTGTCTGAGGTCTGTCTGCTGACTCCAGCCAGCTCTGACTAACTTCCTGAAACAGTCTGCTCAGTGTGGGCACCCACTCAGTCTGCAGACACATCAACACCTGTGCATGAAACTGCTGCCCCTCCAGTCACCTGCACCGCTGCGCTGGAGTCCTCCACGCCCACAGCGCTGCTTCATTTCAGTGCTCAGAGCTGACTGACTGAGCACTGCTGCGTTCACACACATGCACTCAGGGTACACAAAGGCTGCAGCTTCTTTTGTTTTAACCCACATGATCCATTTTGTTAACACAAAACATTTTTAAAGAAATAGCACAGCAGGTTTAGTTCTGTGAGAAATCCTGAAGCCAAAAAGTCACAGCCGGTGTCTTTTGATTCCAGAGGAAGTAAGAGAGCAGAAAAAAATGCAGGAAATTTGCTGCTGGGGCAGAACTAGAGGGAAAAAGCTGAATAGTATTAAATTTGTACTTTTCCAAAGGTGAGGGCTGAGCTGTTCAGGGATTATCAGGGCGTTCCAGTTTGCACATAAACTGCTTCATTCACTGCAGAGCATCTCCTCAGCTGCGTTTTATTGACTTTTCCCCTGTGAACTGAATAAACCTCTGAATCTCCTTCACGGCTTTACCTTTACCTCCATAAGGAAAGTCGTTCCCGAGCACTGGGCTGCAGCGTGTGACAGACAGCATCAGTACTCTGGTGGAACAGACACAAACACAAAAGAAGAGGCGCATTTCGCTCTATTTAAAGCCATATTTACATGTTCTGAGACTGCAGACAGCATTTCTGCATTAAGAGTGATTTCAAGTGAAAAGTGAAAAAAAGTGTTCTGAATATAGGTGGGACGATAGGATCAAATATTTTCCACTTCTGAACATCGATTTAGATCAAAACCAGAAGATCTCCAGCTGGATAAGATTCTCTTTCTTTCCTATATATGACCACGTGTGAGCCGTGACTTTGGTTGTTCTGGTTTGCTTCACAAAAGTACTGTTGGGTGGATCTGTAGTCACAACATAGCGTGACGTAGTGAGACGTCTACACGCCAGCGTCCTCATAACACGGTACAAGAGCCTGTTGAGATCTTCTTTATGACTTTTCGTAAAACAAGAACTAATTGTTGTGCATCCCGTTTTCAGAAGCCAGCGCTCTTTGAGAGCAGCAAGACCACTCTGGTTTGGGCTCAGTTTGAACCTGCAATCATGCAAACATCTCATCCATCAGCAGAGGATTAGGAGTCGCTGAAGGAGGATTAATTTGTGGCCAATCTTAACTTTGTAGTGGGGAGCCTGCAGATGCTTTCCTCCACACAAACACAAGGGCTGATAAGATCTGAAGCAATGTGCACTTTCATTGTCTGACTTTGTTTACGTCTGAGTGGGGTTGGTTATCCTTCAGGAGAGCAGCAGCTTAACACAGATCTAAACCAACAATGCAAGTGCAGCAGAGAAGCAGAGATGCAGGTGATTAGCAGTGTTGGCACAACTTCATTAACCCAAACTCAATAAGAACTCCAGGAAGTGATTTTCTCAGTGTGCAGCCTATAAATCCAATCAAGCCCCCCAGTGATGACTGGCTCTGTGCATCTCGTCTTGCTTGAACCGCCAGCTATAATCCCCCTAATGATGATTACTAACATGACGATAAGACAGAAGCAGTTATAACTCACAGTCATCACCTCGGGAGAGTCAAGACGACAGAAAGCTGCATTTGTACCATCAGCTTACATCAATAGAACTCTGTAGAATCCTGAATGACAGCAATTTATGTCACTCTTCTCCAGTGTGAAGAACAGAAGAAAACTATCCTCAAACTAAAGAACACAGACCTTTTTTCTATAGGAAGACATCACCTAATGAGGATGGGTTAAAAAAAATCTATTGATCACAGCAAATTGATTTGCACTTCAAATATCCATCATCAATACATTAAGTCCAAGAATAGATTTGATTTATTTATCATTTTAAAGACAAACAACCCACATTACTTAAAATCACTTTTTAAAAAACATTTTCAAAACACAGGAAACAAGCCTTAGATCGGACCTTAGGGAAAAATAACATATTTATTGATTGGAAACTAAATCCAATTGGGTACAGTTTGATATTCATGAGAAAATGTTTTTTCTACACACCTGAACCTTTAAGAAGACAGGCTGTGACTTATTTACACTTTAGATGACAACATGTATGACTTAATTGGATGAGTTAATTGGTTCAGTGAAATTTATTCTTACAAATTCTAAGACTAGCCTTATTTTGAAAAACCAGAAGTGTTTTTATCCCTTTAACTACTCAACAAGACAAAATCAATTAAAACATTTTTTTTTCCTGCTACTTATTGCCTTTGGGGAATAATACACACAATCAGTGTTTATAAAAATACGTTTTCTAAATGTGCTCTACTGTTTGGTTGAGGGATAGTATTTTGAAAGTGACTTTTAGGAACTGAACCCACTTTTTGTGTAATCTGACTTCTTTTCCTGACTGTAATGGTATCTACAGAATCATCCACTGAGTTGCCTGTTCTCCTTCAGGCTGCGTGAGTCACGGTTGCTCATTTACCGACCTTCAACTGAAAAGGAAAGATTTCACAGGCAGAACAGTGTGAAAGTGAGCCAACAGCTCCGATGCTCACTTCAATTTCTGTGTTTCCACCATGACAGCAGCGTGTGTCACAAAGCGCACGGAAACTTTGTGTGGGAAAATAGGGAATACAAGTTCCATCCCAGACACCGTGACAAAGCCTGTAAAAATGTAAAGGGAGACCTCAGAAACAAACCTTCACTGAAATCTCAGTTTAACAGCACAACAATAAGAAATAAATATTTAAGAAAAAATATTGGAGAAATGACCTGAAAGAGAGTCGAGGCTCTGATGGAGTGATGATTATCTTTGACTCACCAGTCCACCCCTACACATTGACAAGTTCTAAAGCAGTTAATTGTGACCTCAAATTAACACAGCAAACACATGTCAAGCTTGAATGGAGAAGTGTGTTCATCTTTTAAAGCTTTTATAGAAATTGCAAGGGAGTCATCTCCAAAAAAACTGGCTAACAGATAATGAAAGTGTTGGACGCCCTTTCACCTCTGTGCTTCGTGGTTTTGGAGTGGTAATGGTGAAAGCCCTGTTAGGTTTTCACCACATATGAAGCTCTTTATGGAAGCCAACATGTTCATGTTTCTGCTGCTCTGAGAGTCTTCATGTTTATTTTGATAAAAAACCTTCATGGTCTTGTTGTCCATGTTGGTCTCCAGAGGTGGGAATCAGTGATCCCGCACTGAATCAGTGATCAGTGGGGATGGTAGATCTGAAGGACCAGGACTGAAGCCCACGGAGGCTTCTGTCCTGGTTCATGCAACAGGAAAATGACCTGAACTAGCAGACTGGAGAAGAAAATCTGGTAAAACCATCCAGTCAATGTCTAGACAGGCAAATTCTTGACAGGATATAGAGGACATGAACTCACTGAACCTCCTCTCACATGCCCTGTGGCACTCTTCACACCCCACCCCTTAAAGTTTAAATGGAAGCAAACTGAAGCAGAGTGGGGAAGAAAGATAAGTTGAAATCAGGCGGACGTATCCCTGCAGCTGGACGTCCAGCTGACAAGCTAGCTGTCATAATCAAAGAGGATGCTGGGAGACTGAATAGACAGACAAAAAAAGACCATCTACCATCTAAAGACGTGAAAAGATACAGTTCTTCACAGAGATTTAAACTCCAGGGTCTGATGCATAAAACATTCCAGAGGTTGTCTCAGCAGAGCAGACTCTGAGTAATTTGTGAGATTTGGGGGATTCCTTCAAGGAAAAAAGGATATTAGGCTGTAAAACCACTAGATGAGGAGGCAGCTATTCTGTCAGGGGGCTGTTGGTTTCAAAAGAACAATAAACCACGATTCACACCTCCTATAGATTCACAAACTGAGAAAGACTTGATAGAGTCTCTAGTGGAAGTAAGTACCTGCTTCAAAGAGCCTTTGATGCTTCTCGGAGAAATTTCCAAACATCCATTTGCTGTGAATTATTTATAACTAAATCAATACAATAGAAAAGATGGTCAAAAACCTGAAATAAAAGACTTGAATGTTCTGCTTCTAGAACTTTGTTGAAGGGTCTAACTTTTTTTTTATTTTGATTTGAAATGGTTTATTTCAAGGAATCATGTAAAAATAGTACACAAAAACATCACAATCAGTAGTCATACATTCATACAAAGACGTATCAAACTTGGGAAAATTAGACATCAAATTAAATATTGCTTGAAAGGGAGTGGAAGGAAGCAAACTTATATAATCCCACCACTGTTCTACCGTAACCATTTTATTACATGATTTATCATTATCCAGTTCATAACTTTTATCAGACAGTTAAGTTCGCATTAGGTTTAATTCACTTATTTAATAGTTATTAATTAATTATTAACACGTAATAATTGTTTTTCACAGTTTTATGAATTTAAGCTTTTAATGTTTAACTCTTTGTTTGTGTTAAAGTGCTCTATGAACAAAGGGGATTAATTGATTGATTGATTTCTCTGCTTCTTTATTGCCGTTAAAAACATAATGACACTGAAGGGAATGAATAAAAAGTGTTTTATCTATTGACTGTATCTAAGAATCAGAGCGAGTGAATGTCTTCCAGCAAATTAAGTCAATTTGATCGCCTTTTCCTTTTTTTGCGATTCTCACGTCACTATGTTGGAGCTAGAAAACGTAAGTACTAGGGTTGTGCCAAAATATCGATATTGTGATATATCGCAATATTTAGTCCCGTGATTGATTATCGATGCGTCTTCATCAAGTATTGATCTTTTATTTACGTTTGAAGACCCTGTAAAACGTTATATTAATCATCCTATGGTAAGGCGATTCTTCGGAGGGTAATAATAATTAATCCGTTCGAACGCAATAATTCTCTGTATGCCGGCAAAAGCAGCTTTCAGCGGTAACTTCCGTGTCTCTGTGACCCACATTCGTTCAAAAAAGGAACATGAAAAACAAAAATGATAATTTTATTACTGTCTCAAAAAATATAAGAAAAATATCAAAAGATTTATGATAACTAGGCTGCTTTGTCATACGATAGCTCCTGCTAGCTCCGCCGCAACTGGCTGGTCGGTTGACAGACAGACAGCTAATATTGTAGTTTAGGGTCGAATAGGAATAATAAAATTCAGGACTTGTATTTTATTAACTTTAGCAATCAGTCGCTTTACATTCGAAGGCTATTAGGCTACATGCTAACTAACTAGCCGATCATTTATCCCGTTATTAATTTACGTCATAGATTTACAGCGGATAACTTCACATTTCTGTCTGTGTGTGTCGCATTACATTGCATTGAAGACACGGAGGATGTTTAGAGAACAGATTTATTTATTTTAAAAAGCACAAAAGCATCCATCATATTCACGTTCATTCACATCATCCTGATGGAAAGCAGCCTAGTTATCATAAATCTTTCGATATTTTTCTTAAATTCATTGAGACAGTAATAAAGTGATCATTTTGTTTTTCATGTTCCTTTTTTGAACGAATATGGGTCACAGAGACACGGAAGTTATCGCTGAAAGCGGCTTTTTGCGGGCGTACAGAGAGCATATCCGCTGAATGACTTATGACGTGAATAATTATTGCGTTCGAACGGATTAATTATTGCGTCCGAGCGTCCGCACGAGTTAATCATTTCGGATAGTATTTCGAGGGAACGCAATAGTATCTTGTGGAAACGGAATAGTTTCTTGTGGGAACGGAATAGTATTTCGTACGAACGAGATATTAATCTGTGGGAACAAGATATATTTTAATATCGTAATGTCAGGACACGGGCTCCGTAATATCGTAAATAACTTAAAGGGAAGTTCCTAGGTACTTGATTTTTTTTTTTCTGGGAGATTTTTATTTTTGTTTACACCACATTTGCACTAAATGGTGTAATTTATTTTAAACAAAGACACTATAATTTGTTCACAGAATTATTATCTGATTTACATCTATTTTTTTTTAAAATGCAACGACTATGGCTTTGTTTTTTAGAAGTTAATACCAATGTGCCTGGCAGCTACTTTAAGTATTCATTTTTTATCCTGTTTACAACAATTTTGTGCTAAATAATGGCACTGCTATTCATGTTCACTATTCATGTCCACTATTTAAGGATTACATGAAATCTTTCCCCCTTTATCCCCCTTTTTCATGGCATGGAGAGCACGTCAATGTAAAGGGTGGGGTCATCGAAGATATCACAAGGGTTAAATATTTTTATGAACTTACTTGTGACTTACATTATGCATCTAGTTATGAAGTGAAACCTGATTAATTGCACTTAAAAACTTGCATCGTGACGTGAACGTGAAGCTAGGTTTACACCGGCTTCTTGTCTCGTGTTCAAGAAAGCGCTGTCTACTAGTGGGATGAGGCTTGAGGCTTGGTATGAAATGTCGTAGCAGTGCAAATACCGCAAACTTTGCTCCTGGCTTTTTTCTTTCACAGCTCTATTCCGATATCTGAAAGACTTGGTGTCACACAATTCCAGATGGGCAGAGACTCCAATTATTAATTTCTCCTTCGTGATCATGTTTACAACGGTTGGTACTTCTCTGATTTGAAATGGATGCAACCTACACGTCACTACCATCACTAGACTAATCGCAGTCCCTGGTCAATGGTTACAGTTCAGGGTTTTAGCATTTCAGCAGCCAAGAAGGTCAATTGGTTGAACTTTCAGTGCGTGATCAATCAACGCCGGTTCTCTACGTGGAGCCGGGACGTGAACGCGAATGTTCTGAACATGGAATCCCGAAATTTAGGTTGACGGGCGTTTACATAAACTTTTCCTTGAAAGTGGTCGCTTCAATGGGAGTTGACACAGACAACATGAATGAAGCGTAAGGAGGCTATCCAACACGTTTAATAAATAAATCAATACATTAATTTGTTCTAATATTTTCAATAAGACAGGATTTAGAAAGTTAAAACAAAATACAGAATAGAAACCAAACGTAATGAGAGAACAAATTTTGGGGAGATTTATGACAATGACTGGATCGGAAAGACTCACTTTCATGTCTTTTCAGACGAGAAATAAGATGAGGTAGAGACAAGCAAAGAATAAGGCAACATGAAAAGGTTCTTAAGGAAAAGACTTATCATTTCCACATGAACAGAAGAAGCAGCTGTGCCAGTGGCTGTGCTCAGAAGATGAAATAGAACAGGAAAGTGGTGCTGCAGGCTAGGAAGACACCTCTGGGCCATACAGACAGAGTTGCCAGTGTAACCCTTGTGCTATCCTAGGCACTTTACCATTGGGAGTTTGGTCATCTAGACCCACCAGACAGTGCGCTGAACCTTTTTTCTTCAATGATTTGTGATCTTCACTGGTGTCCATGGATTACATGAAATTTTTCCACCTTTATCCACCTTTTTCATGGCAGGGAGAGCACGTCAATGTAAGGGTGGGGTCATCTAAGATAGCACAAGGGTTCAATAATTTTATGAACTTACTTGTAACTTACATTATGCATCTAGTTATAAAGTGAAACCTGATTAATGTTCTTGACAGATAGACGACCGTCACCATGTGAAGTAGTGTTCTCCTACTTCACATGGTGACCGCAGGTTAGGTGGAGAACAGAACATATGGCTGCAATTTTTTTTTCCTGAATGTGGTTCAGTTTTTGGTATAAAATATTTACAGGGGGGATTGTGGTATTTTTATTGGAGTTTCAAAGTAACAAAACCAAACTGAAGATAAATTTGAAAAACAGGCAGAAAAACAGAAAAACTACAACAACTGGACATAAAATAATAATGCTGAAAAAAATTAGGGAGGAATGAGATCTTCAGTGATCAGAATCTCAATGCGTCTTGTGTTTTGAAACAGCTGATACAGAATTGATACATTTTACGTTATTATTTACGAGTATAATAAATAGATCTGGTCATAGCACACAGAATGTGCAATTATATCAGAACACAAACTGTCAAAACTGTTTCTGCAGAAACTGTCTTTGTCTTACATTCATTTGATTACCACGCCCTACTGTCACGACTCGTCCAGTAAATTCTTATTTATGATTTCCTTTTCCAATTTGCGATTACTTTAAAGTTCACACTTTTGTTCTTTTACAAAAAAGGGAAGTAATGACTATGTTTAAAAGTATATTTTTGTCATCAAGGAATTCAGATTGAGAGGTGGACCTATGCATTTTAGAACACTACAGTAAATTTGCCAAACATCATGTATCTTCTGACCTCATTGGAGACATGACTGCTTTACTCGTTACAGGCAGTTTTGCACAGCAGTGTGGAGAAGAACCACTGAAAAGAAACCCAGCAGTTTGGCAAAACCAAAGTGGAGACGTAACATGGAAAAAATTAAATAGAAAACATTATGCAGAAACGCAGTAATGATCAAAAAAGGCCTTGAAGACCTTCATATCTGATCCTGCAGAGGCTGGAAGCATCAGCCTGACTGAAGAGCTACACAGAAGTCGTTCCACAGTTCCACCCAAAGAGAATGCTTTTTCACAGCGGGATTAGATGTGATTAGAGTTATTTGTTGTTTTTAGATGAATACAGATTTTATTCTCATCCGTTTGTTGAAATAAAGTCCACGTTGTTGTAAGAAGTGTTTCAGATTGCGTCCAATAATGAAACAGATCTAGACTTTATCACATTTACCCCAGTTACAGAAAAATGAACAAGCAAAAAAACATTGCCTCTGAGGAGGCCTGAGTGAGGTGAGGCGCATCTGCTGCCAATTGCGTTCGGTGAGAACGCAGATTAACCATAACCCATAATCCTAAACTTAACCCTCTGGGTCCATGCGGCTAAGAAAAAGAATTCCGCACTGGCTACATGTATTTGGAGAATGACGTGTGAATAGTCACTTTCTTTCTGTGATTTCATTTTTATTTGCTGTTCAAGTGAATTCAACAATCTGCATGTGCTCGCATCACATTAGTTCTGAGCCACAGCAAGTGCTGCTTGCTGCTGCAATGTAGCCGAAATTCTAATGTCATTCAAAGCATTTTTCATGTTCTTATTTAAGTTCTTTTATGTGTGTAATTTTAGTAATCATCTGTGTCTGCCACACACATTCGTTTTGTCGTTCCACACACAAGTGTCAATTTGGAACCAAAAAGATGTAACTTTTCATCGTTTTTCTTTATCGCTAAAGAGAAACTTTGGAGAATAGAGACTGTCAGTCAGTCCCCCCCCCACCCCTTTTGTGTCAAGCTCTCCACTCGTGCAAGAAAGACGCAGCTTGCAGAAAGGGGGGGGGGGGGCAAGGGCATAGCAACTCAGTTTAGCATCAATGGACACGCCCATGTAGAGGACATTTTTTTTCTCAGTTCAATTCAATTGTTTATTTCAAATCAAACCAAAAATTACATACAATAAAATAGGTCAATACAAAACTTTGAAAATTTGATTTGAAAGGGGATTGAAAGAAGCTTATGCTTGTGGAATCCAATCCCCCACTCAACACCACTTATAACCGACAACAACAAAATTAAACATTTAACATTATAACGTTAACACACTACGTACACAAGACGAAGACAGACAAACATGCCCAAACACTCTGACCACACCCACGTAAAAGAAAAGATTAAAAAAGGAAGAAAGAAACAGAAAACCTCAGCTGAAAAAGAAACAAGAACAAACCAAAACATACCAACAACACAAGTAAGCATATATAAACACGTTCTTTTGTCTTTTCCTTCTCCCTCCTCCTTCATCACCCCCCCTTCCTTCCTTCTTTCCCCTTTTCTTTTTTCTCTTTTTCCCCCTTTCTCTTTCTTTCTGCTTTATATATCTTTTTTCTTTTTCTTCCTTTCCTTTTCCCTCTCCCATAGCTTATGGAGATTCAATAGAGAAACATTTTGGAGAAAGAGGCTTCAGATAAACATGAAATATGGCTTTTTAGGACATTTAGGTTGTATGATTTTGGTTAAAAACTTCATAATCATAATTATGACATCACTGGGAACATTTTTATTTAAATAAAATGGTAATAGGGAGACGTTAACTTAAAAAAGAGATCATGTCTTTACATCAGTCAGATAAACATACAGAAAAAAGTTGTTTTTTTATTTATAAATAAGAAGCTAACTCAAGATTCTGCTTTCCTCACTAATGTGCTAATTTGCGCTTACCAAGCTCTTTTGCAGCTGCAAAGGACATTCCACAACTGCAGCAGCTGCATGCTGAAGATTTTTCTTTGTGGAATGCAATAATCAAAACGCTCAAATAAGATGCAGACTGCCTGTAATGTTTTCAGTACAGACAGACCTCAGCGTCTCCTTAGTCAATTGTCCTTAAAGTCTAAAAGTACACATTAAGCTCATTTACATTTAATGAGTCCATGCTTCGTTCTCCACATTTCCAAGCTCAGCAAAGACTAAAGAAAGCGCTGCAGCAGTCTGCAGTGAAGGGTGCCGCTCATAAATAGTCTCACACCGCACAAGTCAAAGCCACACAGGAAGCTAATAAGACTGTCATGGCAACGGCATTTTATTGTGAAGACCCTGTCTGCAGTGTCATGTAGGAAGAGTGGGTTTCTCATGTTTCTTCTTTCTGATGTTCCCATCGCTTGGCACTGCCACATCCAACGACTTTCCTCTGTTCTTTGTCCACCACTACAATGTCTGGTCGCTTCACCATTACCATTCTATCGGTCTGGATCTGGAAATCCCACAGGATCTTTGCCCTCTCATTCTCTACCACCTTCGGAGGTGTTTCCCATTTTGACCTTGGGGTTTCCAGTCCATATTCTGCACACATGTTCCTGTATATTATTCCAGCCACTTGATTGTGGCGCTCCATGTATGCTTTACCTACCAAAAAAGATCTTACACCCTAGTTAAGATATATATATATATATATATATTCATTTTTTTAAATAAAGCCACTTTTCCACGTGTTTCCCTTTTCAGATCTTCCTAGACTTGTCATAACGCCCCCCCTCCCCCCCTGTTGGTGTGAGGCCACAAATCGCAACATGGAAACAAAAAGTGAGCCAAACATCACCCGTCCCAGACAGGCTGCAAACAACAGAAGGAGTTCTAATGAAAAAGGCTGCATTAGTAAACAGCAAACATGTCCGAATGTTTTAGTGTCCCGTAACTAGACGTTTCTGAAGAGACATTTTCAGACCAGCACTTTACAGTTTTTAACAAAACAAGTTTCAAACTGGGCGTGTCGACAACTATTTCTGGAGAGCACAGAGATGCGGCCGACTGGGCCGCTGAAACAGGATCTGTTCAGTGGCGAGCAAAATGTGTAGGTGGAGTGAAGGGAAGTGATGACAGAAATTTAAAACTAAATAAAAGAGAATGGAAAAAAAGGTTTTCCAAAACTATTTACATCTTGTGACATGTTATCATTTACTTTAAAAAAATCTCTTTTAACTGAAGGTTGTTGTTCTCTGTTTAAAATAACCCAAGCCCTTGTTCTCTGAATAAAACTGACAAATTCCTCACGCTCAGGTTGAAGTCATTACATTAACTATAAGTTAATCTTCCACTGTGAGCAGAAGGAAACCCTCGGAGGGAGAAGTCATCTTTTTGATGTCACTGCAAGATATGAGTGGAGCCTGATGAAGGCTAGCCTCCACCACCATCCTGACCTCCAGCTTGATCATAATCAGAAGTTAACAGCTAAAGGCAAATTTCTGTAAACTAAACAGATCTCTGTTTAACACGGACATTAGAAAACTCTGGAGGTGAAGACACAGGTCAACTGCAGCAGAGCTGTTTACGTGTTGCGCAGGAACGAAAAGAGGATGGACTTCAAATAAGAAGGTGCTGTGGAGAAGCTCCATGTAAGAGACTGCAAACACCTGAATTATTTTTAATGCTATGATATAATGCATTCTGAGAGTTTCTATTTTCTTTGTGATGATTGTAGCTGATGCTAGTTGTCAAGTTTGATCTCCGTGGTTTTGTCTTTTCTGCAAGGCGTTGGGCAAACTCTATGTTACAAATAAACTGAACAGGGTTAAAGTCTGAACCAGGCTGAATTTTTAAGAAGTAAATGTGTACAGAAATCTGCAAAGACTGTTTGTGATTACTGCTGGTGTTGATAGTCTTTTCCAGCCATGTTTGCACATCAGGGTAGTAATAAGGTGGCGTTAAGGAGGCCCCGTGGGTTGACATCAGGAGAATTGAAGTGGAACCAAGAGGAGCTTCTGGTAAAGTATTTAGTTGTTTTTTTATGTAAATAATGAATGAATTTTATGTTCTGTCCCTTTGGTTGCAGGAATTTTAGTTTTCTCCCTTGTTTTAGTGGGACTGACAGTAGTGGAACACAATCTGGGAACATTGTGGGGTTAAATGTAGACACAAACACTGTAATCTGTAATCTGAATATGAGAACTTTGAGCTCTTAAAACTCTGAATGGGTGATGAACTCCACCAAAAGCCTTGTAGAAAAAAGGGGGCTGTGTCTTTTTGTTTTCCTGTTCTTTTCAGAGACAGAAATTACCTTTACACAGAAAGCTACAGTCATTTTTATGAGCTAATTTCTGCTCCAAAAATTTGCTTCATAGGTTAATTGGTTACTCTAAATTGTCCATAGGTGGAGTGTGAATGGGTGTGCGGTTTGTGGCCCTGGCGACCTGTCCAGGGTGTCCCTTGCCTTCGCCCGCAAGTGGACAGAATAGGCTCCGGGAGAAATTTTTCCAGTATTTCTGAAATTTCTTTCCAATCAGAAGGTCAGAATACATTGACGTTGACTAAGCCTGCTAGAAGGCCCTGCTGACACCAACTATAAATCTGATTGGTTGAAGGAAATGAATCACCTTCAGAACTCATGGTGAAGGCCTCTTTAGCTCTGAACCTGCCTGGCAACAAAGGACAGCTGAAATGTGATTGGTTAAATGCTGCAATGTTAAACCATCATAAACACAATTAAAGCCGCAAGCAGCGTTGTATGGCCCTCAGGCGCTACCCGCACACACCGCCCACCTCTACGCACCAATGGTGCACCATCGCTGCCCACCTCTTCGCAACATCGCCGCCCTCACAGCCCACCTTTGATAAAGGCTAGTCAAAGCTGCATATGCTAATCATTCTAACTATGCTAGCTATGCTAATGTGGCGTAAAGTGCTAGCATTACGATCTGCATCATTATCTCACTCAGAAAAACACATTACTTAAGATGCTAATTATGCTTACTATGCTAGCTATGCTAATGTAGCTAAAAGTGCTAGCATTGCAATCGGCATCTTCAACTCACACAGAAAAAAATTTTGCTTCATTGGTAAGGGCTATATGTCATAAGTTGATAGAAAATCATTTTTTTTCAAAATGGCGGCTCTTCTGTTGAATTTATCTCCATAGCAACCATTTTATGTTTTGTTTGCCTGGGGATAACGAACAGATCGACATAAGATTCGGATGAATCTGAAAAAGTACATTTTTTATTTGCCTTAGCAACAGAGGTTTAATGATAACCACACCCACATTCCTTATATGCCCGTATCCAGTGTTTTTCATTATGTTATTATTATCAGTTTCAGCCATGGATGCATTCAATTTTCAGTTTTCCATTGAAAAAGATAAGAGCAACACAAGAATAACAGTGTGCTACATTTGCTAGCTCACCACGTGCACGCTGTTGACAATCTACAACTTTTAATTCCAACTTTTGTGCAGAGTAGCTTGCCATTGATGCCCGAGAACTTTCGAGATGATTGATAAAAATCCCAACGACAAGTTTACCTTTGTATCCGGTAATAAAGGTGCTTTATATTCAAAATACAAGATGGCTGGTTTTCCCCAAGGTCAAAGAGTCGACGAAACTCCATAGTTAGTTGTAGAGTTATGCTATGGACATGTGCGTCAAATTTCCTTAAAATCGCTTGAAAAATAGTTCATTTTTCAATTTTATGTTTAAACGCAATAATCGCGAATTTGCAGATTTTGGCACAAAATGGCCACCAAGCTGTAGGTCGTGTGGCCGTCCTATAATGATTTCAATACTTTCTTGGGATATCTCCAACGCGTGTGTGTTGGTTTCATGACTGTATTTTGAAGTCTTTTTTTTTTTTGGCCCCATATGCGATTTTCGGCCCATTCATTTTTTTTATGGGATCGCTCGCCGTGATGTCATTGTCTTTAGAGGGGTGACGTTGACTTTATGGAAATTCATTTTCAATTCATCCTAGGTGTGTGCACATTTTGGTGACTTTTCGAATATGCGGCGGGGGTCAGATTTTATTTTATTATGGTCTGTGAAATGATGTAGGGGATCCGCTACACTAGACTGTTCTCAGATTTATAACACCACGGCGAAATCATGTCAGGTACATGAAATAATCCCAATAAAACCAACAGAAGACATTGGAGACAGCGGGTAGCTGATGTGGTAAGAATGTATAATGGACAGCATGTATGATGGACAGAAGACTGTCTGTAAGACCAGGAAATCATGTTGATAATTACCAAAAGTGAGATACAGTTTACTCTTTTTAGGGTCGTTTTATCAGCAGTTTTATTATATAGACTTAAAACAGCAGTTTATTATATGACTGTGGTGATAAAGTCAGACAAATTATACAACCATGGTAAGGACAAAGCCTGAGAAACAGTTGGAACTGTGAATTTATTATTGTACAATGCAATTTTTAAGACAAATTGACTTGGTTTCCTCAAACTTGCAGATTGTTGCTTTTCCCAAAGCAAGGATTTTAACATGCTTTCTTGTTGCAGTTGTTAAAGACTCATTGCAATATCTAGGTTGACCATACATTGTAAAGTCTTCCTGATAAAGGATTACATGACAGCTGTTCTTTCTCTTTTAAACTTGTTTTCTCTTTGCGTGCAGTGTAGATGTAGTAATCACTAATTACATGAGGTATGTGTGGAGAATAGGGTTAGAGTTGTGACAGCAGGTCTGTGGGGGGGTGGGGGTGGTAACAAAGTGGGCTTTAAAGAAAGTAAGAAGAGTGACATTATTCATCCCCAGAGTCTGCCATCTGCCCTGAACAGTGTAAACCGGGATTCATCCTTGAAGAGAACACCTATCCAACGTGCCAGACGCCATCACATGTGAGCATTTGCCCACTCAAGTCGGTTACGACAACGAACTGGACTGAGGTCAAGACCTCGATGAGGACGACGGGCATGCAGATGAGATTCCCTGAGATGGTTTCTGACAGTTTGTTCAGAAATTCTGTGGTTATGCAAATCGATTGTTTCAGCAGCTGTCTGAGTGGCTGGTCTCAGATGATCTTGGAGGTGGACATGCTGGATGTGGAGGTCTTGGACTGGTGTGGTTACACGTGGTCTGCGGTTGTGAGGCCAGTTGGATGAGCTTCCAAATTCTCGTAAACGCCTTTGGAGACGGCTTATGGTTGAGAAATGGACATACAATTCCCTAGCAACAGCTCTGGTGGACATTCCTGCTATCAGCATGCCAATTGCACGCTCCCTCAAAACTTGCGACATCTGTGGCATTGTGGTGTGTGATACAACTGAAGATTTCAGAGTGGCCTTTTCTTGTGGCCAGTCTAAGGCACACCTGTGCAATAATCATGCTGTCTAATCAGCATCTTGATATGGCACACCTGTGAGGTGGGATGGATTGTCTTGTAAAGGAGAAGTGCTCACTATCACAGATTTAGACAGATTTTCTGAACAATATTTCAGAGAACTGTTTTTTTATGTATGTGGAAAATGTTTCACATCTTTGAGTTCATACCATAAAAAATGGGAGTAATAACAAATGTGTTGCGTTCATATTTTTGGTCAGTGTAAATATTAAAGAAATGCATTTAAAGATTTGAGATTATTTGAAGTTGTGATTCATCCTGCACTCAAATGGTGAGGAAGTGATAAAGATTATCCATATTCACCTCACCACCATGCAGAGGAGCTCCAATGCTTTGATTTTAGCTCAGAAAGCTGTAGATCATTTTTGTCAGAGATAAGATTTCTCCATCCTCATGATTCCTTGTGGCCAAATCATTTAAGGCTTCATATTATCTGCCTTTTTACAATTGGATTTTTAAATGAACAATTATTCTACTATTCCCTTTAAACCCATCTCCCACAGCCCCCTGTCTACAAGACGCTGCTGCAACGGAGCAGTCTTTAGTTAGCCAAAGGGATTTTCTTCCCGTAAATCAGTAGAAAAGGTGCTGCAGCTGTTGACAGAAAGCCCAGTTGTGAGATAGATTAAATTTCACCTTCTTTCATACACGTTCACATGAATGATGTTGTTGGAGTCATCCATGTGAAAATATTGCTGTCCACACAGTCGTCAGTGAGACGGGTGAGGGAAGAAATCCATGTTCATTAGTAAGCGTTGCCTCAGATAATGAGCCATGGAGTTTCTGTTCATTTGAAGGGGTGATATCTTTACATCAGTCCTGTTCTAGTGCCCCGTCCCGAGGTAAACTCCTGATTTCATTCTTGTGAAAAAAAGCATATACAGCTCTAGACGTGTAACAATTAATCGAGGAATCGATTTCTATTCATCCAACCAGCTCGATCTGTCTTAGGCAAGATGGTAATCGAATTGTTCTTAAAAAGAATTGTTACACCCTGATATAGCACATAAAAGGTTTCTGTCTCCTATGTCATGCTTGCTGTCCAGTTTCACCCGAAAGAAGAGACCTTCTGCCAAAGCTTCACCAATCTTCATTATGTCTTTGTGGCACTTAAACAATGCATATCCTTTACAGACTGAAGCCAAAAAGTCAGGAGTTGATTGTTAAGAACAAGGTTGGTTCTGGGAATATAAGTGGGGTTACTGCAGTAACAAAAGAGTTACTGCTCTCTGCATGTCTGCTTTGCTCTCATATGCTTTAATGCTGCTCTGGGAACAATGTACTTATGCACTGCTAATTTATAGTCTGTGAGTCCCTTTTTCATTTCTGTTGTTTTTACAGACTGCATGCCTCCTTGTGCACATACAGAGAAAATTGCAACCCTCTGGGCCTGCAGTTTAAGTTACTGAGTCAATCAGCTGCTGGAGCCTGAAAGAAAAAGAACAGAAACAGAAGCTTTGTCTGCTGGTCTGATCTACTGCTGGAGCATGTGGGAAAGACACTCACCACTGCTCCAAACCAGTGGTGAGTGTCTTCCAAATTAATTCACAGTTTGAGGAAAATGGCTTTGAGTAACACTGGACAATATTAAGACTGACATTCAAAAACAAACCTCTGCCATTAAGTAAATATTACATTCATTTAAAAAAAAAATTTTTAAGTAAGAATAAATATTCCGGACTGGTGAGATTATCACCAATAATTCTTCTCAACCATGGAGCACATCCATATTTGTGGCTCCTTTGTGTCAGTAATTGTGCAGGCCAACTCTAGAATAGTTCATAGTAAGTAGCATGAATGCCAGATGGGATTCAGACACAAAATTACATATTAAACCAGTGACTTATGTATCTACAAGTTGCCAGAGTCAACTGCAATATGAGAGAGAGTAGATCAATGTCTTTGACATTTTTAGGGTCTTTGAACCAAATGTTCTTTGCTTTCTGAATATCAAAGCTACAGCATTTGATCCAACAATGCAGCTTTAACTTAAATTTTCAACCCTATTATTGAGATGAATGGATAAAAGATTCTCACAGTGTTCCTGAGTAAGATAGGACGAAAAGTCTAAAAAGACCATTTCCATGAAGAAACCTGCAAAAGAAGTTGAATCTATCGTATTTTCCGGGCTATAAAGCGCACCTGTGTACAAGCCACACCCACCCAATTACAGGAAGTGTGTTAATTTCTTGGACACTACCAACACGATCAGCTTGACGTAAACTATCCTGACTATGAAAATTTAGACATCTTACAATCTCACAATAGGAGGAGTCAGCATTGCGTCAGCCCATGCAATTAAACATGCCCACATCTACCAAATAGCATGCAATTGGCTTCTGTTCACAGGTTCCTCAGTTATGGTTTTATTTTTTATTTTTTTTTTACTTATCTAAAATTGAGGTATCATACATAAAATAACAGAAGTAAATAACAGTAACCAAATAATCAACATTACATCCCTCAGTTATGATGAGGAAATTTACACCCACGATTCCCCACTTCCCATGAGTCTTAGGGGCTTAAAGCGGGGCTAACCCCCACGTCGCCACACTGTTGTGCGTGTTTAAGAAGGAGCAGCAGCGGAAGGAGTGGAGAACGGGAGAGCAGCTCTTCTCTCCTTCCACCTGTGTCGCGGCAGCAATATGTTAGGAACAGGGCTGGTTAAAAAAACAGACCATTAAAAGAGAGCAGCGCTGACTTAAAAGGGCGCGCCTCAGCGTGACACGCACGCCTCTGTGCAGCGCGTGCGCCAGAAGTTTCCTTCCTCAACAGTGACACACTGTTGCTCCGCGGACGCCTCTGCGCTACACCCTTGCTCGCTGCTTGTCTCTCCCTTCCTATCTTCTCCGACAGCCCTCGCAATGGGGGCTCCAGGGAAGAGCACTTCGTGCCCCCTGACGTCTGTCCCCTGCACGCGGGGCGTGGCTGCCGGGGGACGGAGCGAACCGTGTCCGTGCAGAGCAATCGGCCTTAATAAGTTCTGTCTTTGAGGGGAGGAAGCGTTGTTATGTGTGGGAGCCTTCAGACTGCCATCTGTCCCGCAGCTCTATGTGAATGAACAGCCGAATGAGAGAACCCGAAGGAGAACCAGCGGCTTTGTGGCGGTCACGTGCACGTTGGGTCTAATGGCACCAAAGGATTGTGGGATGCGGCTGGGCAAGCGTGTTTCTTTTTGTTGAACCATGACTGAAGTGTCTAAGACCTGAAGTGAGGTCCATGCTGTTTGGCTGCTTACAGGTGCAGAAAATACAAATTGGCTTGCTGCTTGAAGTTGGATCCTGCAGTTGACCTCTGCTCCTACGCAGACAGAGCGGTCAAGGTGGCTGCCAGAAAAATTTATAATTAGCTGCATCACTAAATAAGCCGCAAGGGTGTTAGCGTTTGAAAAACGTAGCGGCTTGCAGTCCGGAAAATAAGGTACTAGCTTTCTTATTATTTTGGCCAATAAGATCAAAAATTACTATAAATGGTCAGCGTCTGGATGGCGCTGCCACATGGAAACCAGGGTTCGTTTCCCAGAGGGTGCAATGAGCTTCATCCAGCGTGTGTCCTTGGGCAAGACCCTTCGAGCTGCTGTCTATGTAGCCACAAGGGGGCCTAAGTCTGTGTCCCCCTGTGCCAGTCCCCAGCCCATAAACAAGAAACTAATGTGAAAAAAAAAATCATCAAACAGAAACCAGCTTGCAAAAATCTAGCTACGGACATGCCAACCAGACAATTTAAATATGAGGAAGCTTCAATACTCATGATTCAAACCTCTTTTTTTTCTTTCTCACAGCTATGTCATAAACACCATGTGGCAACTGCAAGACTCCACATTATTTACCTATTTACTTAAATTTTATATAAAGATTATAAAAATTGTTCATGGGTTAATAGAATTATACATCTATTGCCAGCAAAGCCCTTTGAAAAATTACAAATACATCATGGTCAAAAAGTAAAAAAGTCAACAACTCTTGTCTGAAAAGCTAACAGTGTAAAATCTAAAGGAGATTTTATCCGAATTTGCAAACATTTACTCCCTGTCTTCATCTCTCGTTTCCAAACTGATCAAACGAGCTCCAACAGAGCTCATCCCGGCAAAGTCACACTTCTAACACACCGCAGACCCCCCAGCAAATTTTGCTGTTAGGCCTCCAATGGCAGCCTCAATCTGCCATCACCATGGCAACCCCATCACACCTAAAAACCAATCTGCTAGAAGGAGGAAGGTGAGAAAGCTTGGTGCATTTGTTTCTACTCATCCACCGCTTTTTCTCTCCTTCATTCCACCTTCCTTTTTGTCCAGAGGCAGGTAGCAGAGCTGAGCCAGGCCTCATAAATATCTCCTAATCAGTCAGTAGTGACTCATTGGAGCTCTCAGATAGATAACTTTCAGGTTCATACCATCCTCCCACATATGCAGCAGCAGAGGACCTTCACAGGGGGTGACAGATTACTTTGAGCTTTTTCTGGACAGCCTGGTAAAGCACCTTGGCTCAAAATTGAAGAGAAAGCAAGAACAGAGCAACAAAAGGTACAGGAAAAGTTTAGCACAAGGAAAAGTCAAAGGCAAGCAGAAAGATGATGAGAATGTGATCCAAGAGATTTTTAGACATACTTACACTCGTGTACTGTGCACTTTACAAATGAATCCCTCCTCAGGCTGCAGGAATGCAGAGGAACTGTTGTGCTGCAAACATCTTTTGCAAAGTTGTTTAGAGGTTTTTAATCATTTTTTTGCTGAAATTCAATACAACTGCTATTCCACATCACAGATCTGCTTCTACATCAATATAGTTCTCTGAGAATAACAGCTAAATATTAGAGGATTAATGCAGATGCATTGAGATCATGCTTACAGTGGCAAATATTTCCAATGAAGTTTATTTTAAAGATGTTTCTTATTTATTACGTTATATATTATAGCTTCTTTTTTTTTTAAATTGTAGTTTTCTTGGAGAAATAAACTGATGAGCAGAACAATTGTTGAAACAAAACAGCTGAAAAGTTTTTTCATTAATTAAAATGAGTTTTTTAGTTTTTAAAGGCTAAAGAACCGTTGAAGTTTACTCTTTGTTCTTATGAATCTTTAATTTGAGCCAGTCTTTGAAAGCATCTCTTTTTGACAGATGGTGGAAGTTAGAGAAAAATCTCCCTTTAGCATATTTTTCATTTTGCAGTAAACCCAAAGGATAATGGAATTCAACATCAAAGAGAATATGTGAAAAGAAATGCTAGTTCCGGGCTAAGGTATGGTTTCATTTATTGTTTGTGCACAATGGGGTTGTTTTTGCTTCATCTTTAAAGGATGACATAACAATTTTAATCTCTAAATAGTCTATTCTGTAGAATAAGGACTCCAGATCTGCCACACCGCTGCAGGATTTCTTTTTTCAACCATTGTCAGAAAATTCATTTCGCACCTCTTCTTTCCACTTTCCCTTAGGCTTTTTTCCTCGTCTTTGCCGTTGCTCTGCTGCCACATTCAGAATGCACCTCCCCCCACAGCCTGGTGTCAGAAAGGTGCAAATTTTAATCAGTTCTTTTGATTTTGTTAGAACCCAAATTTGTTCATCATCAGCAGTTTGTTTGATTGTCAGGTTACTGTGACTGCAGCGTATCACAGTCAAGTTGTGGAAAGAATGAGCCAATCACTCATTTTCAAACATTCTTAAGTTAGATGGAGTAAAACATAAAACTCCAAAATATTTTTAAAAGTTGGGATGTAAGCGTTGAGTTGGACCGCCATCCCTATGCAGACACCAACATTATTTAAACAGAAAAAAAGAATCCTACAATTAAAAGTGGAGGTCTATGCTGTGTAGAAAATTGAGATGCTAAAAGGTGTTAACTAGTCTGTTTGTCTGCCTTTCACCTTAAAAATGCTTCACTTTAGAACATTATGGCATTATTATGCCTGATCCGATGGTAGATGACTGTTTGCTGAAATGTGTCTTCTTTGTTTCCCTTTAGGGCTCCCCACAGCCAATCAGCTTCCTTCATCCAATCCTGTCTTCTGGATCATATCCTCTAACACCAGCTACTTTCATGTCTTCCTTCATCATATCCACCCTGGTCACTCTCAAGGAGAACCTCAGCATCTTCATCTCAGCTACCTGCAGCTCTGCTTCCTGTCTTTTCCTCAGTTTCTCCATAGGCCCAACAACATGGCTGCTCTAACAAGTTTTTTTACAACTTTCCTTTTATTTCAGCTGAAACTCTTCGATCACACATCACACCAGCAACGGATTTGGTTAAATTGCGTTGCTCTGCTCAAACCACGCCGCAGGCCCTCAGATCGAGTTTGTACCAGTTGACTTAAAATTGAAGCTGGCCTCCTCTGCTGCGAAAATTGCGTTCGGTGAGAACGGAGCTTAACCTTAACCGATAATTCTACACTTAACCCTTCCTCTGGGTCTGTATGGCCAGTGATACATTTTTTTTTCTTTGCCTTTCAAAAATGACGTGCAAATAGTCATTTTCTTTCTGGCCTTTCATTTTATTTACTGTGCAAAACCCCCTTGTGTCAAGCTCTTCACTCAGGCAAGACCCAGCTTGCAGAAAGGGGGGGTCAAGGGCGGGGCTACTCACTCAGCTCAGCACCAGAGGCTTCACATAAACATGAAATATGGCTTTTTAAGACATTTAAGTTGTGGGAGTTTGGTTAAAACTTTTATAATCATATTAAAAACACCACTGGGAATGTTTCTATTTTAAAAAATTGTCATAGATAAATAGAAAACTGCATTTTCAGGCTCTGCGTTTTATCAATTCTTCCCATTCATGAAAGGATTTGTAAACTGTACCAACACTGTCTGCATCATCTAAAGAGCACCTTGACATGATTATGCCAACTCTGTTTCCTCCGAAGGACACAGGCAAACTTTAGAAGAAAATAGGCTCATTTATGCTGACAAGTTGCCATGTCCAATCATGCTGCAGTTCCAGCTTCAAGGATTGCAGAGCCTGAGTGTGTGTGGGTACATGCCTGCAAGCGTGCATGTGTTTGCACACTTCTTGCTGACTCAGTGATGAGGTGTTTGTTTGTCAGGCCATGCCAACATGTCCACCTTGACCTCTGTAGGGATATGAGAGGAGTCTTTGAGAGTCCATCGTTGAGGCCAGTCGAGCAGTTTTTACACAGCCATGCCGAACCATGGAATCTGCAAATAGGCCTGGGGCAGAGCCAACACAAGTCAAAGCGGCCACGCTGGCAGAGCTGGGGGAAACTGCATCTGGTGGCTTAAAAGCCAATATGACTTCTTCTCATGCTTATTTTTTCTTGTAACTTATAACAGAAGAGAAAACTAAAGACAGGGACTTGAACAAGACAGCAAAATTATTTAAAACGACTAATCTTATACAGCAATTTTTATCTTCACAACCATAAGCACAAGATAAACTAAAAGTTGTTAGAAGTAAATCCTTAAGATATTCTGCTTTTACTTTTGAAAGCCCTATTTGTTCAGAGGAACAGCTTTAACTATGGCTATGATGGCTATGATTGAGGTAACTCCTTTACAAGTTTTGGGTGCCATGCATCTGTCTTACAACTCATGCAGTGCACAAAGGGAAATGAGGTTTGCAGCAGTTTTGATTGATCCACTTGGTTTCACTGTATTAGCTGTCCTGGTTTTCTGGTTAAATACAAACAGCAGTGACGAAAAATACACATGAATCCTGTATAAAAGGGCCTATATCCAGTAAAACAAGTGTGTTGTAATGGTAATTCCTCACAATAAAACAACCCCAAAGGGATGTTTTGATCCATTCTCACATTTCTGAGCATTCCTCTAAAACTCTAAACTCTAGAACAATAGATGTTATTTTTTGTGTGAGGTTGAGACGCAGAAACGCTGCCAAGGCCGACTATAGATTAACATCATGAAATGGGCGGCACCAACAAGGAGTGAAAGGCATCAAGTCGTCTGACTTCCGGATTGAAAAAGAACTCAGGAAAAGAACTCATATCTCTTAAAAAAAATCATTCTTTAGTGTGCCAAAGATAAAATACTATCATATATATGGACTTGTTTACTATAACAGGCTTGAGAAAAGCAGAATATAGACCTCTTAATGTGATTATGGATGGACCAAAATTATTAAAAAAAGTAACTCTTAACAGATTTATCTTAAGAATCATCCTGTAATAAAAATACTAGACCACAAATGTCCTTTTGACAATTCTAAATGAGATACACAAAACAAAATCCATGCACTTCAGTATGTACCAGCACAGCTTTAAGCTCCACCCAAAATGGCACAAATACCAAACTGGTGAAATTTAAAAGTCTACAAGTACAACCAATCCTGCAGCCTTGGGAGGAGGCAGACTGGAATCCCCTTCAGTAGTTGCACAGAGCGTCCCTGTGGCTGACGTGGAGCAGCAGCTTGAAATGTTCTTCAACCAGCCGTTTAACGACACACAGCTCGTCTCGGGTTCCCTAATTAAAGCCGTGATTTACTTCTCTGACATCATACATTCTGCAGTCCAGTTGCCAGTAGCAGCTTTATTTCTTTATTTACTATATTTACACGTGCACTGTTGTGAATTGACCACTATTTTTCTTTTAAATGGTAAATAACGGCAAAGGCCTTCAAAAATACGCACAGGAATGTGGCTTTTCTGTTTAACTGTTGACACATTTTTGGAAAACACATAAACAAAAGACACACAAAATGCTCGTTTTTTTCTCTGTCAATTTAAATCCCCGTATGTGTCTAAGTTGTGATGGCTGACCTCTCTACAAACTGCTCAGGGCTAAACTCCAACCATCAAATCAATACTTATCAGCATCTCTGCCTTCCACTGCTCCTCCAGACAAGGAGAGAAAGTTGCGGATAATGACTGCAGAGAGCTATTTCTCTGCAGTTCTCCGTTCATCAGGATGCCAATAGCTAGAGCATGGGAGACCAGAACTTTCTTCTCAAGACTTAACCCCTCACCTTTAGTTAGCAGTCTATGGTACAACGGTTCCCTGCTATAATGCAGTTCAACTTTCACAGCTTTCTGTTTTGTAGATTTTTTGTTATTTTGCATACTTTTTTTTTTTACAGTCCATTGAGTTCTGGTTACTAAATGGCTGTAGACCATAACCAATCAACCTCCTCCGTATTGCCTCCTGTAGAGAATCTTTATGGTAGCAGCTTGCAAAATGTACATAAACCTTCGATTGTTAAAAGATCTTTGTTTTCATTCTGTAATCCTGGACTTTTTTTTTCTATGGTCTGGACTTCTTAAGTGAGAAGTGTGAAAAAGTTCTTGTTTGTCTGAGTAAAGTATAGAAAGTGTGTGGTGAGGAGTTCGAAAGCCTCAAAACATCTAGAATCACTGTGTCAAACTCATTTTCACTGAGGGCCACATCAGCATAGTGGCTGTCCTCAAAGCACCAGATATAACTTATAAATGTAACTAAATGTAATGAAAAATAAATGTAACTACTCCTTAATGTTAAATAACTCATTTATTTATTTACTATAACTTTTTAAAGTGACAATTACAGTTGCATAGAAAACATGTTTGCTTGTTACTCTAGCAAAAATCATTTTAAATTTGATTCTGTCAGGTTAGGTTAAATGGACAGTGTTTAAGTCCTAATGTATAGCTGCCCAAATTTATATTTCAAGTCCAATTCCCCCTATATATGAATAAATACACACCTTTTATTTTAAGAAGTTAAAACCTTTTATGCTCTCGCGGGACACATAAAATGACATGGCGGGCCACATTTGCGGGCCTTGAGTTTGACACATGTGCTGTAAAATATAAACAATAATTCAAGTTTTAATTATACTTACTTTTATAACAGTCACTAGATGTGAGGTTTTACAGCTTCAAACATCTGGAATTATTGTAAAAAATTAAAGATTGTATTTATCGCAGATTATTTTTAATTTTAATATTTAATTGTAATATTTTTGATTGTAATACCCACAGTTGATGAGGGACCACAGTACTCCAAAATCATCTATATTCACTTGAGCTTTTCCAATCAGAAAAATGAAAGTCCCTATTTTTGTCTTGAACCTGATATGTGCTCTATATAGAATATATATAAAACTTAGACATCCATGGTATATGTATGAACAGTCTGTAGACATACGTGGGACGGTCGCAGAACACCACAAATTTGTGTATGCATCTCAAAAACGTTCCCACACAATTGCGTACGATTTACGTAATAATTGCTTGTAAACTATGTAAAATAAATGCAAACTGCGTAATTCTCAACCGACCAAAAATTTTAGACAGCCCAAAACCAAATTCACATAAAGACCCTTCTGCCGAAACCCTTGACGGACATCTCTGCACATCGACGAATGATGAACGCAAGAAACACTAATGAATTATCTATATCGTGCATGAATCACGAAATACCGACATTTCATTTGTGGAAAATTCATAGAATGTACATAGTGGCTGTGTGACACCGGTTTGAGAATGAAACAACAACAAGAGGTCCCCAAGCCAGAATCCACAATCAGGCCCTGGCCCGCCTCTTCAGGCATTTAGGAGAAATTTGTGTCTCAGTCATGAATTCACATTTGTTGCTTGGGTAGAGCTGTGGACACGAATTAGTAGTAGGACACAATACAGCTGATGGTGCCAAAACTGTCATCGTACAGCAATCCTGTGATTGGCTGATTAATAGTCAGTACTTGCTGGAAAATTGTTTATCTTTCACTTTTTAACCCTTGTGCTATCTTAGATGACCCCACCCTTACTTTGACGTGTTCTCCCTACCATGACAAAGGTGGATAAAGGTGGAAAGATTTTATGTAATCCATGGACACCAGTGTAGATCACAAATCATTGAAGAAAAAAAGGTTCAGAGCACTGTCTAGTGGGTCTAGATGACCCAACTCCCAATGTTAAAGTGCCTAGGACAGCACACAGGATAACAATGTGAAGTCCTGTTGAACTAATTTGATTATATCTTGTAGATTATTTCATTCCATCATAAAATATTTAACATGACTTAGCATCCCTGATAAAAGCTATATACGTCAACTTTTCAACAGTTTAGGTATTTTATTAAATTTAAATGGATTTTCTTTCCAGATGGCTGTTGGACATCCTCCCTGACTGCAGCAGATGAAGTCATCGCTCATCAATGAAGACAGTTTCCTGCCATGGTAATGCGGTCTGTCCACGAGAAGAGAACCCCTTCTCTCATCCATCATAGAGAGACACACCAGTTCTCACATTCTGAAAGCCAGGCCTTGAGGTTAGATATCATTTAAATTCTAAACTGGGTTCAGACTTCAGAGCTTGCTGGCCTCTAAAACCTTACACGAACTCTGGTTTGAACTCTGTCGCTGGCACTGGTGCTGTAGCTTCCAGTAGCAGAATCTGCTTTCCGAGCACAGATGCAGACAGTCAGACAGACAGTACAGATGTCTCTGTGGAACATGACAGTTTGACAGATGTTAGCCATGTTTCAGTTTAACGCCATACAAGCTATGAATCTGACACACACACACATGCTGCTGGAGGAGATTAACGATGTCTGTTACAATCCAGAAATCCTTTGAACGTAACAACCACAAGCTTTTTCAAACACCGCTTTATTGTCTGGTCCTGATTCACCATGATTTGAATAAATAAAGCTCACTTTTCTTTATGTATGTTCTCCATCATGAGAAAAATGTAACAAGAACATGATAAAATCACCCAAAACACAATTTTCATCAGAGTGGGTCTCATTTATTTTTATTTTTTTAACTTGTTCTGTCCAACAACTGAGTGAACAGATGAGAGCTGAAGGCCTTTTGTATTGGACAGGTTTTACTAATACAAAAAGAGCTTATGTATCTTCAAAAAACCAGGGTGTAAATTTGTATAAACACCTTGTGTTTTTTTTGTTTTTTTTTTATTTACGAGAACCTGTTAAAAACACCAAAACCAAACTTTTCCTCAGATTGGGTCTTTTCAAGCATCTAAAGTAGGCCAGCACAGTAAATCGCAAATTTATCGTAATCACGATAATAAGCTGTAAAATACGCAAATCACAAAAGTCAGCGTAAATTGCGATAAATAGTAACCTTAAATGTGCCAAAACAATCTGGTATGACCCCGACAGGCAAACCTGTCTCACTCTAGGGGAAAATCACAAAGGGGCGCAACATACGAAACACGGACACCAAGAACTTAAGGAACATGGTTTATTTGGGGGAAAGAGAGAACCTGTGTCCTGTAAAGCAAAAATAAATATTTACTGTGCTGGTTCCAACAAAAGACAAAACAAAGGGATTGGAACTTTGGCCAAACATAAAATCAGTCTGGGAGACAGCTGACCCAGCCACGTTGACCGTGTCAGCAGCTCCCTGCTAAGGCTGCCTGACAAAATCTAATTAATGAAAAGAAACAAATAAAGACTACCAAGTTCCAAGCCCAAACTAAAATAAAAAAAACCAGCAGTACAAGACTGCTGAGGAGCAAGAGCGGGAAAAGGAGAAACAAACAAACCAACCAGCATGGCTTCAACTCAACCCAAATGCTCCTCAGCCTCCTGCCCTACTCTCTCTGCATGCCTGCCTTGGTTGGCAGGGGATGCAGCAGCAAGGCATAACTCAATCTTTTGGCAGCTTGAAGTATTTAACAATTCAAATAAATCCCTATATGCATTTGACCAATTGGATAGACTCCTTTACATCACTGAACAATCGGATGGCGCCCTTTTTTGTGAAAAGCTCGCTTCCTATGTAGACGAGGGTCATTTGTTCATGTGTTGCAAGTTATCCCTTGTGCTATCCTAGGCACTTTAACGTTGGGAGTTGGGTCATCTAGACCCACTAGACAGTGCGCTGAACCTTTTTCTTCAATGATTTGTGATCTTCAATGGTCTCCATGAAGTCTTTCCACCTTTATCCACCTTTGTCATGGCAGGAATAACACGTCAATGCAAGGGTGGGGTCATCTAAGATAGCACAAGGGTTATATTGTCATCGCAATATTGATCACTAATATCACAAATCGCGAGTTTTCCACATATTGTGCAGCCCAAACTAGAGTATCATGAGCTATCTGAGACTGACATGAACATTTTTCCAGAAAAGGGTTTTCCATTTTGGGGAAACTTTAGTTGAAAGGAGCGTTTGGCCCAATCCGAATTCTTCCCCTATCTCTCTGGCTTCTCCCCAGTCATCCAATTGTAGGGGCATTCGGAGGGATAGGGCTGTTCCACATAGTTTTTATCTGTATCCCGGTTGTTCCGCGTCGCACTGTGCCACAGATTCTGCCTTTGTCTGGGTTAAAGGAGTGACATTCATTCAAAATCCTGAGCTTTGAACTGTTCAAATACACATAGAAGGAGCCGGCGTACAGATCCTGCGGATTTCCTCTGCATTCAATCCATTTTTAACAGCATATCTGATTGTTGAAGGACTCAGAACGTCACATAAAGGATTTTACGTAAGAATTCTGCAATATATCGGCCTCAAGGTGAAAGCCTAAAGAACCAGACTGACATTATAGAGTTTGGCCTCCAGGTTTGCACTCACACATGGGAGAGAATCCCCCGTCTTCACAGCTACATCTAAGATCATTTCTCCGTCCAAACATCAAACACGACAGAGGCCCAGATTTGATTGTTAGCTTTAATCCCATCCTGTTGATGCTGATATGGGATTATCACTACTAACTAAATCGTCCACAACATTTTTCAGACATAAATATCTCAATGCTATTGTGGGAATACAAAAAGCAAAAAACAAAACACATCCCTGTTTTTAAGGAAGAGTTTGAGAACTTTTAACGTGTGTACATTTGTAAAAACTCACAAATGTTACAAATTCATCTTGAAAATGAATGCTGTAATGTTTTTCCAAAGTTGTCTTTTCATCAAGTGGAGCTTAAAGTTTCCTTCTGACAGTCATGAATAATGATTTCAAGCTCCTGCTGTGAGGTTTTGAAGTATGTTCAAACCAAATGAGATCATCTCTCTGAAGTGAGCTGGAAATACTGAGATTCTTTAGGACATATCCTGAAGGCATCTTGGACACATATTGATCAGAACCTCTTCAAATGTCTTTTTTCAGAAGGATTGAGCTCGATAATCCCCCACCTCTGCAAAAAGAGAAGAGAGCTACTTCTTTTTTATGTTGTTCTTTCATTTATCTGTTCTTCAACTCTTTTCCTCTCCATCTGTTTGCTAAATTGCCTTCACTTCTATCATTGTAATGTTGCCAGGCAACTAGGGCTGTGACGATAACTTCATCACCGCATCACCGCACTTTTTTTACGCACTTTTTTTTTTACTTTTTGCATATGGTGCGTGGAACTATAATAAACACATTAAACGCATTCATCTTTGCTGATAATTTCCTTTTTCTCCTAGTCCTGTGTTCAGTTTTTCCTTCTTTCTTTCAGACTGTTGTCTCCTTTTCTCCCACCGTGCGTGCGCTCTCACTGTCTGCCTTAGCGCTGCACATGGCACGCGGCTCCCTTTACACACAAACAGGCGCGTGCTTTCAGAAGCACACACATTCTACAACCGAAGTTTCCGTCACGCAAGGAAATACAACAAATTTACTGCTTTCTAATTGTTAATTTCCAATGAATTCATTTCCATTACAAGCTGCGTGCGTTCTTAAGTGCGCGACACGGCCGCCCACTGGATGATTTTGTGTTGGGGGGGGGGGGGGGTATTACTGTTGTCCTTCACTCCGTAACACCAAACATGAATGCGCGCTGTTAGATTTAGATGAATATCACTACATGTTTTGTTTGGGAAATATTTTTTGCAGTGTTACATTACGTGTCTGTATAAACAAAGGCAGAGCCTCCTGCCCTGCGTTCTTCATCATGGTTGTCAGGCTTCACGGCTACCGGAAAGGTGACGAGGTGTCTGCATATTACTGGGCAATACATAATATATTGAGAAGATGTCTGTACCAGAGAGCACAGGTGAAACTCGCATGCAGCTCCAGAGCGGTCCGCTGCAGAAGAATCAACACACACCCCCAACACACGTGTGCGCACCTTCCTACTCCTACACAAGACGCTCCGCGCTCACACACACAGTCAATCTACATCACCTACAGTTAGTTCACAAGTTAGATATGTAGTAGTCAGTTGTTACTGTTCTTTGTTAATAAAGAATGGTACGTTGTAATTGTATTTATTGCCTACGACGGAGTTTTAGGGCCAAGGTGAGGAAAAAAAATTCTGGCCAACGTGACGAGATTAAAGTCGTCATGTCGACTTTAATCTCGTAATGACGAGATTAAAGTCGACACAAAGTTTCGAGAAAAAACTCGTCTTGTCAAGATAAAAGTCGAAATAAAGTTTCGAGATTAAAGTCGCAATGTTGCGCGCGCGAGAAAAAAACTCGTAAATTTACGAGATTATTGTGGAAGTGAGCATCATGCAGAGCAGCAGGTGAACACCGTGCAGCAGCAGAGCAGACTGACTAAACGTAGTTGAACAGGTGAGCTGAATGTTTATTGATAATGTTCCAAATGTCTGGAGGCTCATTTGTTTGATTTACGATATACTAAAGTTTTATTTATTGATGGGTGGTTTGCAGGATCTCTGCAGCCCGATGAAGCCATCGGGTGTCCCTGCAGCTGTCCACTTGAATCCTTTCTTCCTCCACCAAAGACAAGATCTCTACGTTTGTGTGATGCTTCCATCTGAGGAGGAGGAGCACTTTTTGCCCTTTTCAACGTTGTAATGCTAATATAACAGACTATTTTCATTCATCTTTGTTTTTTAATGATCAGACGGGACGCTTCGTCTGCAGCCGTGGGCGTATGTAACACTGTTTACTTCCGCATTGGTGATCGGATGACAGGTTCATGACGTAATGTGACAGATGAACTTCAGGTTACGTGAATGAAAAGGAGAATAAAGGCTGCAGCGATCCTCTACACCCAAACGTCTCTGAGCTCCTTATTTTACATATGAAAGTCCGCTTTACTGACACCGAACCCCGGAAAGACGGCTCCACTGAAAATAATCTGATTTTGAGTCGCCAAAGGTTCAGAATCTCTTTGTTTTAAACCTATAATAATCCAGAAATAAAGCTTCACAAAAGGCTCCACATATTTCATCTTCAAGCTAGGCTCCGATAAACAGACAACTTCGGTGTTTTCTCCTTGTTAATCTATGAATTTTTTCCCGTAAATTTACGAGTTTTTATCTCCTAATAAAATTACTTTTTTGGTGGCCATAAAACTCTGTCGTAAACTCTTAAATACAAAGCCACTGGCTCACTAACATTAGCCATAACACTGAATACTCCTGAAAGACTCAGCTTCACTGCTCTCGCGCAACATTGCGACTTTAATCTCGAAACTTTATTTCGACTTTTATCTCGACACGACGAGTTTTTTCTCGAAACTTTGTGTCGAGTTTTTTCTCGCTATTTTTTTTGTGCCGAGTTTTTTCTCGTCATGACGAGATTAAAGTCGACATGACGACTTTAATCTCGTCATGTTGGCCAGAATTTTTTTTCCTCACCGTGGCCCTAAAACTCCGTCGTAATTGCCTATGCGGCCGCCGGGGGATTTTTTTTTTGGGGGGGGGGGCTACGGTTAACCGCGACACCGCCCCCCCGGTGGGGTGATGAAAGATTCGACACAGTCACAGCTCTACAGGCAACCAGCAGAAGAGCTGCACCCAAGCATTTGGCTAACAGATGAACAGAAGGTGATGAGGGATAGATCATTTTCTATGTGACACCTTGTTTTAACTTAAAAAAAAGTATCATAGCCTACCTAAAGTCTAAATCATGCACATGTATGTTTTTGTCAAATTTCATCACACTTGACAATTTGTGAGTCCGATATTTTGAGAATTTCATTATAAAATGGACCCACTAAGCCGGACTGCACCCTACCATTGTTGAGCCCTTGTTGATTGTAGGTCCATAGAAAAATGGAAGGGACCAGTTAGGGCGGAGCTACTGTTGAAACCTGTTGGTTGGCAAAAGAAAGCTCCAAGAAAGTGACTGTATTCCTCTTCACCGCCCGTAATCTTCTCTCAAAAAACAATAAATACTTTGTTACTACGAAGTACCAAAAAATGAGCTGCTGGATGACCTCTATTGTTGTTAGCTTCACCGCGTGGAAATGTGGAAATGATCACCTGAATGGCCTGAACCATTCTAAACCGAACCGGACAGGATCGCACTGTACCGCTTAGTGGAAATGGGGCTTAACTGTGCCCGAGACCAAATGGGCCACAGCATAGTTCTGTAAACTGTCACATGGCTCGGATCTGATGTAATCGCTTGGTCTTACAGGAAGTTACGGAAACGGCACAGTGTACATTTACATTAGAAACCAAAATGTGATCTACAACACACACCATCTTGAACATTTTAAAATACACATTTAACCCTGCAATACTTTTTTCTGTGCATCCAAAAGCTCTTCCTCTGTCCGTTTACTATGTTTCACCAGCAAAACTAGAGTAAATTATAATATGTGACACATGAAACGTGTAAACTTAAGATGACAGCTGCATTAGGTCACTAAACCACCTTTTAGATTAACAGATGTTTTAGTTCAAATAACAGACAATATATAATCATGGGAACAGTTATATACCTCAAATCGACTGCTCTCCTGAGGATCTTTGAGTCCTGTGTGTGGGCTTTAATCTGCATACTGCTACAGAACATGAACATTCAGGCCACAGCAGGACACAGCAGGGGATCAACCCTCCCCCTGATGTGCTGGGATGTTTGATCCAGGATTTAGCCAAAGAGTGGGGCAGGAAAACAGCAGTAGCACGAAGATTAAACCAATAGGATGTCCTGGCTGCTTTCTCACAACTCTCAAAACACGCAAGGGCCGGAGAGCAGGAAGGGATGGGAGGCGATCAAGACATTTGAACAAACAGATTCACAACTGATCTGACTCTGCAATAGGAGAAGAGAACAAAGTACAATGAAAACTGTGGGAGATGAACTCATCAAGTGACTTTAGATACAACAATGCTTGTCTTTAAAATCTGGATCAGTCAGTGGCAGCAGAGAAAAGCATGTGCAACTGCAACAATAATGCATTAAGTCCATTATTGACAGTAAACTTCTTATTTTCAGACAAAAAACAACTCATATGAGTTTCACACATTTCTAGTTTAAATTATCAGCTATGTTAAAAAACATGTTTTTTAACCAAACAAACTAGATTTTAAAATGACTAATAAATGACTAATAAACTACATGCCGTATTTTCCGGACTATAAGTCGCCCTTTTTTTCATAGTTTGGCAAGGGGTGCGACTTATAGTCCGCAGTGACTTAAATTAGAAATAAATTGAAATAAATACATTGTTAACCCTCCTGTTATGTTCATCTGTGAGGAACGGAGATGGTGTTCCTGGGTCTGTGTTCCTGGGAATTTGATGTATGAGGTATGTTAAGTGTTAAGAGTATGTTAAGTGACTCAGAGAATCAGCAATCTTTTTTTACAGTAAGATCTTGAAGGCTAACAACACAATATTCTATTTTCCAATGACTACATAGATTCAGAAATGCAATAAAAATGACAACTGTTTCTTCAAATACAGGATGAAAACAGAGTATTAGTTGGCTAATGATGCTTCATGAAAGGAATAAATAAATAAGTATGAGAAAGAATTACTGTGAAATCATGAGATAAACTTTCTGCTATGATTGTGTCATATGAGGTTGTGCAAGTTATTAGTTTTTGGTCTCAGATTTTGTCAAATAAATTTCCAATCAAAATGCGGCTTATAGTCCAGTGCGACTTATCTGTGTTTTTTTCTACTTTATAATGCACTTTTGGGCTGGTGTGACTATGGCCGCCTTTACACTGCAGATCTTGATGCCCATATCCGATTTTCTGACTATATCCGATTTTTTTGACGACCCGCTTACATCATCTTTCAAAAGTGACCCGTATCCGATTTTTGCATTTACCCTATACAATGCCGAAACTATCAAACGTAGACGTTCTGAGGACTACGTAGCAGTATTTCCGCCTTCCGCGGACCTCTTTCGGACTTTTGTGATTGTGGTTGTCATGGAGGCAAGGCTGCGAGGAAGGAGGTGTTGCCTTGGGCGCTCCAGAGGGGATGCGCGGGAGAGGAAAAGAAGGAGGGCTGCTCGGCCGTCTTATGTGCTCTCTCTGAGTTTTGAATGAGGAAGTGTTTGCAGACGTGCTGTACTAACAGTTTGATCCAAGTGTTGAACCTTTCCTGCGCGATGACTTCTCTTTTACGACCGTGGTCAGAAACACACGGGAGATTTCCTCGGGGTTCTCTTTTCCGTTCTGAACCCTCAGCCTGCAGAGTGGGTTAAGAAAGACTCCAAAACTTTTGGGCGAGACACCTTATTTTCAATTTACGGTTCTCCGACAGTCCCCCGCTCCGCGCTCACACCCCCTCTCTCTCCTTACACACACACGCAAGCACGCGCGCGCTCACACACACACGGTCCCCATCATACACGCTCCCCAAAGAAATAAACGGCTTCTAGCCTGTTCTATAGCAACGGAAGATACTTCTCCGCCACCTATAATAGGAATAGGCTTGGTGCGCAAAGTGAAATCGGTACAAATTCTGTAAGTCTTGCCCCAGACCTTTTGTTTTCACAGCTCTGTTCCTATAAATGTCTTGGAGTCATATTTATACGACCGGACAAAAACCGCCATAATTAATATCTCCTTCAATATCTCCTTACAATGGTTGGTACTTCTCTGGGTTTCTGTAGCAGACACAACCCAACCATCACTACTAAATCCGAGTCCCTGATTGGTCACAACTGTGTCGCTCCGTTTCAGCGTGAAATTGTTCAACCGGCTGAACTGTCAGCGCACAATCAATGAATGCCCGATTTGTACGTATAGCTTGCGGCCGGAGTTAAAAACTAGCATAGCAACGTGCGATCACTGGTCTGCGCCATTTACTGTAGATTAGGGAGGAGCCAGTGCACACCAGAGATGACCCTGACCCTGATTGCTTGCCGCCTGCCCTGACCCTTGCCTGGATTTTGACAACCCTGTCTCTCCTCTGATGATCCAATGCCTGTTATCGACTCCTGCCTGCCTGACCCTGATGTAGCTTTGTGGACTCTTATCTGAGTTAATAAACCTGCTGGATTTCTATCCAGCCGTCTCCCTGTTCTTGTGACATTCTGACTATTTATTAGAGTCTGTAGGGAGATGAACTCAAACTAATCTTGTAAAATAGTCTGTGTATTATTTAAATAAACCTTCAGCTAATACAAATGCTGTTGTCATGAGTATCTGCTGTCAGACACAGTTGTGCTAAAGTAAGGGAACCCTGTACCTTAAGTTTACAGGGTTCCATGTTCATCCTGTTCATCCATGTTCATCACCCTCGTTAAATCGGTCAGTGCTGTGTCAGAACGTGAAGGTCTTAGAGAGAAGAATGGAAAATGTGGAGCAAAGAATCTCCAACACAGAGGACTCTTCCACTTGGCTATTACCGAGACTGGAGGGTGCAGAAAACCGCATGAATGAAGCCCTCACCCAGCTGGAGGATCAGGAAAACAGGTCCCAGCGCAACAACATAAAGATTATTAATCTGCCGGAGCGCACTAAGGGGAATAATCCTAAAGAGCTTTTCGAGACATGGATACCTTAGGTTTTGAATGTGAAGGTGAAAAAAAGACCGTATTAAAGTGGACAGATGTCACAGAAGCCCAACTCGAACCCAATGTGACCAGGCCAAGAGCGGTTTATATTTGCCTGAGGATAAACAGCTCATCATGCAGAGCGCCCGGGATCGGGGGGAGATCTCGCTCTCTGGGAGCCGAATCCACTTCTTTGAGGTCTTTTCACCTGTGCTGGAAAAGAAAAGGCGTGATTTCACAGAGGTGAGGAAAACCCTGCATTAACTGGGGATTCTCTACAGGATGCTTTTCCCAGCGGTGCTGCAAGTTAGCCAAGAAGGTCCATGTCTTCAAGTCTCCAGCTGAGGCACAAAAGTTTGCCACCACAGTCCAGGAAGACAGCGCATAATGGGCCGCAGCATAAACAGCTACGGTATTTCATATCTGACTGTTTTTATTTCTTCTTAATTCTTCACTTTCTCATAAATGGGCCAAATACTTGTTATTGTATTATTTTAAATTCTTGGACACAGCCTCTCTTCATATATATATATATATATATATATATATATATATATATATATAATTTGATCAGGTTGGGTTCTATTCATACTAATGTTAATGTGGGCGATGTGAAAGATTGTATATCACAGTTATGTTATATCCCACATAGGCCCTGTAGAAGAGCTGGTATTTACATGATTTTTGTTGTAGTCTTTTTAGCTTTTTTGCTTTTACCTCATCTGCAAATCTAGATTATATATGGCTTTATAACTTGGATGTAGGAGCCATACCTAAGATAAACATAAAAGTGTAATAAATAATTCTTAAATTATATAATTACATTCAATAAAGGCATTCATCTTCCTATTAGCGCAAAAAGATCTTAAAAACTCCTCAAAAGAAAAAGTGCATGTAGCTCTCATAGAACACATTTTGAAAGTGGATAACCAGACATATGAAGCTGAAGAGGGATCGGGTAGGCCAAACATATTCCTCCAGAATATAGACTGACAAGACAAAAGAACCATCATTACAGTCACACTTTGTGTTTCTGAATCTGTTTGATGTTTGTGTCACTAGTCAGTGCGATGGCTCCTTTGTGAGGATAATTTCCTGTCAGTCATTCATCTGCCGATTTAGTCTTTGTTTAAATGAGCACCAGCCCAGTCAAAGGACGGTGACTAAAATTACACTTGTTTCATTTGCTGTTTTTAACAAAAAATTATACCAGCTGCAACACTCAGGCTGACTGTAAAGTGAAAATCTCTGCTATAAATCCACAAAAACACACACTAAGACAAAAACCTGATTTAAATTAAAGTAAAAGCTACAAGTAGCATTTAGCGGGCGAGCACGTGGACCACTGGCATGGGGCGACCGCCCGTGAACAACGCCCTGCTCGGAAGCCATTCTACGTCATTTTTTCTGCAGCCATTCTGGAGGTCCAAGCTGTATTAATGCTGACCAGCACTGCGGGGCGGGAGGGCTGTAATCCTGTTGCCTTAAGGGACAAAGACTTTACATATAAGCATGAATGGGTGCAAACTAAGCCTCGTTTAGACCTGTTCATTTTCTCATCAAGGAGAAGAAGGTTTTTATCAGATTATGAAACGAGCAATGATGATAATTGCTATCACTGTCCCTAAGGATGAGAACAGAAAGGCACAATTGTTCCACTACAATGTATGAATGTGTGTCAGCTGTCTGATGCTTGGCAATTAGCTGGACCGGGATCTTGCAAGGAGTGCAGGTGGGTTAACGTCAGTGTGATGAGTCTGTGGAAGAACCCAACAGTGACATGGCCTTTGTTTCCACAGAAGAACTCTGACACATCTGCCCCAACAGAAGCTACAAGGAGGTTAAATGTATAACGGTGAAGGAGTTTTTGTGCAGAAAAGGTACCATTGAAAAGCCAATGCGCAGTGACTGCAGAAGGGAGCTCCTACTATGATCAATGAACAAACAGGTTTCATCACTCCTGTAAGCTGTAAAGCTGACCCAGAACTTTCAAGGAAATGTCTTCGTACACAGTAATCTCATTCACCATTAGACCATATGTACAGTAAATTGGCTCTGAACACATAATGACTCTATTGTGAAAATCATGTATACAACCTCAGCTGCAAAGCAAAACAGAACTGGATTTTAAGGTGCCTATTGGAGGAGATGTCACTGAATATAGTGAATATGAATGGTGAATCTGAACTTGCATTTTGGCTGGCAGTACTGGGAGAAACTAAACCGCCAGTCTGCGGCTGCAGACAATGCAAAACTATATTTTTTGACCAGCTTGGCTGAGCCAGTGTTTTGTGTGGATCTTTTCTGCAGGGCTTGCTGGCAGTCGGTGGTTATTGCTGCAGTTGTCTCCTTACTGGGACAGCTGGAGTTAAACACAGCAGCCTCACGGCTATGAAGTGGACTCTGTTGTTGTCCCAGTCTGGATGGGCACTGTGGCGATGTTCCAATGGCCAGGCTCGCTCCTGGTATGAAGAGATTCCCAAATATAATTTCCTAACCGCAGAGCCAAACATATGTCTACATGTTTAGGTAAAATATGTGATGAACAGCTTTATGTTGTCTTGTGATGTAAGTTTTACCTAAGTAAACTAAACATGCCACTGTACTAATCAAGTTGATATGGTTCTCCATCTGTGTCTAAGTGATAAAAAAGCATTTTTTTTAATTAGGGTCACTCAGATCTGTTCCTGTGCAGCTGACTGCTCGGAGGGCCTGGTGACAGCTGGGGAAATATGAGTTACGACTCCGGAGGCCTGGGGCACAAACTGGTTAGCAGCCCCAGGCTTAAAAACATCCCAGGGTGAACAATACTGCAGTCACACACGCCAACACTGACACCACACTCAAGCACCTGACGCAGAAATGAAATCTACTGCCTTCACAGAAGGCACCTTCCTGCAGCAACTTCAAAGCTCAGTCTGATGAAGGAAGCACGCCGTCCATACAACTCGTGCAAAATGAACCATGTTGATCATATTTGATGCAGTAAAAGAAAAGCCTCCTTTAGCACAAGTCTTCGTTGTTTCTTCCATCAGCTTTTCTGTGTGTGCGTGCTTGAAGTGCGCACATCAACACACAGAAATCTCCTTCACTGCAGCCGTTTGGTGAAACCAGGGGCCATGCATGGGACACTCAGAGGGGCTCCTAGGGAAAGATGTGTGCATGTTTGCATTGGTAATCCCTACAACCATACTCTAAAGAAAAAACGTATCCTTTTCACCAGTTAGCTTTAATCCTTGAACAGTCTGACACCAGTAAATCATGAATGAAGATATTAAACAGATATAAAAACAATAAATACAAAATGATCTTAAAGATTTTCAAAAAACACCTGAAAAGGGTTTTATCTCAAAGCTGAAACGCCAACAGTGATGACTCCTTTATTAACCTGAAATCGACCCTGAGTTGAGACTTAAAAGGACGACCCCTCTCTCATCACTGACAGGAGAAACCCTTTTTTCTAGGCTTGGTTATTTCCAACAGACAACAGTTTGGAACTTTTACAAAAGACAAAGACTTTGTAATAAACAAGTACATGAAAACTGTGGAGCCTGTGGCTATTATTGCTGCCTTGTTTTCTGGCTGATGTGACAAAACCTGTGTGTTCACACTAACAGAATGTGACCGAAGCAGCAGCAGGAGCTCTGCAGCACACACAGCCTCTCAGCCAAACTCACTGGTGCAATTTGATCATTAGGCTGACTTAATAATGCTGAAACTGACTTACTCCCCACCCAGTCGCCCCCACTGTCTCTTCTACTACAGGTCATGACCCCTGAGGTCCTGGGAGAGAGGTGAAAGTTTACACTGGGGGGCCAGATGGGATTCCCAACCCCTCTGAACATGCCTGAACCAGGGAGATACTATCTGATGTTCAACAATGGAGTGTGAGAGAAGAGCAGCGAGAGTGAAGGAGGAGGAAGGGTCAACACAGAGGGTGATTAAGACCTTTCGGGTCCTCAAACTGAAGACATGCTGGAAAAATCCCTTTCAGCTGCATAATGACACATAAATACACTCTGCAGCAGAAGAACTTGGATCAAAGCAGCAGCTTCACACAGCTCCTCCTCAATCACAGCTTCCGGGTGAAGCACCCTGTCATCGCCGTGCTAAATGAGACATCTGCTCTGTGATGTGGCTATTTCTGCATATGACTGTTGGACAGATGCTGATGCAACGTCTGAAGAGACAGCATAGCACTCCAAGCAGGACCCCAGGGTCTTTGAGGATGATTTAATGTAGTCTCTGTTCAATTTCTACAATCAATTCCCTTCCAGTCAGGAGATTTAACGAATTTACCTCACAAGTCCCACATTGTGCAGCCTCCCTGCCCCAAGAAAGGCTAAAGTAATTTCAAATAACACTAATAATCTGTCCACAGGGTGCTGTAAGGACATGATCTCATTAAATCGTCACTAACCTCTCACTTTGAAAGTAACCACTTACTCCAGAGAAAGTGAAGTGTGAGACTGGAGCTCCTGCTCCCTGTCAGCTGTTCAAAGATCAGAGTTCCAGCTCTTCTGTCAGAACTTTGGGTTATTGGATGTTTGAATCCAGTGACTGAAGAGTTCAAACCCAATTCCTTTGATCTGGATTAACTGAAAACTGTGACACGTTTGCAACAGTCGTTCAGCCATTTCAACTTTCAAAAGGCCGTTCCTGAGTTGAGACCAAAGCAGGGCATCGTGGTGATTTTCCCTTTGGGGATTATGGATAATGAGCGGCCGGGAGCTGCATGAGTCACGGAGCCGCTGCTTCCCGCAGAAATCCCTAAATCACAGATGTGACATCACGTCTGCTCCGCTTTGTTTCCGATCCTCACCTCCATCGCTCACTCGTAGCGCGTGGGTGTCATTTTCAGAACCCCCCCTCCCCTCCTCGTTTTTTTTGTGTGCCTCACGAGCCAAAGCGCAGCATTGCTGCCACATTTTTACATCTGCAAACCGGCGCCGTTTCTGCGTCTAACCTGTTGTTCGTTTGTGCGCACAGTTCCGCTCATTTTAGCAGAGAATGAAGCCTTCGTCCGGGGGCGTGGGCTGCCCCAAAGGAGGCTCAAGGAGGCGGCAAAGAAGTGGCTTTGCAAATGTAACATCATCGAACAGAGAAGCTCCTGCTGCTGTTGGCAGGACTCTGCGTAAAGAGGATCAAACGCGCCTCTGTCTGGCGAGCGCTCAGTGTTCAAGTTTGGAGCGGAATTCCAGGACACTTCTGCTGGGGCTGGAATGACTGATCACCTCCAGATCCCGGGAATCACAGTTCGGGCATCCTGCACCGGTCTGTGACTAACCTGCTGCGCCGCCCGCCTCCCGGCGCCAAGCGACGTTTGTGAGGACAAAGCACGCTCTCCCTCTCCGGCGCCGGCAGCCCTCACGACGCTGTCAGCTGAATGAAAGTGGGGCTGACACGCGCAAGCGCCGCACTTCCATCCATTATTACGCTGAACAAAAGGCGAACAGACGCGCAGCGAGGAGCCCGGTCCAAAGTCCCGAACCACCTGAAGGCTCCTTCAGGGTCGAGTCCAAAAAGCATTTGTTTTTACCCACCGCGTTACTGTGACAGACTGCGACACACACTCACACGCACAGTCTCTGCAGGGAAAAGAGGAGCTCTCACCGGGGTTGAACAGACTTTGGAAGTAGAAGATGACCAGAACAAAGGATCCCAAACAAGTGGCGAAAACCATCCGGCAGATCCTGCTCATCCTCATCAGCTCGCTCAGAGTCTGCTTCATGGCGAGACGGACAGGCACGAGAGTCCGAGGCTCCTGTGGATACTGATGAGGACTGAGAACCGGCAAAGGAGCCAAACGCATCCGAGCTGGAGCATACCACTGCCTGCTGCGGCGGGGGAGGGGGGGGCGGGCTGCTGGAAAGACGGCAAGGAGGAGCCCAGCATGAGGCGACGAGCGCGTCCACGTGTAGCGTGCTGCTGGCAAGTGTCCTTCTGTGTGTGTGTGTGTGTGTGTAGGTACCTAGAAGGTAACTCGCGTTTAAGCGGCCACTGACAAGACGTCTATGTGAACAGTCCTTCAATGCGTTAAAAATGATAATGTAAATTATATTTAAGTGTTAAAAAGATGAAATTATTATTTTCTTTCAATTCACAGTTTTATTTATATAAGTTAAGATAATATATTCCTTTATTAGTCCCACGATGGGGAATTTTCTTATAGCCCAATATTAAACAGTTGTCTGAACAGGCTTTTCTTGTACAAAACATAAAATTAGTTATAAAATACAGTAGCTGATCCATAAACTAAACTAAACAGACTAAACTTAACTGGGCCTCCCTGCCGTTAAAAAAAAAAAAAATCAGATCCCAGGGAAAAAAAAGAAAGAAGCCTTAGGGATGTCCGCAGGGGATGTACCAGACCTCTTAGGGAAGAGTAAGCTTATCTTGTAGAGTTCAACAACTACTTCTTTGAATAGTGTAGTGGATGGGCTTCAAACAGATCGAACTAGGAAAATGTTGAGGATTTATTAAAAAATACCTTTAAACACATTTTTTTTGGCAAAAATTGTTCCGACGCAATGCATTGTGGTCTATATTCGCCCAACTAGTGAGCATTGATGCACACTAGTTTTTCTCAGAGACTTCTGGGACATTTCCAGGGCACTCGATTTTGGAATTGTAGATTCGGACAGCACAACAAAATGGCGAACGCACTGTATAGTGCACTAAATAGGGGTTAGGGTGGGAATTCGGACAAAGTGTAAACCTTCTGTAAAGTTTTGGAATGGGAGTTTACATTGCACTGTCATGACATCGTAGACGTAGCAGACCCAGATGCTGAAACCCGGAAGTAAGTCGCAACATGGAAGTGCTTGCAATTGGTTTATTTTACCAGGGTAGAATAAAGTTTATAGGAGAATGTGATAATCAGTTCCTTCGTGGAATAATCCTGAAGTCCTTGGAGCTGATGACGCTGAGGACAAACACGCTGGTTCACTGTAAGAGAGAGAGTAATGTTTTCTGCATCACTACAGACAGAAATAAACAGGTAATACTGGTCAATAGAACTACATCCAACGTTTTTCTCTGTAAAGTTTGTGATAAAGTCAGTAGGAAGAGCAGACTGATGATATGTGACGAGCACATAAACTAAACAGATCATGTCTAAGAATTTTACATGTAAACATGGATCATAGTTAATGAAAAAGACTTATAGTTCTAAAGGAACTAACGCTACAGTTTACAAACTTTCTCACATGACAAATTATCACCTATGTTTTTTTTTTACTAATTTAAAGTTAACAAAATTTTTAAAGTAATTGTTTGAATTGTTTGTTGAAGGTACTTCACAATTGTCTCTTTTAAAGTGTTTGGATAAAGAAGGTGAATCAAATAAAAATAGGGACCAACCTGGATCAATTCATCACATTTTTTTTCATTTTTCAAAATGTTTTACAAAAGTATCAGATCAAGGCTTGGTATTGGTATCAAAATCAAATGACTTGGAATCAGATTGGGGCCAAAAAAATCTTTTGGAGTTTCAGTAGAAGTCTTTGTCATGACTGTACTTTGAAATTGACCAACTTACAGAAACATTTAAAAACTAGGAAGATTCATTGGTTTTTTCTTCTAAAATGGGGTTTAAGGTCTGAAAAGAGACTACCTTACGTCTCTGCCCCCATCTCTGTATCATCCTATGATGTCATTTGATGATGCAGAGACAGATTTATGCTAGAGTAACAAGCAAACATATGTTTTCTATGCAACTGTTATTGTCACTTTAAAAAGTTATAGTAAATAACTAATGAATTATTTAACATTAAGGAGCAGTTACATTTATTTTTCATTACATTTACATATTATATATTCAAGTTATATCTGGCCCTTTGAGGACAGCCGCTATGCTGATGTGGCCCTCGGTGAAAATGAGTTTGACACCCCTGCTGTAGGGTAATTCAGTTTTGAAGCAGCTGGACCTGCAGCGACTACTCAGAAAGCGGAGCTGAAGCTTTGTCGGAGTCTGCACTAAACCATCTGCATGGAACAGAGTCACAAAAACAAAGAAGGATGATATTTTGCATAACAAAAATAATGTAAACTGAGACACCCCTATCTTTCTTTAATTCCATATGTCATTAATTCAGTCATTCATTTTCTATTCCGTTTAGTCCCTTTCAGGGTCACGGGGATGCTGGAGCCTATCCCGGCCACTTGTGGGCAAAGGCAGGGGACACCCTGGATAGGTCGCCAGTCTGTCGCAGAATCGCTTCCATAATATTGAAGTCTCCGCCGAACATAATTCAAAAATATGTCCATAAAAGGACCAGTCGCTACCAGGGGGAATGTACACATTTAGTACTGTTGTTGGAATACTCCAGTTTCACGCAATTCCACACACTTGCTGCCAGCTTCAGTCTACAAACACCACAGAAGTGTTGTTGACCTTTGACCTTGGGAAAAGGCCGCCATCCCGCATTAAAAAAAAGCCCCTTAAGCGCCACATACAAATGAAAACTCGTCTTTTTTTGCCATTGTCTCGTAACTTCTCAGGCATCCACAGCAAGGTTATGTGGACAAAATGTTGGAATTAGAAGTTGTAGATTTTGAACGGCATGCGCGTGGTGAGCTAGCAAAGTGGCGCACTGTTATAACACTTCTGTTTTTCAATGGAATACTGTAAAATTTGAATGCATGCATTCATGCCTGAAACTGTATACACTGAAAAACACTGGATATGGATATATAAGGAATGTGGGCGTGGTTAGCATAAAACCACTGTTGCCAAGGACAACAAAAAGTTTACTTTTTCCGATTCGTCTGAAACTGACCTTGATCTATTCGTCCTGCCAAAGCGACCAAAACACAAAATAGTTGCTATGGAGATAAAATCAACAGGAAAGCAGCCATTTTGAAAAAAGTGGGGTTTTTACTAACTTATGACATATATTGCTCTCACCAATGGAGCAATGTGTTTTTCTGAGTCAGTTGACGATGCTGATCGCTAAGCTAGCACTTTGAGCTATGTTAGCATAACTAGCATAGTTGGCATAATTAGCATCTTAAACAATGTGTTTTTCTGAGAGTTGATGATGCTTATCGCAATGCTAGCACTTTTAGCCACATTAGCATAGCAAGCATAGTTAGCATAATTAGCATTTTAGGTAATGTGTTCCTTTTTTAAAGAGTTGATGATGCTGATCACAATGTTAGCATTGTACATTAACAAACTCTGGTACCTATCGAATAAATAGAATATAAACCACTGGGCAGATCCTCTGATCCATGTGTCATGCTCTAATATTTGGAGTAAAATGTTGTGGTTGATAGTGTCAAAAGCTGCACTCAGTTATAACAGGACCAGAATAGAGAGTAGTGCATGTTAGGCCCAGCTGAAACCCCTGAGCAGGCTTCAACACCAACTGGCAGAGATGGATGAACCTTGGTGCAAAATCCTAACTCTACCTTCACAGCTAATGGCGTCATGCTCTAATGATATTTGCATGAGCCAAGGCAGACCTTACACAGGAAAGTTAACACAAAGGGGCTGTGTAGATCACAGCAGGGCATTAACACGAAACTGATGCCAACTTAAGCATTTGTTACAGTCTGACACAGCTGCACAAGTGTTCAGAACATGTTTCCAGCACACTGATGAGCTTTTTGGAATTAAAATGCAGACTGTGGAACTCTGCTGGCAGCAAAGCTTTAGGGGTCAAACAGTAGCACAGTTCTGCCCCCCAGAGTCGTGTACCTTCATTTGTATGAGACACTAAAGTCGACGGCCATCATGAATATTCAACCAGTGTTCCAAGACAAAAGCTTATTGGTTGAGGAGGCTAAATGAGCCAGAGAACTTAAGTGGAAACACAAAAAGAGCAGTTTGTCAGATACTTTTGTCTGATGTCCTGAAGCACACATAGAGAAAACGGAAGCAGTACACAGAAACTAGAGTTTTCTGTATCAACGTGTAATTAGGATTCTGATCTTATCTAACTGTGCTTAATTACAAGTTGTTTTTTTCACACAGCGCTGTTTGTATGAGTTGACTCATTGTACAGATTTAGGCTGATGGTTGTGTACTGGTTGGCACTCTCACCTCTCAACGGGAGGGACATGGTTCAAATCCACACAGGAGTTTACATGTCCTGCTGGTGCATGCAATACGGCATCTGTGCATCTGTGGTCTGGAAGTGGGAGTCTTGAGTGACAGAGAATATTGTTGGAGTTGATAAGGACATGGATGAGAGCTGGAAGACTGTGGATGAAGCAGAGGAGATGAAGGTGGAGGTGGGACTGCACCAAGGATCAGCTTTGAGCTCTTTCTAGGTTGGTGTGGTGTTGGACACACTGGTTGGTAGAGGTGGTAAAGAGATGTGCTCGGGAGGGCATGAGGGTGCAGGTGTAGATGAGGTTGAAACAGAGGATAGGGTCAGATGGAGGGGGACGATTTGCTATAGCGACTCCTAAAGAGAGAAAACTGAAAGGCTGTTTTCTGTGTGTCACTGTATCAGAGAACTGGACCATGTGAGAGTGATGTTACCCAAAGAAAATGGTTTCTTCCAGCCCAAACCAAATGAAGTCTGTCCAATTGCCGCTTTTTTGCAATATGGACGTTGCCATGTTCAATACAATTGAATTCAATTCAATTGTACTTATATAGGCCAATATTTACAACAATAGTCATCTCAATGGGCTTCATGCCGGTGATTGTGTAACAAACATGAATCATAAAGAACATTAAATTATAGAATGGGGTTTGGCAAGATGGCGGACCGCAAACATACGATGTTCTAAACTCAGCAAATGTTTGCGTGCCAAACACTGTATAAAAGCAACAAGACAACAAATGAATATGCTGACGGAGCTTACTTATATAAAAAAACAAAAACTCAACGTTACTTTCTTGCTCTGGGAGTTCCTAAGGAAGAAATTTCCCACCACCGTATTTAGCCTCTACTAGCTAGCTATTGCTAACACCATGCCAAAACATGATAAGATCAAAGGGAACATGTTAATGGACACGGATGAAGAGGGCGCAGGTTCTGCGTGTTTACCTCTGCTTGAATCTCCTGTTTCAAGTCCTCTTTCAAAGAAAAATTGTTCAGGGGGGAAAAAAGAAAATGTGTCTAATATTTTCCACGCAATTCGCAAATTAACAGGCAGGTGTGCTTCCCTTGAAGAGAAGATCTGCAGAAAGACTGCAGATATTGAAGGCGTAGATCACCAGGTTAAAAAAAGCGAGGAAAAGATGCATGAGGTGAATTGCAGATTTTCAGATCTGGAGATGAAGCCCGATGAAATGGAATGTAACAGTCGCGGGTGGAATCTGAAGATGTTCAACCTTCCCGTATCCACAAATGAAGCCACGGAGGGGAAAAAAAGGAAACGTTTTTGAGGTTTTTGCACAGATTGCTCCAGAAGAAAGACAGAAATTTGGCTTTCTCATTGACACAGCGTAAGACAGCGTAAAGATGAAAGCAGGCCTCGACCTCATCATCATTTAATTCACAATGCGTGTCTTCAGGCAGAAAATTTGGAGGGCTTCAAAGGATGCTGCAGTCATGAAGGAAAACACGCTTCGAATCCCTGAAGATTTGACCTTTCCTGAAAGGCAGGACAGGGGAAAGATTTGGCCGTTGGTGGAGAAAGCTTGGAAAGAAGGGAAGAAAGCCACCTGGAGAGGACAGGATGCCATCATCAATGGAAAGAGAGTTTCAGCTGAAAATCTAAGAGACTGATTATGTAAATTTAAAGGCTGTAAATTAAGAAATATTCTCTTTACAACAGTCATTTGTTGGCTTAGAGTTTACCTTATGAAGGCATGTCAAACTTTTGATAGGTTTTTGTTTCCAACTTATCCCTAAAGCTCAGTATGTTGGAATAAAATGTTTTGTTCTTAGTTTCTGTGTTATTTGTTTTTAAGTTCTGTGTTCCATAAAATATGACTGATTTTAAGTTTAACTCTTTAAAAATAATGTCTTTAAATGTTAGAGGACTACATGATACTACCAAGAGAAAAGCTTTATTTCTTTTTCTTAGCAGAACTGGATTGGATGAAAAATTTGGGAGATCTCAGTGGGGTGATCAGTTTTTTCCCCCTCATGCTTCTCATCATTCTGCAGGTGTTTCAATACTCTTTAACAAATTTACAGGGGATATTTTAGAAAAAAAAAGTTCTGAAGATGGTAGATGGATACTAATGGGGCTAAAGCTGGATAATTCAATTTTTATAATCCTTAAAATATATGATCACAATATAATAGCACAAGCAAAACAATTGGCTACAGATGTTTACAAGATTATACAGATTTTTATTAAAAAGCATATAAAGATGCAAATCTGATTATTGGGGAGACTTTAACGATGCCCAAATTGTTGGTGTGGATACATTTCCAGAAAGAGCTCAAACTCTCATTTTAAATTGACCGATTTCTTATTTGATAAACTTTCCCTTATAGATACATGACGTTTTTTCAATTCAAAATGCAAATAGTTTACCTGGAGTAACTCGTAAAACCCTGCAATCAAGAATAAATTTATGGTTAACATCCTGTAATTGTATATATATAACTAATATTTCACATTGTTATGCCCCCTTTTCTGATCACAAAATGATATCTATTCAACTAAATGGTTCAAAACCATCAACAAGTTAAGAGGATATTGGAAATTTAATAATAAATTACTTGAAGTTGAACATTTTGAAAATTCCATTAGACCAGTGTTTTTCAGCCTTTTTTGAGACACGGCACACTTTAACCTTTACAAAAATCCCGCGGCACACCAGCATCCAAAAATGGGGAAAAAAAAGAGAAACTCATGGTCTGTATGGATCTACAGTCCCTCCACAATCTCACATGAATTTTTGTGATAATTGTGGCAGAAAAAGCTGTTTTTTTCTAAAATATGTAATAAAAGTTAAATTAGAAGATTTAAAAACTGTTTCATGTGTGTTCGTTGTTGTTTCAAGACGTCATCAGGAGAGACTCATTGTGCGCCGAGAAGCTGTCACTTTAACCCAATGCATCATGGGAGATGTAGAGCAAAAATCCGCAGAACGCAGAAAGACTAACGTCTCTGGGATTCATTGTTTTGTTCACTTGTTCCACCGTCTGATACCAGATTCTGTGGAAAGCTACAGACCTAAAGACGAGCTTTAGATGGTATTTTTGTTAGAAACAGAGCGACTTTATCAGCAGAATCAGAACAAGGAACTGAAGACTTTAACCACTTCTGACTGGTCGGACTGATGACATGTCATTAAGACTCCAAGAATGATTGGTGGAGAGGGTTAAAGGGGCTGGACTTTTCAGAAAACGGCATTAGTTGCAGCTATATTGCGGTACCGTCATTCTTATCAAAATGTCTTTAATAGTATCAAATAAACACAAAGAAAAATATATTTTACGATCTTTTATATTCCTAATTTCTCAGTGTTTTATCAGGGCCTGTTTGGATGAACAAAGAGCTGATATCATGGAGATGGAAAATGTTGTTAGATCAGTTAATGAGGGCAATTTCCCACGGCACACTTGACCATCTCCCGCGGCACAATTTATGAAAAACACGGCATTAGACAACAAGCAAATTTGGAAAAAAAAAAGAATGTTAAGCAGAAATGGGAATTCTTTAAATTTAAAGTCAAAGTAAACTTAATTGTCAATCTCTATGTTTTCACATACATAAAATTTGAAATTCCGTTTCTCTTCAAACACCAGTCTAAACGGGGAATCTGACTTCAAATTCCAAAATAAAATAAGACGAAAAAATAAAGTGAAAATACAGTGTTAAACAAAACTTACCTTTTCTTAGGATGAAAAGACACATTTAACGCAACTTCAAAATGAAATAGATACATTATATATTGATGCTGCAAAGGGCGCCTTCATTCGATCTAGAGTAGCATTTTTTTGCTTTATAAAAATGAAATTACAAAAGCAATACAATTACCAAGTTGCAAATAAATAATAATATTTGTACTGACCCCACAGAAATGGCGAAACATGTTAAAAAAATTATATGAAGAATTGTACATCCAAATTTAATTATGAAAACAGTCAAAGCTTTTTGGGTAACCTAAAAGAACACATCCCTTCTATTTCAGACACCTTCAAATCTATCTATTATATGATTTATAATAAAGGTGCTTAACAGCCCTGGCCCTATTGTCCTGCTACAAAAAAGATGATTATCCTGCTGACGATCCGTTGGCAGCCGTCTCGCTGCATGTCTGCATTTAGAGCAAGAAGAGATCATTTCTCATTAAAATGCAGGAAAAACTGACTATTTTCTTTAGAAATGCACTTGTTGTTCACTCTCCGTGTTACGACAAGATGAATGAGATACTCTGTCACATTTGAACGCTTATACGATGAGTTATTGAAGCAGGAAGTCCGAATCTGTGAAGACCTTTCTAACTTCACCAAATCCTGTGAGTGCTGCACTCTGATTGGTCGACTCCCCCCTCCACTAACCCTCTCTGCCCCTAGTTCCATTATCGGACACAGATCAGTTTCTTGTAAGGAATGTGTCAGAAGTCAGAGCGTAGTTGAAGCGCACTTGTGATTTGCACCAGTGGATTCGAGCACACGCAGAAGCACATTTGAGCAGTTGGAATCACATATTTGACATTGTAACTCTAAATGAACACATGCAAGTGGAAAATTTGTCAGTTGTAATTTAGTTTGTCAAACTTTACAGCAGAAGATTTTTACACACAGATGCAGATTTTTGGTGTGCAAGTTCTCACATTCCTTATTGCAAGTTCTCACATCAAATCTAGAAGTGCGTTCTTTTTGGAAAATATTTACCTTCATAGTTGTCTCCCCACTGTTTTTCTCTCTACAATACTCTATTCATCTCATTTGCAGGTGTCTGATGGTTAGGGGTAATTACTCTCAATGTTTTTATTTTTTCATTCATTATTATTTGTTTTCTTTTATTTTTTTGTAATAATGACAAAATGATTATTTCTAGTGTTGGTTTCATGATTGTTACTGCTATTGACTTTTCTAGTATCAAGAATAATGAATGCATAGTTGTATGTCTCGAACCTTTCCTATCTATATGAATCTCTAATAATGTATCCCTAAATATTTATAGTTAGCAGAATGCATGATGGTTAGTTCAAGCTTGTGGATGGAACTCTCTCTAATTGTCCTTTCATCACACACACACGTGTTGCATTCTTGTAAAAGTAGTCCTCAGATTTGCACAGAAATCAGGACGTAACTCAGAATGCTTTCCCGCTATATTCTTTTTAAAAACTAGCCTGCGCCTCTGAAGTCCACTTGAATGTGTCAGTGTGCAGGCATGCTCTCATAGGCTCCACCAAGGATGCATAATTTTACACAAATTTTGCATACCACGCAGTAAGTCCCAGGAATGAGCGTAGGGTAGTGGCGTCGCTCGGTGCTGGAGCCTCTGCAATAGCTTTCAGGTTATCCTCATTAGGCAGCAAACCTTTGGCTGAAATGACATGCCAAAGAAACTGCAAGCTCGCAAGAAAGTGACGCATCACTGAAGTGCTCTCTGTAGAGATGCTCAGGGATGATAGACACAGCAGAACCTGTGTCCACCACTAATGCAGCAGAGCATGAAGTTGACTGTGTACATATGGTCACTGTACAGGTAATCTTTTGATCGACTAGCTCATCTTGTAACATCAGTACTGTATTCATTTCAAGAACAACCACTTCTCCCACCTTAGCTGTAGCTTTGGACTTACACACACGTGCAAAATGTCCAGTTTTGCAGCAGTTTCGGCAGGTCACTTTGCGTGCAGGGCAGTCTGGAGTATTAGCAAGATGAACTGAAGAGGCACATCTAAAACAATACCTGTCCCGTTTAGGAGCTGCTCCGGGCTCGTTTGGTTTATTGATCCTTACTTTGGGTGGGTGTTTTGGCTTAGCAGTCATGACGTGCACCGGAGCCTCTGGCGGTGATGCGAGAGTCTGTGCGTGTCCTATTGCCGACTCCACTTGAGACACCATCTTTACTGCAATGTCCAGTGTAAGCGTTCCCTCCGTTTGCACCAACAATTTCTCCCGTATTCTCGGACAACTAACATGCTCGATGAGCTTATCCCGTATCATCTCGTCCGTATTTTCAACAAACTTACATGTCGCCACCAAGGTTATAATAGTTTCGGATTTTTTATTAGTTTTAGTTTTTATTTCGTTTTGAAATTTTGTTTTTAAATTTATTTAGTTTTAATTAGTTTTTAGAGGCTCCTTTACTGTTTTTATTAGTTTTTATTTTTTGAAATTGCTTCGTTTTAGTTTAGTTTTTATTAGTTTTAGTGTTAGTTTTAGTTTTTAGTTTTTTTTGTAAATTAGGATATTTGTCAGGTGCATGATTCAAAATCACCAGAATAAGTATTGTATGATAAAAACTAAATCAAAGATACATTTTGAAACACTTATTCAGAGAACACAAGGACAACCATCCTTAAATTAAAATACAACAGCCGATAACAGCATTACGTTATCTGCTCTCGCTTCTTTTTCGGGGGAGGGCGGGCGACAGGCTAGCTTGTCTAGGTACTGTTGATTTGCGTTGTTGTGTGCGCTTTTTGAATGTACTTTTAGATTCGTAGGGTTTTTCCCTTTGAGGAGCGTTCCACAAATTTTGTCTCCTGCTTCGACTACAAGGCACTTACTTTTGTTTTCAACGCTGTTATATTCAAAAAAGTCCCAAATAGGACTCTCCCGCTTTCTCCCAACTTTTAATGCAGACATCACGCTCATGTAAATGTCTATGACCGCGCTAGCCGGCAGTGTCTGACAGACATCATGTGACGTCACAGACTACGTGATGCCGTAAGGTTCAGATTAAAGCCCTGCGCGGGACTATTTTCTTCATCCCGCTCCCGCCCGCTGATTTTCTGACCAATCCCGCCCGCTCCCGCAACGTATGCGTTACACTCCCGCCCGCACCCGCAATATGTATGTCCACTCCCGCCCGCACCCGCAAAACTCATAGAATTTAGTCCCGCACAGTAATAGAGATGCATTGATTTTGTATCGTCTCCCGTCCCGCAGGAAAAAAACACGTATTTGTATTGATATTATTAAAGAGATTCGTGTCCCTCCTCCAGCCTCATCTTTTCATGCATTCCTCTTTTGTGTAATTTGCAACTTAATTATTAAATATATTTTCACAAATCCCGTTCGGTTAAAAATGTGTGTGTGCGCGCGCAGACAGACGGATTGAAGCGCGCTCTTAGTAAGAGCCGGGGCGGGGCGTTGCACACCCCCAACAACAGGATAGATGACAGAGGCCATTGGGTGTCTCTACCTGGTGCATTCACGGAGCTTCAGTACATAAGAATCCAACAGCCGCTCAGCCTAACGTAGTCCGCTAATATATATTCACGAGATATTCATGGCAGCACTGATCCCGCGGGGTTTTTTTCTGCCGCCCGCTCCCGCCCGCAGCACAATTCAAACCGCCCAATCCCGCGAGATTTGGGTTGGGTCACGCGGGACCCGGCGGGACCCAATCCCAATGCAGCCCTCTAGTTCAGATACACAGTAAAACTAGCAGGGTGAAGTAAATAGACTTTATTTCAACCCAAAAGACTTATGTATTAACAAAGACGAAAACGAAGTATTTTTTGGGGTTAATATTATTTAGTTTCAGTTAGTTTTATAAACACAACAAACAGTTTTAGTTAGTTTTCGTTTTTTTTTAAACTCTCGTTTTTATTTTTATTTCAGTTAACGAAAATGTTTTTTCAGTTCTAGTTTTAGTTTTTTCGTTCGTTTTCGTTAACTATAATAACCTTGGTCGCCACCAGCTCATGCAGTGCGCCCACATATTCAGCAACAGTCTCATGCGGTCTCTGCAGCCGATGTCTGAACTTGTGTCGCTCCACCACCACGTTGATTGCTGGTGCTCCTGGACGGAGGGAACCGCAAGGTCGAGCTCCTGAGAGGGAAACAGAGGGGGAGAATAGCCCAACGAGGCCTCGAAGGGTGACAAGCCTTTGGCGGTAGACGGATGGGTGTTGTGGGCATACTCAATCCAGACTCAGACCAGTCGGATTGGTTCTGGGCAGCGAGACAACGGAGGCCGGCTTCGAGTTCTTGGTTCACTCGTTCTGCCTGTCCGTTGGACTGCAGGTGGTAACCTGAGGACAGGGTGACAGTAGCACCTAGCGCAGAACAGAATGTCTTCTCCATACCTGAGATATGAATTGGGGTCCCCTATCAGATATAATGTTGGCGGGGATACCATGATGGCGGGAAACCTGGTTGACTAGGATCTTGGCGGTCTCGGTGGCAGAGGGAAGTTGAGGAAGTGGAATGAAATGCACGGCCTTCGAGAATCTGTCGACAACAGTGAGTATTACCGTGTTTCCATGAGAGGGAGGTAACCCCGTGACAAAGTCAACAGCAAGGTGGGACCAAGGATGATGAGGAGTGGGCAACGGATGAAGCAAACCGGCAGGAAGAGAGTTACCGGATTTGGCGCGGGCGCAGACAGTGCAGGCGCCAACAAACTCACGCACATCCCTGTCCATGTGGGGCCAGAAGAATCTCTTACGGAGGAGAGATAGGGTGCGATGGACACCTCCGTGGCAGGCGATCCGAGAACAGTGCCCCCAAGCAATGACGTCGGACCTTAGGGACGTGGGAACAAAAAGAGTGCCTTCAGGACAGGGGGTATTGTAGGTTTCCTCACCTTGGGCATTTCTGATGTGGGTTTCCATGTCCCAGGTTAGGTTGCCAACTATGCAGGAAGCGGGGATGATGGAAGAAGGGGGCGGAGCATCGTCTGGACTGTAGTATTGCGGCTTCCAGTGGCAGTGACGCCACTCCTCCAGAGCCAACTTAATGGCTAGTAGTTCCCGATTTCCTACGTCGTAATTACGTTCCGCCTGGGATAGTTTGCGGGAGAAGAAGGCTCAGGGTTTCATTTTGCCGGAGGACTCCTCTCTTTGGGAGAGGACGGCTCCAACCCCTGTGTCCGAGGCGTCGACTTCAACAATGAACTGCTTCGTGGTATCAGGTTGAATAAGGATAGGAGCAGAGATGAACAGAGACTTTAACCGGTCAAAAGCTTCTTGGGCCTGAGGGTCCCAGGTAAAGGGCTTAGAGATGGAGGTGAACTGATTGAGGGGAGCGGCTATGGCGCTATAGTTAAGTATAAACCGGCGGTAAAAGTTGAATTGTTGCAGCTTTTTGCGGGTAGAGGGGGGTTCCCACTGAGAAACGGCTTCAAGCCTGGCAGGATCGGGGCGAACCTGGCCGGCTTTGAAAATATAACCCAGAAGGGTTGATTTTCGAGGAGCCTGGATAAGACTAACCGGACATGATTTTCGTGCTGGCTGGGATCGCGAGAAAAAATGAGTATGTCGCCCAAATAGACGAACAGGAACTGGTTGAGAAAGTCACGAAGCACGTAGTTGACTAGTCTCTGAAATACAGCGGGAGCATTGGTGAGACCAAAAGGCTTCACAAGGTATTCGTAGTGCCCAAGGGGTGTGTTAAAAGCTGTCTTCCACTCGTCACCCTCCTTGATGCGAACGAGGTGGTAGGCGTTGCGTAGATCTAATTTGGAAAAAACCTGGGCTCCCTGGACCGAGTCATCCGTGTCATATTTCTTTTCTACGAAAAAGAAGCCAGCGCCTATGGGGGACGATGAGAGGGACGAATATGACCGGAGGTAAGGGCCTCTTGAATGTATGTCTCCATGGCGGTCTTTTCTGGGCCGGAGAGATTATACAAATGGCCCTTGGGGAGCGTAGCGCCCGGAAGTAGCTCAATGGCACAATCGTAGGGGCGGTGCTGGGGTAATGAACCAGCCTTCTTTTTACTGAAGACCGCCTTGAACTCGTGATAACAAGAAGGGACGGAGGAAAGGTCAATGTCTTCGAGCAAGGAAGTATTAGCAGGAGGGACGGGAGGAATAGCTGACTGGAGACAATTAGCCAGACAAAACCCACTCCAGTTGGAAATGCGCTGCCCGGCCCAGTCAAACTGAGGGTTGTGGACCTTAAGCCATGAGTAACCCAGAACCACAGGATTTTGGGGGGACGAAGTGACATAAAACCAAATATACTCGTGGTGGTTACCGGAAGTGATGAGTAACACGGGTTTAGTGCGGTGGGTGATGCACGAGAGATGTTGACCCCCCAAACCGGCGGCGTTGATAGGATTGTCGAGTGTTTCTATAGGAAGAGAGAGACAGGAAACCAGAGAATGATCAATAAGGCTTTGTTCGGCACCAGAGTCGACGAGGGCATGGGATTCAGAACACTTAGACATAACTTGACAGGAATATAACAGAAGTTATTCCGGGAAGAAACAACTGACATATCCCCCCGTGGCCTGTCTTTTAACGGGGGGTTCTTGAGTTTAAATCGGACACTGTGAGACTTGGTGACCTTGACCCCCGCAGTAGAAGCATAACCCTTCTTCACGACGTTTGTGACGTTCTTCCGCTGAAAGGCGTGAGACACCGATCTGCATAGGTTCATCAGGGGTTTTACGTTGGTGATTCTGTGGTGGGTGTTCCAGTGAGGGCAGCTGTGGAGAACTGACCGTGGTGGTCTTACGAGCAGGATACGAGCGTTCATGTTGATGTTCTTTTAGCCTGATATCAGAGCGTAAGGCGGCGGCTACAAGTTCCTCAAAAGAGAGGGCTTCTGGTTGGGTACATAAGTGATCTTTAATGGTTTCATTGAGTGACTGGTAAAAAACACCTCGTAGGGCGGGATCTGTCCAGCCTGCCTCCACCGCCAGGATGCGAAAATCTACCACGTGGTCGTTGACTGACTGGTTGCGTTGTTTCAGATTGAGAAGTCGCCTGGTGGCTTCTTCTTGCTTGCGAGGCTGGTCAAAACCGAGTCTAAACTCACCAATGAAGCGTTCGAACGGCAAGTGGGTGATGGGGTTGGCTGCGAGGAAGGCTTGAGCCCACTGGAGTGCCTTACTTCTCAGGGAATTCACTACCAAAGTAATCTTGTTATGGTCCGAGTGATAATATCTGGGAGCCTGCTGAAATAAGAGTTGACATTGGAGTAGAAAGCCCCCACAATTTTCTACATCACCCAAAAACGGTTCTGGCTGGAGACGGTAGAAAGGAAGCGGAAGTTCCCAGGTTGACAGTGGGCGGAGCGGGGACTGGAGCTGTGGAACCAGAAAATTGTTCAGTTAATTCTAATAAAGTTTGTGTCATACCGTCGAGACGGCGAAAAAGGTCTTGTTGAGCTGAAGCCATTTGGGAAAGGGCGTCGGCTTGGCGTCCTAACATGATGCCAAGTTGATTTGCGGCCAGACAGAGTCCTTCCGGGTCTGCTGGGTCGGGGTTTAGGCCAGTTCGTTCTGTCATAATCTGAACTAGGTGGACCCAATAAATGAATAAATAAATGAATAAATAAATAAATAAATAAATAAATAAATAAATAAATAAATAAATGAATGAATGAATGGATGAATGAGTGAATGGATGGATGAGAAAATGTGGTATTATTTACTTTTATGTTGAATCTGCTTGGGTTTTCTCCTGGTGCTCAGGTTCGCCCTTAAAATTTTTTATTGCCCTCCAGGGGATGGTTCAAATGCGGAGAGAAAATTTCCCATTGCAGAATTAATACGGTATAATAAAATAAAATAAAAATATCAGCACGAGTTAAAAAAAAATCTTTTGAAGATAAAACAGATGATGTCCCAGAGTGGGAAGATGAAAACAATGCAATGAAAGGGGATGAAATGAATGGATGAAAAAATTGATTAGAAAATGTAGTGTTTTTTATCTTGTGGGGTTTCCTCCTGATGCTCAGGTTCGCCCTTAAAAAACAACAAACAAAAAAATATTTTATTACGCCATTTAACCTTTAAAAAAATGAATGAATGAGAGAATGAATGAGAAATGCAACCACAAGGGGGCACCACCAAGTGCTCTCTTGTGCCGGTCCCAAGTCCGGATAAATGCAGAGGGTTGTGTGAGAGCAAAAACAAAAGAAACATGTTAATCACAAACACAGATGACTTCATGTATGTCTCACAAACTTCTCTGTATGTACATGCCATCAAGATTCTGTTACATGGCCTGCACTGCCGTCATCGAGGCCCTGCTCTGGAGCTGAGCACCTGGTGGGCGGGACTGTTCCCACTCCCTGCTTGGGTTCCAGCCCAATGACATGGGACCACTCCCTTGTGGGCCGACCACCTGCAGGAGAGCTCAAAAGTGGCTGTTGCAATGTGGTTTGGGTGGCAGTTAAAGGGGGGTCCCCTGGTGAACCAAACCGCGGCCATGGAACGTTACTTTTGGAACTTGAAAGGTTACCTCTATGTGAGGGATGGAGCCTGAGCTCGTGCAGGTGGTTGAAAGGTTCCAGCTAGATATAGTGGGATCCACTCCACACACAGTCTGTGCTCTGAAATTAGTCCCCACTTCTCCTTATGGTGAGGCATTGGTCTCAGGCTATGCTTTTAGTTTGCAGGCCTAGAAAGCAGTTACTGGTACCCAGCCTTGGCCCAAACCCGCGGTCATGGAACCTTGCTTTTGGGAAAAGTCATCTCACATAGTCGGATCCACTCCACCCACAAACTGGGCTCTAAAACTTAATCGCTCAAGGCTGATAGGACTCTTTACCATTCTGAAGTTTCTCCTGGTGAGAGCAGGCGAGCTGGAGGGGGCTTACTCGTGAGCCCCCAGGGCAGCCCCAAAGTGTTGGAGTTCACTCTGGCAGTAAGATCCTGTCCCTTCGCCAATAGGCAGGGGACAGGTCTTGGGCTGCAGTTTGTTTCCAAACGGACATTATGTTCAAACACACGAGTGTCAAAAAACATTTGGTACAACAACACCCTCGGCGGGAGATCAGTGAGCGAGTTTGGTCTGACGACGCTCGGCCGTGTGTCTTGGACAGTCAAGTATTGAGGAGGGGGCAGAGATGTCCACTACCGGTTGGTAAGTTGGATTTGCTGGTGGGGAAGAAGGCTGGAAAGACCTGGCAAACTGTCTGGTTTATTGGAATCATCTGGCTAAGCCCTCCATCTGGGAGGGTCTTCAACTCCCACATCCAGGAAAACTTCAAGCGGGTACCAAGGAAGGCTGGGGATCTTGACTCCAAGTGGACCACGTTTTTCTCCCCTACTGTCTCCGCTGCTGTTTGGGGCTGTATCTGCAAGGTCTCTTGATCCCGTTGTGGTGGGAACCCCCAAAGCCAGAGGTGGATACCAGAAGCAAGGGATACAAAAGAAGCAGTTTTAGCCAGCGTGGCTGGCTCCTAGGACTCCTAAGGCGGCTGACGCGTACCGGCAGTCTTATTGAGCGCTCAGCCTGTTTTGCTAGCAAAGGCTCAGTCCTGGGAGGAGTTTGGTGAGGCCAAGGAGAAGGACTATTGCCGGACTCCAGGTCCAGGCAAATTACGCCTTTTCCAGCACAGGTGGTGAGCTGTTGACTACAAATGGCGACATTGTGTGGCAGTGAAAGAACTGCTTTAAGGATCTCTTAAATCCTGGTGACACACCTATTCTTGAGGAGGCAGAGGTTGAGGACTTTCCATCAGCTAAGCTGAAGTCACCAAGGTAGTTGAAGGGCTCCTCGGTGACAAGTGGATGGAGCCCACCCCGAGTACCCAACGTCTGTGGATGTTGTTGGAGTGTCTTGGCTGATATGTCTCTGCAGCATCCATGGCAGGTGAGTACTATTGGACTGGGAGACTGGATTTTTGTCCTTGTTGGGTGAAACCAAAACTGTTATGGACACCAGACTGTCCTGAGACGAACAAAATTAAGATTAAGATCAACTTTACTCAGCTCTCAGATAACAATAACAGCACGCTTTAAATGAAAAGGCAAAAGAAAAACCAATCTGAGAACCAATCTTGAGAAAATGTAGCTTTATATAAATGCCAAAGACTGGATGTATCCCTGAAGAACAAACAAACAAAAATCTTAAAGACGAGGATTTTTAGTTTCCATTAATACAAGGATTCTAAACACACATTTAAACTCTGCCAACGTGATGGTTTTTCCCCTAAGTCTCTTTTTCCTGTCAATGAGGCCGGAACTAAAGACGCAGGGACAGTTTTTCTCCCGGAACATTTGGAGCAGGTACACAGAGTTGCTTCAAAGATAAGTATCTCATTAAAAAAAAAAGAACCTAAAACAAAAATAACAGTCACATAGCAGATGTCATGGAAGATGCATAAGGTTGGGGACACAGTGATAATAAAATGCTACAACTGATCATTGCAATCTACTTTTAGGAACAACTTTGATCATTATTAAGTGCTGTTTTAGTCAAAGGATAAAAACTTTTTCAGTGTTTTGGTACATGTAGTTAAACAAATTAATTAAAACAAAATCTGCACAAACAAGCTCCTTTATATTTTATTCATGATTAGTGATACTGTAAATCCTGCTCACTACAGCTGCAAAACACTTGGATCAATCTTTGATGCAATCAAAACATTTTGCACATGTAACTGCGGCTAGTGTCAGTGGGGAGGGATTTGTCCAGTGGTCTTAGCCGTCGTTTCTATAGCAACCACTCTTGTCAATCAGTAGTGAGCTTGTTGGAAGTCCACGCCCCTACCCCTGAAAACGTGCTTGACAAAATCTGAAATGTTTTGAATGTTTGACATGGGGGCCAGTGGGCACAGCATGCTTTAGCTGAGGCATCTGATTAGTTCGTTTATAAATTTAATAAATTAATGGGAAATGAGGATTATCAAGAAGATGTTAAGGGCAAGAATGGTTATTCTGACCAATGAAATAGCTGTGTAACAGCTGTCTATTTCTCTATAGAAGTCTGGGATTTTGGCTTTTTGAGGACAAAAGGAAAACACACGAGATCACAACTTCACTAGTTTTCTGTGTGAAAGGTGAAAGGACGCACTTTGATACATATTACCGTCGTAACGACTGGATTTTCTAGAATTAGAATTAACTGCTTGGTAGAAAAGACAAAAAAGGCAAATCAATCCAGTCTATTCATTGTTGAATGTTATGAGTGTGCAGTCATTAATTAAAATGTGCTCTTATGAACGCAGTTTGAAGTCAACACTCTTTGTAATCAGGTAACAGATTGTGAGATTTCCGGGACATCCTGGAACGCAGCATGGCCCCCTGCCGGCCGAGACCGGTAGTGCAGACGCGGCTCCGCGCTGGGACTGGTCGTTTCGCAGCCATTTTCTGTCCAACCAAACAGCCGTCTCAGGGAGGGAACCAACCAGGGCTTCATAGCAGGTTTGTGCCGGGCTCGGCCAATGATTGTTAACCGATTCGTCGTTAGCTCAAATGGAAATGTCCGCTGATGGCTGATTTTTTACGTGTTGTCTGAATGAGTGAGGGCTGCTCGTCAGGAAGTGTTTGCGGGCGAAACTCCGCCGAACGCCCGGGCCCAGCTCCGGCTAGGCTGACAAAGAACAGGCCGACGCAGGAGCAGATTGCCGCGGGTTCACAATGAGCACGACCGCCGGAGACGCCGCGTCCCGTTCAGGCGCCCCCCTAACGAAAAAGTCCGTCACACTCGCAGCTTCTCTTTGCGCGGAAACCACCGACGGTTCTTAGGCACTCAGACACGCCGGCTCCGCTCGCTCCCGTGCCGCGGGACCACTGCTAACGCTAGCTAAACGCGCCTCGGTGACGTCTGCAGACCGGCAGCTATCTCCCACGGAGCCTTTGATGATCATGTTCACAAACGGCGGGCTCAGTCTGACACGCCGCCGGGGCGGGCGGGCCTCAGACTTCGCTCCTGTCATGAAGAGAGAACAGCGAAACGGTCTTCAGGGTCCATGTCTGCGGGGTGGACCCATCATTTCTGTATGAAACACTGGAACCTGAACGCAGCACTGAGGGCCCGTTATGCGAGCTGCTCTGCCCGCGAAGCTCTGAGCTGAGGCGGGAGTCGCAGCGGAGAAACGGTCCATCACGGAGAAACAGCCTCACAGCCAAAACAAACGATCCAGTTATTGGTTCCGGGTTCGATTCCTGCTCGCCGTAAATGATTCTATTTACTTTCATATTTTTAACTGAATCTTTTTGACCTTACAGTTGAGGACAGAACAAGTTCCAGAGGCCCAGCCTTCATGCTGAAATGATGGTCCCCTTGTGCTGCTTGGTTACAGGAACGTTTGATCTGCATCCCTCCAGCTTACTGACTTTCAATCAGCTGCTCTGAACTTGCGGGAGATGGACGGAGACAGCTCCACCACCGACACATCTCAGCTGGGGATCACCGGAGAATACATGGCTTCTGGTCAGTACGTTCTCCAACCCCAGGATGGTAAGGATCTCCCGTTCCTGACAGCTCCCCACCAAACCAGGTGACATCCTGAAGAGCTGCTCTGTCTGTTCTGCAGAAGATGGAGAGGAGAGCATGAATGACCACGAGGAGGGGGGCTCCAAGGAGAACTACAGGGAGCAGGACATCTATCTGCCTATCGCAAACGTGGCACGCATCATGAAGAACGCTGTTCCTCAAACTGGAAAGGTTTGTTAAAGTCATAATAAGATTTTTTTGGAATGTGAGCTGCTACTTAACTTTGAAATCAAATTTCAGCTCAAGCACCTCGCAAAAATATATCTTTAGGAGGTGGTTGGGTGGTGAACATGCTCACAAAGACTCTACTTTTAACAGAGCAGTGCAGGCACCAGATCACACCTGCAGATGGTGCAAGGGATCCATCCGCGTGGTAAACCGGTTCAAACGGATGTAGCCACAGCTGGAAAAAAGTTTATGAGCTTGTTAAAGATCACCTGTTTGATCATCACACCATACAGATGATGTATTAGAAACATCTAAAGAAAAGCCTGGAAAAACCATAAACTGCAAACAGAACTGCTTATTGGCTGCAGGCCTTCCTCACCCCAACTCACCTGCTTTCTCCTCTTTACACCACAGATCGCCAAAGATGCCAAAGAGTGCGTGCAGGAGTGTGTGAGCGAGTTCATCAGCTTCATCACATCGGAGGCGAGTGAGCGCTGCCACCAGGAGAAGAGGAAGACCATCAACGGCGAGGACATCCTGTTTGCCATGTCCACGCTGGGCTTCGATATGTACGTGGATCCACTGAAGCTCTACCTGCAGAAGTTCAGAGAGGTGTGACTTTACCTTCTGTCCTTAAATGCTGTGACACACCCAAGCTGCAGGGGTGCATGTTTTGCAGCTTGTTACATTACACAGTTAGATTTACCTGTCTGAAGCGTCTCTGTTGTCCCACGTTCTTGTGTTTTGACTTCCTGTTTGTCGTGTCTCTGTTGTCCCGTGTTTGTGTGTTGACTTCCTGTCTGTCATGTCTCTATTGTCCCACGTCCTTGTGTGTTGACTTCCTGTTTGGTGTGTCTCCGTTGTCCTTCGCTCTTGTGTGTTGACTTCCTGTCTGTCGCGTCTCTGTTGTCCCGTGTTTGTGTGTTGACTTCCTGTTTGTCGTGTCTCTATTGTCCCACGTTCTTGTGTGTTGACTTCCTGTTTGTCGTGTCTCCGTTGTCCTTCGTTCTTGTGTGTTGAATTCCTGTTTGTCGTGTCTCCGTTGTCCTTCACTCTTGTGTGTTGACTTCCTGTTTGTTGTGTCTCCGTTGTCCTTCGCTCTTGTGTGCTGACTTCCTGTCTGCTGTGTCTCTGTTGTCCCGTGTTCTTATGTGTTGACTTCCTGTTTGTCGCGTCTCTGTTGTCCCGCGTTTGTGTGTTGACTTCCTGTCTGTTGTGTCTCTGTTGTCCAGCGTTTGTGTGTTGACTTCCTGTCTGTTGTGTCTCTGTTGTCCTTCATTCTTGTGTATTGACTTCCTGTTTGTCGCGTCTCTGTTGTCCCGCGTTCTTGTATGTTTACATCCATTTCTGCTGCTCCAACAGCAGGTTTGAGTTTTTACAGGAGTTACTTCCGTTGTGTAAGTTTCGGTGCAAATGTCTTGTTTTTGGTCTCTTCAGGCGATGAAGGGAGAAAAGGGGATTGCAGGCGTGTCGGTTGGGGAGGGACTGAGTGAAGAGCTAACAGATGATTTCAGTAAGTTGAATCCAACAGTGAGGTTCTCTCTACTGCTCATGTTCCTTCATGTGTGAATTTGTGTGCAGCAAACCCACTTCCTGCAGGGATCATTACAGCAGACGGCCAGCAGCAGAACGTCATGGTGTACACCACCTCATATCAGCAGGTAAGCCCCTCATCTTCTGTCAAGACTCTGACGGTACTGAACTACAATCCCAGCATGCTCCATTCCAGATCCCTACTGTGCAGCAGATCCAGTTTTCATGACCAGACCAGTCCGTGCACTCGCTTGGGGCACGTGCTTATCCGATGACTTGTGGCCCTGTGGGGTGAAGGTCGTCTGTCAGAGGAGGGGGGGGGGTGCCCTCAAACACAGAAATCACTACCTGTTTAGTTGAAAGTGTAGTTTCTAGTTGTGAGGTACCAAATGTTCTGGAGATGTTTCAGAGCAGCTGGGAAATTCAAGGCTTTATTTTAAAGGCATGATTTTGTGGTGGAATTCTGTTTGTGCGTACTTATTAATGTGTTTGCTTTTATGTGTTTACCTTAAGTTTGTATTTTTGAAGGCAGGAGGGCAGTGATACTCTAAAAGCTTCACTTGGGTTTGAAATCCAGACGTTTCTGTCTGAGTCGATCATGCAGCTCTTTTGTAAACTGTTTACCATGTGCTTTGATGTCATAAAAATCCTTTCAATAAAAACTCCAACCTGAAAATTTCAAGGGTCTTTATTCCCACCAGAGGAGCCGTCGTGAAGAATTACGCAGTTTACACATTTTACGTAAATCTTATGTGCCTAGCTGCCTTGCCTCACATGAACTGAAGTTCCATCCCATTCCTAACCCATAGAGTTCAATGTATTGTGGGTCCACCTTGAGCAGCGATTGCAGCTTCAACTCTTTTGGGAAGGCTGTCCACAATGTTGATCATTCTTTCAAAAGCGTATTGGTGAGGTCACACACTGATGGTGGTGGAGAAGGCCTGGCTCTCAGTCTCAGCTCTAATTCATCCCAAAGGTGTTCTATGGGGTTCAGGTCAGGACTCTGTTCAGGCCAGTCAAGTTCATCCACACCAGACTCTGTCATCCGTATCTTTATGGACTTTGCTTTGTGTTCTGGTGCACTGTCATGTTGGAAGAAGAAGGGGTCCGCTCCAAACTTCCCACAAGGTTGGGAGCATGGAATTGTCCAAAATGTTTGTCCTGAAGCATTCAGAGTTCCTCCGACTGGAATTAAGGGGCAAAGCTGAAATCATCAAAACAAGCCCACACCATAATTCCTCCTCCACCAAATTTCACACTCTCCACAATGCAGTCCCAAATGTACCGCTCTTATGCCAACCTCCAAACCCAGACTCGTCCATCACATAGTCAGATGGAAAATTGTGATTCATCAGTACAGAGAAGGCGTTTCCACTGCTCTAGTGTCCAGTGGCTGCGTGGTTTACACCACTGCATCTGATGCTCTGCATTGAACTTGGTGATGCGTGGCTTGCTTGCAGCTGCTCGGCCATGGAAACCCATTCCATGAAGCTCTCTGTGCTCACTGTACTTGGGCTAATCTGAAGGTCACAAGAAGTTTTGAGCTGTGTAGCAATTGACTGTGCAGAAACTCTGCAACCTCTTTGCACTATGAGCTTCAGCATCCACTGACCCCTCTTCATCAGTTTACGTGGTCTAGCACTTGGTGGCTGAGTTACTGTTGTTCCCAAATTTTTTCATTTTGTTCTGATAGAGATGACTGTGGAATATTTAGGATTGAGGACATTTCACCACTGGATTTCTTGCCACCTGTGCAACAATTTTTCCTCAGAAATGGCAGGTCAACAGCAGCTCAGATTAGAGAGCAGGTCAATGGCACACAGAGTTCTAGCAGCAGACATATCTCAACAACAACTGTTTAAAGGAGACTGTGTTAATTCCACACTGGAATTCACTGAATTCCTGAGAGGGGCCCATTCTTTCCCAAATGTTTGTTAAAACAGTCTGCATTCCCCAGTCATGATTTTGTACACCTGTGGGGAGGCCAATTGATTAGGACACCTAATTTTGATCATTTGGATGGGTGATCCAATAGTTTTGGAGATGTAGCGTAGGTAAACTGAAATCATATACAGTACAGACCAAAAGTTTGGATAAACCTATCACAGACCTGGACAGATATCAGTAATTGCCGCTTCTGGGATATCAAGGTAACAAACTCTCAGACACAATCATGAGGAACAATAACTTAATTGCATGGAAGTCAGCCAAACATCACAGAAGTTAACGGATCTGGATCAACTGATGCTAAGGACATTTGAGTACACTGCTCACAATATACAGGACATAGAACATGACATTGATCCAATCAACAACTTATTCCCCAACATCAAGGATGACTGCTGTTATTATACTGAGGATCACTATAACCAGAACGTTGAGACTAAAGATAAATGGTCAATTATCCACATTAATAGCAGAAGCATGTATAGAAACTTTAACAATATCAAGGAAAATTTACATACATTTTTAAATCCATTTAGTGTAATAGCAATATCAGAAACTTGGTTTAACACAGAAAAGGGAGTTATGGACTTTAATTTAGATGGATATGAACTAAGATAAAACAATAGACTTAATAAGGGTGGAGGAGGAGTGGCATTGTATGTTCACAATACCCTGAAATTCCAGGTGTTGGAAAGCTTGACAACTGTGATTGACAATATACTTGAAAGTATAACTATTGAAATCTGTAAAGAAAACAAAAAAACACCATAATCAGTTGTATGTACAGAACACCAGGCTCAAACATTGAAATATTCTCATCTTGGATTGAAAACATGTTTATAAGTAAAAATAATAAAGTAAATTTCATCTGTGGGGATTTCAATATTGACTTGTTAAATCCTAAAAAACTCAAATCAATAGATGAATTCATAAATACCATGTACAGTATCAGTTCATTTCCAAAAATCACTAGACCCAGCAGAATTACAAACCAATGTGCAACTTTAAATGACAATATATTCACTAATGATTTCGAAAATAAAACAGTTAACGGATTATTACTTAATGATATAAGTGACCATCTTCCAGTGTTTACAGTATACGATGATAATTACAGAAATTATGAGTTTAACAAGTCAACACAGTACGGAAGGGTTAAAAGTGAGGAATCCATACATGCATTCAAAAATGATCTATTAGCCCAAAGTTGGGATGAAATTTACAACAAACAATCCTACTTAAAAATATTTGAATCATTATTTGATAAAAATTGTCAAAGCATTTAGAAGAAAAACAAATTATAGCCAATGCCCCTGGGTTACAAAGGGGCTACAAAATGCCTGTAAAAAAACTGTCTCTACAAAGAGCAAAATTTGTCCTAAATTATAAATCCCTTTATATTCTATACTGTTCCCTGGTGCTACCGTATCTAAACTACTGTGTGGAGGTATGGGGAAACAATTATAAAACATCATTACATTCACTGTTAATTCTTCAAAAGAGGGCGATACGAATCATTCATAACGTGGGTTATCTGGATCATACACATGAATTATTCCTACAATCAAAATGATTGAAACTTATAGATCTGGTGGAGCTGCGTACAGCACTAATCATGTTCAAAGCCACATACAGCATACTACCAGCAAATATACAAAAATTATTCATAAAAAGAGAGGGAGAGTACAGTTTGAGAAGAAAACAGAATTTTTACATACACAAAGCACGCGCAAATAGAAGATGTTTCAGTGTTTCTATTTGTGGAGCAAAACTGTGGAACAGGATAGAAGATAAAATAAAGCAATGTCCAAACATAAAACTGTTTAAAATAAGAAATAAAAATATGATTTTAAAACTATATTCAAATATATCGGATGGATATTAGATGTATATATGTATGTCAGTATACATATGTAAAAATATGTATGTGTATATTATTCTTATCTTAATATGTGCATAGTATTTTTCAATAATGCTCAGTATTTAGGACATTACTCTGTGAAAATTATTGTACCTTATAAAACATTGTATATAGAGAAGCTGCTTGCTAATGTAATTAATATTGATGAGGAATAGGGGGTGAGTTTATATAAGTTTATACTTCTTCTCACTCGTTTTCGAATATGTATAATTGTATAATTGTTTATAATATATGTGTTCATAGAAAAAAAATTCTGTTTGTGTTTATAACGGTTCTTGAGCGTGAACGTTTTCTTTATATTCTCTTTTTTTTTATGTGTGTGATATTTTTTTATATATATACGAAATAAACTTGTTTCCATTCCATTCCATCCATTCCATTCCATTCCAACCTTCTCATTCAAAGAGTTTTCTTTATTTTCATTACTATGAAAATTGTAGATTCACACTGAAAGCATCAAAATTGTGAATTAACACACGTGGAATTATATACATAACAAAAATGTGTGAAACAACTGAAAATATGTCATATTGGAGGTTCTTCATACAGTAGTAGCCATCTTTTGATTTTATTACTGCTTTGCACACTCTTGGCATTCTCTTGATGAGCTTCAATTGGCAGTCACCTGAAATGTTTTTCACTTCACAGGTGTGCCCTGTCAGGTTTAATAAGTGTGATTTCTTGCCTCATAAATGGGGTTGGGACCATCAGTTGTGTGTGCAGAAGTCAGATGGATACACAACTGATCGTCCTATAGAATAGACTGTTAGAATTTGTATTACAGCAAAAAAAAAAGCAGCTAAGTACAAAAAAACGAGTGGCCATCATTACTTTAAAAAATGAAGGTCAGTCTGAAAAATTGGGAGAACTTTGAAAGTGTCCCCAAGTGCAGTCACAAAAATCATCAAGCGCTACAAAGAAACTGGCTCACATGCGGACCGCCCCAGGAGAGGAAGACCAAGAGTCACCTCTGCTGTGGAGGATAAGTTCATCTGAGTCACCAGCCTCACAAATCACAGGTTAACAGCAGCTCAGATTAGAGAGCAGGTCAATGACATAAAGAGTTCTATCAGCAGACACATCTCTACAACAACTGTTAAAAGGAGACTGTGTGAATCAGGCCTTCATGGTAGAATATCTGCTAGGAAACCACTGCTAAAGAAAGGCAACAAGCAGAAGAGACTTGTTTTGGCTAAAAAACACAAGGAATGGACATTAGACCAGTGGAAATCTGTGCTTTGGTCTGATGAGTCCAAATTGGAGATTTTTGGTTCCAACCACCGTGTATTTGTGCAAAGCAGAAAAGGTAAACGGATGAAGTCTATATGCCTGGTTCCCACCGTGAAGCATGGAGGAGGAGGTGTGATGGTGTAGGGGTGCTTTGCTGGTGACACTGTTGGGGATTTATTCAAAATTGAAGGCATACTGAACCAGCATGGCTAACACAGCATCTTGCAGTGGCATGCTATTCTATCCGTTTTGCGTTTAGTTGGACCATCATTTATCTTTCAACAGGACAATGACCCTAAACACACCTCCAGGCTGTGTAAGGGCTATTTGACCAAGAAGGAGAGTGATGGTGTGCTGCACCAGATGACCTGGCCTCCACAGTCACTGGACCTGAACCCAATCGAGAAGGTTTGGGGTGAGCTGGACCATACAGTAAAGGGAAACAGGCCAACGAGTGCTAAGCATCTCTGAGACCTCCTTCAAGACTGTTGGAAGACCATTTCAGGTGATTACCTCTTGAAGCTCATCCAGAGAATGCCAAGAGTGTGCAAAGCAGTAATCAAAGCAAAAGGTGGCTACTTTGAAGAACCCCCAATATGACATATTTTCAGTTGTTTCACATTTTTTTGTTATGTATATAATTCCACATATCTTAATTCATAGTTTTGATGCCTTCAGTTAATCTACAATTTTCATAGTAATGAAAATAAAGAAATCTCTTTGAATAAGAAAGTGTGTCCAAACTTTTGATCTGTAGTGTGTTCCTAAAAAACAGGGTTATGGTTTGCATTTGGAAAAAGGTAAACTCAGGTGTGACTGTGGATGCCTGTTGGTGGATTTCTGTCAACAGATAAAAAGTAAATGTACTGGAATTGAGTAATTGAAACCAGATGAGCAGTTTTCTGTTAGAAACTCCATCTGCTAGACTCACTAGTTTTTTTTCTAATCACTTTTTATTTTAACGACTAAACGCCAGGTGAAATGTTCTATTGTTGGAACAAAGAAGAAAAAATCATGTTAAAACAACTGTTTTTAAAACCCAACTAGTTTGACCACATTAGGTAATGACTTACAGCCAGAACGCTCTGGGGCTGAAATGGCCTTTGGAATCCCACGGGAAGTGCACAGGTAGTTTAACCTTTACATCCTCCTATCCACAGGTTATCTTGGTCAGTCTGTCATATCACAGTGACTGTTTTCAGCAATCCTAAAGCGGATCGAACTTCCCCTCATGTAAAGCAGAATGTCACGTTTCCTAAGGGCGGCTCCGTCTCAGCGTTCCTCTACTGGAAGTGCTCTTCGTCAGACCTACGCCCACCAGGCTCATTTCCTCGTATAGAAACTCGGAGATCGCCCTGAGACTTTTCCTCTGGAAGCTTCTGTTGGCGGTTTCCTGAGCCGCTCCCACTCTGTGAATAAACCCTCTGCTGTCTGCCTGCTGACTCTTAAATCCCTAAACTTTCACAAACAGACACACTTTTACAACAGCATATTGATCCACACGCACACACACACACACACACACACAAGCCCGGCTACTCCCTTCCCTTTTCCTCCTTTTCCGCAGTTCACCATGTGTCTGTCCGTCGGCAGCCTCCACCCATACCTCTGTTAAGGCCCTTTGAAAGCACAAAGTAAAGCCAACTTCTTTCAAAAATGGAGAAAAGAGGGTTAGGGTCTAACCATAGAGCTGTGCAGGGGATTGAGGTCGAGGCCCCAAACCCAAACTGGGCTCACAGCTAGACTTTTCTCTCACTCGACTCAGTTCCACTTCCATATCAGTTATTTATTCACCAGGTTTGGCCCAAACCTTCCTTTTCCTTTAAATCCTTACAACACCTGGGATGACGATCTAAACTTATCCTCCAGCGTTTTCACCACAGCTGGTTCTGCTCAGCACCTTCAGGTTTCACGTCACCCAAGGATCGTGATGGCCTACTTCTACCATATGTTGAGGTCATTCCAGGTTCTGATCGGCTTATCCCACCTGATGCAGGTGAGGGGTGGGACAGGAACAACTGGAAAAAGAGCAGTGTGATAGATCTTAAGGAGGAGGGTCAGGCAGCTTCTCCAGGATGGTCTAGATGTCCAAATCACTTCAGCTGGCTCCTTTCATTGCCGAGGAACAGGAGTTCCATTTGAACTCCACTCAGAAGACTAGAGGCACCATGGGAAGGAAGTTCACCACAAAGGATAGTAAAGTGTTTAACCCTTGTGCTATCTTAGATGACCCCACCCTTACTTTGACGTGTTATCCCTACCATGACAAAGGTGGATAAAGGTGGAAAGATTTCATGTAATCCATGGACACCAGTGAAGATCACAAATCATTGAACAAAAAGGTTCAGAGCACTGTTTAGTGGGTCTAGATGACCCAACTCCCAATGTTAAAGTACCTAGGATAGCAAAAGGGTTACAAAGTGCTAGAGGTGGAACCTCGAATTTTGAACAGACTTTTCATTAGGACAGATTAGTGTAATCCACCTCAATCCAGACTATTCCATAGAGCCAGACTGCCAGTGTGCTTACATACAGACTGGGTTTGTCAGAACCAGACTTGGTGGGATGTTCAAAGCTGGGGGCAGGGCTACCTGGCCTAAAGAAAGGGTGCGTGAACAAAAAGGGAAATTAAATGACCAAACTTCCCATTTTAAAACATTAAACACCAATCTCAAAAATTCTCAACAGACATGGTTTGTCAAGCACGGGGGCCAGAGCTGAGCTGCAGCAGACAGAGCCCATCAGCTGGGTCGGCTGTTTGCTGGTCGCTGGTTGGCAACCAGCAAACAGTTAACATGTGCACGTGTGGATGTTCCAGTTTCCTCCCACAGTCCAGAAAACAGGTTTCATAGGTTCATTGAAGACTCAGTTGCCTCTTGGTTGTGTGGTTGTTTATCTCTGTGTGGGCTTTTAGTGGACTGGTAGCCCCTACAAGGTCTACCTGGCTTTCTCCAACAGCAGCTGGGAAAGGTTCCGGTATCCCCGTGACCTAAAAAGGAATGAAGCAAGTTTGAAAATGGACACATGGTTTGAAGGCAACAGACAGAGAAATGTGCTGCACCAATAAAGTAAACAGTTTAACTTTTTGATTCTGTGTACAGTGGGATCATTTCTGGCAGTTTTCAAAGATCATTAAAGTCAAATCAGTCCTAATTTCTTTACAATTAATAATATGAGCTTCGCTTTAAAAAGAAAAAGTGCTTTCAGAGTAAAGAAACTTGCAGGAAGCTGAAGCAGCTTAAGTTCACTTTGAAACGCTGAACTATTTTTTTATCTGCATCTTGAAGCTTTAAATTACTATTCTGTATTTTAACAGCTTTAAAACTTTCAAAGCTGTTTTGTTGCAACAAGTATGTTTAAGCCAGTAACCGAAACAACCCCAGCCTCCAATTTGCAGTGCATCTCTAAGAAAATTTGACAATGATGTGAAGAACTCCATGAAAGAAAAGGTTTCCATGAAGAAAAAGAGCTTCTCATACATGAAGAAGACAACAGAAGCTGACAAATGCCAGAATCTGGTCTTGTCTGCTGTTCATCTAGCCAACATTTTGCGTTGTCAGTCAGGGATGCACCCTTCAGGGACACCTCCAGATAAATCCTATCACATCCAGATAGAGGCAGATGCCTGTTAGCCCACCCCCTGCGGTTGCCCATTACTTTGAGGCTCCTCTTCCTGATAGGCTCTACTTTAAACTTGGGTCTGGAAAATGTCCCTTCAGGACACACACCATCCACTCTTAATTAAGAGTGGAGGGATTCATTATTACCTTCTACCTCCCTTTAACCTCCCGTGCTTATAGTGCACTGCATGGGGACAGCAGCTGAACAGGGACAGTCTAGGCAGGAAAAAGGCATGTGCAGAACCCTCTGACATTGACCTCTTTCCAAAACCTTTGGATTTTTTCTGCATGCCAAAGACAGTGCAGCTCCACTTGGTACCAGGCTGCAGATAACAAGGTGTGGAGTGCTCTGCATCCCATCATCGCTCTCGTGTCATGCCTCCCCCTGAGGAGAGAGGCAAACAGGAGAATAATTCACAGCTGAAGGCAGCTCACATGTCAGCAATCAGGCTTTTGAAATTGGAGCAAAAGAGCAAACGCTTCAACAGGAAACGGGTTTGCTGCAACCCATCCATCCCTCCATCCATCCCTCCATCCATCCATAGAAGATCTTTCTGGATTTCACTGACTTTTACCTCCAGTTTGGATTTGTTTTTTACTACAAGCTTCTCTAGACTCTCCCTGGTTATCTGGAGGTTATTATCATGCTTGAGAGAGTCTTTGCTCAGATTACAGAGTGACAGAAATAGTCAATTTTCCTAAAAAAATCAAACCACAAATATTTTAAACCATCTGCAGACAACTGACTGTGATCATTTGGCTGTAAAAAACTGAAATCTCCATAACCTCACCCCTGGACTTCAGATGTACCAATCTAATCCTGCCCACTTTTAACCAAGCCGCATGAAGGGAAGGCAGATTGGTTAAGAAGAACCAAACTCAAATCAACTGTCAGGCTATCTATCTGACAAGTCTTTTGTCATTTTTATAAACTCCTTTTGGTCTGATCTTAAACTAAAAGAGTTGAATTGCACATGGAAACGTCCTCGAGAAATGTCCCGTGAGGATCCTGGTCCTATTTCCACACATGTTTGGACAGATTCACACAAAAGAAGACTGAACTGAGCTTTGTGTTGCAGCTTTTTCAAAACACAAACATAAATCTTTGCAGAATTTGTAGAAGTGCAGTAACTGATGGGGAGGGCCAGTGCCTTATCTTCATGGTACGACATCTCTTTGGAATTTCAGAAAAGTGTACGTTTGTCTTTGAGAGGAGCAAAGAGGAAACCTTCAGAGGAGGCCGGGATGAGATGTGGAAAAGGGATGCCCTGTGAAGAAGGGTGTGTGACCGGAGGAAAGAGACAGGGGTAAGGAGGGGTTCACGGAGGAATGCACCCTCACATTCCTGTCATGCCCACCTCTTTGTGGCGGGTTAATAAAGTGGGAGCAGTCCGCAGAGAGGAAAGGCCCTTTGGAGCAGCGGACAGCACGGAGATGAGCTCACAGCTGAGGAATGTCCAGAGCGGACTTGAGAGCGGCCTGTTGCCAGCACTTGACCTCCAACGCTGTGAGCGCCGTGGCGTAAGGATGGTTGCTCCCCTGTAGCAGAATGTATCCTGCCAGAAAATTCACTTGGTTTTGGAGTTGTCACCAAAAAGCCTTTTTCTTTTAGTTTAGTGTAACCCTTGTATATCCAAGGCGCTTTGGGAGTTGGGTCATCTAGACCCCACAAGACAGTGCGCTGAACCTTTTTTCTTCAATGATTTGTGATCTTCACTGGTGTCCATGGATTACATGAAATCCTCTTCACCTTTATCCACCTTTGTCATGGTAGGGATAACATGTAAATGTAAGGGTGGTGTCATAGGAAAGTACAAGGGTTAATCCTCCTGATGTCTAACAAACACCTGATTGTGTTCTTTGGACCCAAGCATACAACCAAGAATAGACCCAAGAATGGTTTCAAGAACGGAGCCAAGAATATAACCAAGAATAGACTAAAGAATGGTTTCATGGAGCCAGTTTAGCTAGTGCTGGTTTGCGGCGCCTTCCGTCCGTGAAACCAGGGTTCAAATCCGGGCTGCTCCCTGTTCCCTTCTCTGCTTATTTGCCGGTCCCAAGCCCGGATAAATTGAGAGGGTTGCATCAGGAAGGGCATCCGGCGTAAAGCATTGCCAAGTTAACCAAGTAACTCATCCTCGAAGTGGAGGATGTTGTGCTGTGGTGACCCCTGATGGAAAAAGCCAAAAGCCAAGTGGCCAGGATAAGCTTCAACAGCCCCGTGACCCCGAAAGGGAACAAATGGATTAGAAGATGAATGAAAAAGATCAGTCACAGTCTAACAGCTGAAGTCAACAGTGACATTAAGGATTCTCAAACAATTTTCAACAAATGAATTTCAAAGGCTTTAGCTAGAATTCAAATATCTGCTCTGATGAAGTCCTCTGTTTTTGTATTCTTTGAAGAAACCAGAAATACATATGGTATGTGTTCTAGCGATGCGAATGAAACGGCTATAAGAGTGTTGGAGTGAACGACGAGAGCTGCCTCCTTTTTGGGAGCCGTTCTCTCGTTTTTTTCTTTTTAACTTGTTCTCTCCAACAACTGAGCAAACAGATAAGGGCTGAAGGCCTTTTGTGTTGGATAGGTTTTACTATTACAAAAAGTCTTCAGAAAACCAGAGTGTAAATTTGTATTAACCCCTTTTTGTGTTTTTATTATTTTTTATTTATTTGTCACATCTAGTGTGTGGGGGGAGGGAGAGGGGAAGAATGTGAGGGGGGGTGGAAGAGAATAAAAGGAAGAGAGGTGGAGAAAATGGGAGATACAAGCGCTGATTTGAATAAGTTATTATTTTAAGCTGTGTAACAATTATACCAGATCTGCTGAGACGACAAATATTACATTTGAAATTTTGAAACTAAGATGAGCGGAAGATATCTGTCCGTCAAAACACTACTAGCCGCGTTTACATGGGCAAAAGTAATCGGAAAGAACGCCTGATCGGAAAGAAAATGCGTCATGTAAACGCGCCGTTCGGAATACTCTGCCCTGATCAGACATGCTGTCTGTCTGTGGCAGCTGTTTGTTTACAACGGGACCTATTTCCTCATCCAGGTGATTTTACACTACTGCGCATGCCCAAATTATTCATTCCAACCGAAAGTGTGAGCCATGGGAACGTTTGTTCTAATCGGAAAAAGGTTTTCTGTGCCCATGTGCACGGGGGAATTTTAACCCGACCATTGATCCGATCAAGATATTCTGCCCTTAGTGCAGATCGCGGGCCAGAAAAGATAAAAAAAAAAAAAAAGTACTTCTTAAAAATCCACCAGCCAATCAAAATCCTCACTGAGAAGTACGGGCTAAAGTTCTGGTCTGATCGCTGCATGGAGCGATGTGTGCATCAATACATGGTAGACACGGAGAATGTGGAGAAATCAGGTTTATTATTTTGAAGAGCTTCACTTGGTAATCATGTTTCCATGTTTGAGTTCATTAAATCATCCCAGGGAAAGTCTCTGCTTCAACTCCCGCAGTGAAAGCTGCGTCTGAATCTGACGCCCGTGTTTGCATCTATGACAGAGTTTGAAGCCAAAGCCCCTCTGCCTCTCTACCTGCTTTTCCTCTCTACCTGTTCACCTGTTCATATCCTCTGCAGCTGTTTCCCCCGCGCTCCTCAGTGTATTCTACACAGAGAGCGAAAAATACGGTCATAGCAGGATGACATGGTAGTCGGGGCGCTCCAGCGCCGCACAAGGATGAAAGAGCTGGACGCAGGTTATAGCAGGGATAGAGCGGGTTAAGCAAATGAATAGAAGAAGGCGGCCCGCTGAAGAAATATTCAATAGTGTGCACATTTTATCATTAGTCTGAACTATCTTTTATTTAGAAAAATATTTTATTTTGCTAAATCAGTCCAGTACGAAAAAAACCATCAACAAAAGCTGTGTTGGGCGGCTTTTGGCTGGGTCTGGCGGTTTTCAGATGACTTTTGGGCTGGAAAACTGTGACTCTATCTGGCAACACTGGCGCAAACTCTCAGTCATCAGAGAGTTTCTCTCTGCCCCGCGGCACGTCAAGTTCACGGTAGAAGATCGGAGTGTTTTTTGAAGCCGCCCACGTGTCTCCTCCTGCTACCAGCTCTGCAGGTCTCACCCGATAAATGCGAGCTCATCAAGGAAGCTGTTTCGTACGTGGCATGCGCTTCGTACCTGTACGTGGCACGCGTTTCTTACCAGCAGCGCCTTTGAAATGCCATGAAAAATGAACAAACTAAAATAAAATTTAATTATTAAAAATTACTCATTATTTACCAAAGTCACAGGGAGCTACAACAGAAGGCAGGAGCCATGGGTTGCCGACCCCTGGTCTGTACTGTATGTATTTATGGTCTATGGTGTGTGCTGAGGGACAGAGGAGAAGGGGGGGTTGCACCGAGTGTGTGCAAGGTGGCGGCGGCGGCGGCGGTGGTGGTGGTGGTGGTGATGGGGGGGGGTGGGTTGTTACATGAGCAGCAGCAGAACGTGATCCGAGCACGAGGGAGACAGAGAGAGTTCCAGATGCAACAGCATTGAACTACATCAACACAAAAACATAAAGTAAGACTGGAAAGACTGAAAAAACAAGCATAAATCTGGAATCACTACTTGCATTCATCTAGTAGGAAGTGTCAGTCAAGCTGTTGACTCAGTTATTCAGATTCTCTCAAAGAAAACAGCCAAGTGGGCGCAGCGCTCTTTTACATTGAAGGAGCCTCATTCCTTTTTTTTGAAAACACACCTTTGCGTGTTAAAAAAAACAAAAATTGCTTTCTTTTTTGTATTTATGTTTTGGATTCAGCGTAAAATGCAGGGGTGTCAAACTCATTTTCACTGAGGGCCACATCAGCATAGTGGTTGTTCTCAAAGGGCCAGTTAGAATTTATACATGTAACTAAATGTACTGAAAAATAAATGTAACTACTCCTTAATGTTAAATAACTCATTATTTATTTACTATAACTTTTTAAAGTGACAATTTAAGTTGGATAGAAAAAATATGTTTGATTGTTACTCTAGCATAAATCCTTTTACATTTGATTCTGTCAGGTTAGGTTATATGGACAGTGTTTAAAGTGTGGGTGACATGGCCTATTTTAATAAGCCAAATTATAGTAAATAGTCTCTATTTCATGTTGCGATTGTATTTAATATTTTTCGAAAAAGAATAAATAGCGAAAAACGCGATATAAACAACGAGGACGGCCGCCGGCTTCACGCATTCCGCCGACTTCGCGCCGCCATGTTTGTGAAGTAACGAAAGGCAGACAACATGGCTAGCACCGATAGCGAAGCACAGAGTGATGCTACCTATTAGCGATTTATCATCAGATGAACAGAAAGATGAAGAGGAAAGTTGCGGAGATTATCATGATGATGAGTCACTTTTGCAACCGTATCGATTCGAACCCTTTTGCGAAAGTGAGGAGGATATAGCAGAAAGTAGTAGGTCTAGTGATGCCGATGACGATAGCCAGCATGAAGATTCGGCTAGACTCCAGTAAGTCTAAAAAATGTATAAAATTAAATTACTCCACTTACCCTAAAATATACTCAAAATGTCCCCTTTTGGCCTAATCTAAACAAAGGTAAACACTGGTTTTCAACCCAATTTACAAAATAAATGTCACAAAATAAAAGTTTCCCAGATATTACTACTCTTTAGTTAACAAAGTCACTATATACCATTAACAACTGTGGAACATTAACAGTTTTACCTGTTTGAACCAGTTTGAAACCTTTTCTCGTGCCCGCGCGCTCACACACACACACACACACACAGTTCAGTTTACTCACGGTACCGGCACCTCAAAAGCAAAAGAAAAAAAAAACGTTGCAGGCCTGTTGCTTCTCTTGCAAAACATTGAGTGCGTTGAAATACTCCAGTTGGATCCAAGGACAACAGAAAACACGACTACTTCGCCTCAATGTGATCCATCGTGATGCACACTAGCCTAGCTTAGCAGCCTCCGCTCCCGACTCCAGCGCCGTCCTCTCCGACCCAGAAAACGGCTCGCTCGCTTCCAGCTCACCCGCCTTTCTTCGACTCAGAAGCCAAGATCCTCCTCCCAACTCTCCGTTCAAAATTCTTCGTTTGTGTCCCGGTTTTTGTCCCTTCGAAAACGCAGACTTCTCTCCTGCAGATCTGGAGGGAAAAATCCTTCGCCGTCCACCTTCTTGAACTTTCCCCTTTTCAGCAGCGTTTCTTGTTTTGGGAATTTATACACAGATACACTTTCACTAGATGTATTGCTACATCCAGCTGCCACACAACGACTTGGCATGTTGATGATTAACAGATTTAAACACGAGAGAAACGAAGACTACCTGTTTTGTTTACATGCTGTCCGATGCGGAACTGCGAAAGTCAACGCCTTTCGTGACGTCACAGGTCATATCGAGGTCACTTCCAGCCTGCGCTCTTAGCGGCAAATTCAAATCTCTGATTCCTTCGAAAGATGTCTATTATTCATATGCTTCGGATTTTTTTCGACGCTAACTATTGGTATCAATAGAATCAGCGTTTAAAGGGCTTTTTTATTTGACAAAGTTGTTCAAAGCATGGCATCCACACTTTAAGTCCTAATGTATAGTTGCCTAATCGCATATTTCAAATCCAATTCCCCCTAGATATGAATTAATACACACTAATTTTTATTTTTTATTTTAAAAAAATGTAATACTTTTGTGCTCTCTCAGGCCACATTTGGCCCGCGGGCCTTGAGTTTGACACATGTGGTATGATGCCTCAAGCAAACATCAAAGTGCTTAAAGGAACACCGGCCTCCTTCCCCTGGTTAAGCAGTGACAGCAGAAATCCACAGCTTTTCAGGAAGTTTTGTGACACAAGCTTCCCTCGGCCTCTCCGTCTGTCATCTCCTTCACTGAGCTGCTCACAAACACACAGACCCTGTCATTGCTGGGTGCTTCCTAGCTGAAAACCAATGTCTCACTCTCATGTTGCTGCTCTAAACCCATCACTGCACATAAAACTGCAGATATTCACATGTGTGAAGCATCTGCATCATCCGCTCCAAGTAGACAAAAAGGACATGTTTTGGCTTAATGTCCAGTTTGACCAAAAACAAGGCTTAGCACTAGGTCTGGAAGTACTTGTGAGCAATGCATCTTTCCCAGAACCTGATAAGACTTTAAATTCCTGCCAAGCTATGCTATCAACCCTTGACGGTTTTAGCCCGGATTACTCTGGTGCTGAGGACAATGTTTTTGAACAAACAGCTGGCTGTTCAGACCCCTGAAGAGAACTCTCAAAGAGGGAAGACCACCCTCCAAAAGTAGCCCACATCACTGAACCCATCACCATTGCGCTTTATCCCTTGTGCTATCTTAGATGACCCCAGCCTTACATTGACGTGTTCTCCCTACCATGACAAAGGTGGATAAAGGTGGAAAGATTTTATGTAATTCATGGACAACCTTTGAGGTTCACAAATAATTGAAGAAAAAAGGTTCAGCTCACTGTCTAGTGGGTCTAGATGACCCAACTCGCAATGTTAAAGTACCTAGGATAGCACAAGGGTTACGGCAATCATTACGAGGATCTCCAGTTTTTTATGATCCACAGTGAAATAGCTCTATAGTTTTTGTGACCATGTGTTTATTATTATTTTTGGTCCAGTTCAGATTGACAGTCACAGATTTATGTGAGGGGGGGTTGCAATGTGGTTTAATACATTTTTCACCAGTGACACATCTATGTCGTGACAGTCATCCTGGTTTGCATAACTTCTTGCACATCAGCTGCTATTAGAACATAGAATGTGGATTGGTTTTAGTTTTTTCATTGTATTGGTCGACTGGATGATCCAGATTTTCCGTTATACTTTTTCAAATTGCATCTTTTGACTTCCTCTGATGATTTAAGTAAGTTATTTTTTTTACATCTAATGCTGTGGCCCTGCTTCTTTAGTTCTTAAAACGATCAAATTAGATTCTTTTTCTTTTTCCAAGCACTTATAATACTGTATATTTTATTTATTATAGGCTACCTTTTGTAAACCAGGGGCATTTAGCACATGTATTATTTTAGCAATTTGTTTAATTGAACAGTATTTAAGGAAGTACAGTATATGTTGCTAAAAATTGGCTTCACCTGTTTTGCCACAGATCAGGGGCCTCAAAAGGAGCGGGCACCTGACAAAAATTCATCACCTGTAGGTGAAGCAGTCGCCGGCTATTTTTGATGACAAACAAAAGTTGGATTTAGTATCTCGTAGTAAATGACCTGTGTATGCGGGTCCCATTTTAACACTTATCAACTGCGAGCATTTTTTTCTGTTTGGCCAGTCAAATTTAGGGGGGAGATTAAATGTTTGCGCTAATTTAGCCATGTTTATTAGCTTTCTGTTTGGGGATTTTCTTTAGTGCTCCTCCTCTACTATACCCACATGAGGTTTACAAGCACACAATATGACAGTGCTTCTCAATTATTTTTTGCAAGGCCCCCCTCCTGGGAAAAAAAAAGTTTCAAATGCAGACAGATTTTCTGTAGATTCATAGCAGCCTAAGCATAAAACAAATAATAAAAAAGGCAGAACAGCGTTCATTCAGCAGCTCAGAGAACACGTGCACACCCAGAGCAGCAACTTGAACGACCAGAAAGCACACAGACACATCATTACACTGTAATCCTGCGATTACTCAGTGTGATCAGACAGATCTGCATCTGAAGCATGACTCCTGACTTCACCGTCATGTCTTTGAAGAGAGGTCTCCAAAGATTTTTATTCATCTGTTCCAGTGGTGGGAAATGCCCAACAAACGTCCACACCCCTGATCCTATCTGCTGCGGTCTCCTTGAACTTCTCAGGAAGTTAAAGTTGAAAGCTGTATTCTTCTGCCTTTTCTTTTTTTAGAGAAAAATGAAATGTCATTTAGACTAAAAATACTAATGAACAGATGATCCTCACAGTAATCAAAGCCCCCCCCCGTGGCGTTTTGTGTCTCAGTCCAGGGGTTTCAACCCATAGAAGTAGCCTGCAGTGCCTTCACTACTTCTATGGGTTGTACTATATTAAAAATAATCTGGCGTTAATGAGAGTTGCTGGAGGAGGATCACTAAAATACTCAGTTGGAGGATTTTTGCTTTTGTAGAGTGTGATGGCCGTGCATCGTGTGCTCAGAACTTCTAGTCATTCTTCATTCTATCTTCCGGATCACAGCCCCTGTCCCTGTTTTTCAGTGGACTTACCCAGCTTTTGACAATGGGTGAAGTTTCTTTATTTACTGTAACGGAAATATTACAACTTAATTTGTTAAAAATAATAACTTCCTTTTTTAAAAGCTCAAAAGCCATAGATACATTTGGTCTCTCTTAACATTTTCTTAAAATCCATGCAGGTGCCCTTTTCAGCCCAATTGCAGATTTATCTAACCTATCACTTAAACACAAGGTAGTTCCAAAAACATGGAAAACTGCTAGAGTTTCACCAATATTTAAAGCAAGAGACAGAACAAAACCATAAAATCACAGATCAATAAGCATTTTACCAAATATCTCAAAAGTAATTGAAAAATGAGTGGCAACATGTCTTATTTCACATCTAAACAATAGCGCAACGCCTCTCCACCCAATGCACTTTGGTTTCAGGAGGCATCACTCCACTTATACTGCCATTAGTTACTTTCTAGAAAAGTTAAATATCAACTTAACCAAAGTGGCTTTTTGGATGCTGTTTTTCTTGACCTGAAACATGCCTTCAACACAGGTAACCACAATGTCTTTCTTGGCACACTTACTCACTTAAACATCTCAGAATGTGCTCTCTGTTTAGATCATATCTTACAGACAACACAGGCAGTACAAAAAGGTAATTCCCATTCATTTACACCAGGAGTTCCTCAAGGCTCAAAATTGGGGCCTCTCCGTTTTAACAGTTGTATGTACAAATGGAAAAATACAATTATATGCAGATGATAGTTATTTATGTTCAAAAGATGAAGCTGCTGCAATTCTATCTAGAATCAAGGTGCCAGTCTCCAACTGGCTTGAAAACTAATGCCTTCATCTCATCATAAAAAAAACAGTCTGCATGTTTTTCTTTTGCCAGGCATCAAGCTGTGACCAGCCTACTGTCTTGATCAATGAGTAAATACAGGTGGGTGAAAAGTTCAAATATTCATTTTGATTCTAAACTAACTTTTAAAGATCATGCAAAAAAAGTTTCTAAAATTCAATTTAAGTTATCCAATTTGAAAAACATACAATCTTATTTAACGACTGAGGCACCAAAAGTATATTTGCACTCAATGTTTTTCCGTCATTTAAACTATTGCCTCTCTACTTGGTCCCATACAAATGCAATAATTTTAAAGCCACTTCAATTCCTCTTTAAAAAAAAAAAAGAATTAAAAACTCTTGATAGGAAGCCTTTGTAGTATCACCATTGCTGCATTCTTAATAAATATAGTGTAAGATTTTGAAAATTATCTGTTTTCTTCTTCCTGTATAATGATTTACGCTTTAAATAGGCTTCCACCACCTCTAAATAATTTTGTTCAGAAGAAAAAGAATCTGGGGATTTACACCACACCCCTAACCAGAGAGGAGACTTGTCACAAGAACAGGCAGATGGCTGGATCCAAATGCAGCAGGTTTATTATCCAAGCTAAAAGTTCACAACGCTAAATCAGGGACAGGCAGGCAGGCAGGCAGGCAGGCAGGCAGGCAGGCAGGCAGGCAGGCAGGCAGGCAGGCAGGCAGGCATAAGATCTTCAGGGGCAGCAGGCAAACAAAGTCAGACACATGGTCAGGAGACAGAAGATCAGGTCCAACTATACCACTCAGTAAGGAAGGCAGAGTGGCACCTACAATATTACACACTGAACTTCACTCAGTGCAGAGCTTAAGCATGCTGTGGTTGATGAATGAATGAGAGTCAGGTGTGTGGCATCCAGTAAGTGTGTGCTGGGGTTGCTGGGAGTTGTAGTGTGGTTAGAGTTCTGGAGACGACTCCTGCCTGTAACCAGAGGGGGAGACAAAGCTCTTACTTCTGACAACTGTGCATTACAAGGACGCAGGACCAAATCCAGCCGAATGGTGGTGTCCGTCAGAGGCACCACATTTTAGAATACACTGCCCGTTCACATCAGAAACTGTGAACAAACGATCAAAACAGTTGTAAAACAATGGGTAGAAACAAACCAGACTTGTACTATCACTTAAAACTATCCCTCAGGTGCATTAAACTGTGGTGTTTTTTTCTTTTTTCCTTATCTTTTTTTGTTTCTCTGCATATTTCCAATTTGTGCTGTAGTATTCTGTATAAGTTCTATGTTTTCACTCTTGTCTGTTGTCGAAATTGCTCAATATAGATCAATGTGTTTGTCTTTTACCTGCTTTACGACAACATATGTAGTTTAGCACTTGTGCTATTTCTGCCATATTTATGTCTTTGTTATGCTAGAACATTGACGAATATGCATTGTCCTAATTTAAATAAGATAAATAACTATATGATAATATATTATTATATTTGGCACGCTAAAAACATTTTTTAAATGAAATATGTGTTATGGACAGATGGACTGCATATAAAAACTCTCCAGCCATTGCATAACCTGTTTCATTTCTGGAACGGCGGCTGTCATGTCTATCCCCCCCCCCCCCCCCTTCTCACTCATTTTTTTTATTCTTCTTCTCTTTGTTTGTAAAACTTATTTTGATTGATGTCATGTACTTTGTGCTATATCTTGTTTAAAAAAATGAAAAATAAAACTTGAGTTAAAAAAAGAAAAGAAATATGTGTTATTTTGTCAGCTCATTTTCCAACCCAGAAGAAAGACGACTCGATCTCTGAGGCTCCATCTTTCACTCCTTGTGGGAGCAACCCATTTCCTGACGTCAACCTAGAGTTGGCCTTGGCAGTGTGTCTGCATTTCGCCCACAAAACAAAAAATGTTCGAATTTTTTTAAAGATGAACGTTCGTATTGTTAATATAAAATGGAAGCATTTAGCCGATCACTGCTAGCTCCACTGAGAAAGTGGGTGCATCTGTTGCCTGGGGGCGGTGCTTGCAATGCAGACTTTTCCTTGAAGGGACTGTTCCTTACTTTGTGAGGTCACAATGTGAGGACCTACTCATTTTTGTGGGCTGGGAGGGGCTGGTGATCAGAGAGTGGGTTTTTAGAGGAATACTCGGAAATATGTGAGTGGATCAAATTACAACTTGGGGTTACTTTTCATGAGGAATGAACATTATAATATACTTAACGTCATGACATCATGAAATGGGCGGCACACAAAAGGAGTAAAAGGAGGACACTCAGAGATGGAGTTGTCAAAATAACTCACATTTCAATAAAAAATGGTTCTTTAGTGTGCCAAATGTAGTAAATGATCATATATATGGATAAAGTTTACTCTGAAAGGCTTAAGAAAAGCAGGATGTAGGCCTGTTTTAACCACCAACGGTATGCCTGAATGTGTGGAACCTGGTTCCAGAATTTGTCTCTAGTTTCGTCTTTACACAGATGACCGATGTTCTGAAGGGGACCCGTTTGCTCGGAACCAGAGTCCAGGTGAGCTCTCCCACCTGCCAAAGCTTGCATCCAAAGAAGAACCGTGAAAGCTGCCGGTGCAAATGAGCACCAATCCCTCCTGCTTGTGCTGGGTTCCTCCTGGTTCTTCTTTGTTGTCCCATGGGATGATCCCATGAATGGAAGTTTTGAAAATCAGAATAACTGATTAAAAACAGAGTTTACTTACAGCATGATGGGATTTTTGATGCATTTGACATATTTCAAATGTTTACATCAATCAAAAAGTGAAGACCTCCCGGGCTGTGGTCCAGCCCAGCATGAGGAGCAGTCATTCAGTGTCTCTACTTGACCAAACATGTGTTGCTTGAAACTTTGTCCTGTTTCTGTCAAGCTACAAAGGGTCTGCGGTCCCACATGAAGGCCGTCAGATCAAACAGACTCTTCCTGACATCAAACCATTTGTGTGCCGCTTCGGTTTCCCCCTGTGCCCTGGAGTCACAGACCCTCTCAGAAACGAACCAGAATTCACTTCCTCTGTTATTCAGAGTCAGGGGGACTGGGATGGGACTGGTGTGGGTCTGCCCCTGCTTTGTCGTGTTTGGGGAGGGCCGAGCAGGTCCACAAACAGCTGAACACTTTGCAGGAGAGCCAGCAGTGAGCGAGCACAATAAGGACAGAGACACTGTGGGAGACAGACTCAGGAACAACGGTGCAGCCAAGGAGACGGCTGAAACACTCTCCTTCAAATCCCGCCACTGCAGAGAAGGAGAGCACAGAAGCAACAAAAGCATTCTTTGCTTTCAGCCGAAAAGCAAAAGAAAAAGCTAACAATAAGCGGGGCTGGATCATTCACTTTGGAGCAGAAATTGAAGGAGAAAGGCGTGAAAGCGCTGCAAGAAAATCAGTGCAGCTTCTTCCAGCTCATCTGTAGTGTTGTAGAGCTGCATGAAGGATCCATCCAGCTGGGTCCACAAGAAGCAGGATGAGAGCGACTCTGAGGATCACAGGGCTTCTAGTTCTGAGTAAGTAAAATGACACAAAACTCTCCAAACTAAACACCAGAGTGTTTGAAGGTCTGGATCTACATCTGCAGCTGCAGGTGTTCCCACTATAATGTTACGCTCTGACCTAACCTGACGAGGGACGTTTTCTCAGTGCCTTAGCCAAGCAAGAACTTTTCTTTAAAAAAAAAAGGTTACATTTTTGTTAAAGAAAAGATGCTTTGTGTTTAAATTTTCATGTCAGACTTCATGACTTAAATGTTTCACTTTTACCAGTAGATCTTTTTTTATTTATAAATGTGAACAGTGACAGAGCACTTTAATGAGCATTTCTGTTAATGAGACAATGTTAGATGCAAAGCTATTTTTTTTACTGGACAAGTTGGGAGTTGGCCAACAACAAACACCAAAAACACTTAAAATCGACATAAAAAATGACAATAATACAAAATTCAAACTTCTCCTTCTGAACATCAACTCATTTCTGAACTACAAAAATGAATATTTTGCTACAGAAAACCTCCAAAGTTCAGCCGAGTATTTCAGACCCATAACGGTTCTGCTGCCAAAGAAACAATTTTCCGGTAGGATCTGGGGGTGACAGAGATGAAAACCTGAGGCGACCTGAACATTTGAGCCGAAAAAGGTTTAGATTTTTGTAAACTTTTTCTCACCATTTCCTGAAGAGTTTCTTCTTCTTCTTCTCCTTTTGACAAAGAATGATAGACTTTCTGTTTTTCAGTTAAAAGAAGGACAGCAGTTCATCATGATTTCAACATCATTAGGGGTTAAAGCGTTTCTTAGCAGTGGAGCAGTCAGCTCCTGAAGAACCAGAGTCCTCCTCAGAGGCTGAAGAAGCTGCTGGATGGCGTCTGTAGATGAAATCTAAAGTCCTGTTGATTCAAACAGAATCCTGACAGTTTATTGATAGAAGCAGCAGAGACTAAAGAATGAAGCCTGACCCCCCCGCCACACACACACTCAAAAGTGTTTTTTTTTAACCACACATCACCAAAGGGAAGGGGGGGGGGTTGTTTTCTGAGCGTGTGAACAAACACAGGCAGCAAACTCAACATTCTGGTCGTCAGCACTTCTGCCCAAAGAAACAGTCCTGACCCCATTCCGCCTGTCAATGTTTGACAGTTTTCACACCTGCAGGGTGACGCAGAGCCCCCCCCCCGACCACTGCAGGAGCGAAAACCCAGAGAACTTCTGCAGTTTCTCCTAATCTTTAAGCTCAGATCCGGCTCACCAAGTAGAGGTTCAATTGAAGTAACTGTAATCGTCTGGACTGCAGCACCTCTGGAGGGCAAGGGTTCACACTTATATTCAGTGATTAACTTGCAGAGGTTCAGAAAATGGACGTCTGACTCAAGATTCAAACCGATCCAAAACCAGATCAGGAAGCATCCATCCGTTCTCTGTGATGATACACTGACAGCCAGTCGCACCGCTGCCTGTCTGCCTGCCTGTCTGCCTGCCCGTCTGTCTGCGTGTCCATCTGTTATCAAACTGAGAACATTTACTTCTGTTTTTAGCTTTCAGCTGCTTCTAAACCCAGATCTGTGTTCCTCAGTGAAACCTCTAAAGTAGTAAAAATCCTAAAAATGTGTGTTTTAATAATTGAATTGGGATGTTTTGAGGACCTTACTGCCTCACTGAAGAAAACTTACTGTTCTTAGAAGATGGTTTTGAGTTTGATTTGGGACAACTTTGTTGACAAGACACCGAAAAATGTTATTTGAGAAATTCGTTTTTCTTCAAAAACGAAATGAAAGAGATGAAGGTTATTTGGAGACAGACGTCTGAGCGGATAAAGCCACACTAGTTCTCAGTCTGGAGTTCAGGAAGAAGCTGCAGCATCACTTATCAGCTCCTTCCAGGACTTCCTCCGCCTCATACCAACTGTCCCTCTTCGCTCTGCTGCAGCTGGGTAACGCGGCCATTTTCTCAAAGATAACAGGCCTTTGGGGCTGTTGGCGGTTCTGGACCGTGGGGAGGGTGGGGGTGGCACTCACGTCTGCCGCCTTCACTGAGCAGCACATGAGAGAGGAGAAACAATAGGTGGTGGTGGGGGGGTAAACTTCATCAACATCCTGGCTCCCAAGAAGGGAGTGCCGGCAGGAGATGACCTTGGGGACCCAGTTTAGCCGCAGACTAGGTTCAACAAGACCAGCACACAGTTTCAAGAATAGGAACACAGGACAGTGGAAATAGTACTGGATTGACATCTAACAACTAAAATAAATCCAGTTTTTACTGAAAAGAGTAATCCTCTGAAACAGTCTAAAGGGTTGGAAAGCCAAAAACAACATCTGTTAGGAAAAAAACTTTTGAGCTTTTAATCACAGTGATTTGTCTAAATGTGGTTTAGGTCATGATAGGAGCTGATAAAAACCAAAACCACATGAACTTCATCATAAAAAGATACGAGTTACACGGAAGTTCGTTAATGTCTTTCTTTCAATAAAAATAACTGACATTATACATCCTCTGCAAAACCAATGGCTAAACGTAAATCCAATCGCTGAACGAAAAACCGATTGTAGAGCCAAACGTAAAACTGATCATAGAACCTAACCTAACCTAAAACTGATCGCTGAGTGTAAACCGATCATAGAGCCGAACGTAAAACCGATTGTAGAGCTGAATGTAAAACTGATTGTACAGATGAACGTAAAACCGATTGTAAAGCTAAATGTAAAACTGATTGTACAGATGAACGTAAAACTAATAACTGAACGTAAAACCGATCATAGAGCCAAACGTGAAATTGATTGTAGAGCTGAACGTAAAACTGATCATAGAGCCTAACGTAAAACTGATCGTAGAGCTCAACGTAAAACTAATCACTGAACGTAAAACCGATCATAGAGCCAAACGTAAAACTTATCGTAGAGCTGAATGTAAAACTGATCATAGAGCCTAACGTAAAACTGATTGTAGAGATGAATGTAAAACTGATCACTAAACGTAAAACCGATCATAGAGCCGAACGTAAAACCGATTGTAGAGATGAACGTAAAACTGATCATAGAGCTAAACGTAAAACCGATCATAGAGCCGAATGTAAAACTGATCGTAGAGCCGAATGTAAAACCGATTGTAGAGCTGAACGTAAAACTGATACAGATGAACGTAAAACTAATAACTGAACGTAAAACCGATCATAGAGCCGAACGTAAAAATTGATCATAGAGGTGAATGTAAAACTGATCATAGAGCCTAACGTAAAACTGATCGTAGAGATGAACGTAAAAGCAATCACTAAACGTAAAACCGATTGTAGAGCTGAACGTAAAACCGATCATAGAGCCTTACGTAAAATATCGTAGAGATGAACGTAAAACTGATCATAGAGCCTAACGTAAAACTGATCGTAGAGATGAATGTAAAACTGATCACTAAACATAAAACCGATCATAGAGCCGAACGTAAAGCCGATTGTAGAGCTGAATGTAAAACTGATCATAGAGCTAAACTTAAAACTGATCATAGAATCGAACGTAAAACTTATCGTAGAGCTGAATGTAAAACTAATCACTGAACGTAAAACCGATCATAGAGCTGTTAAATTCAGGTTTGGTTTGCGTTTTTGATTTTAGTCACATGACACGAAAGTCTATCACAAACCGGAGAAAAAAAGAAAAGTAAAAAATGGGCCGAGTCATGTATCCAGGCATGTGGCATCTGAATAGGTGGGATTTGAGCCATAGCCTCACTATTTGTCTTGAAATGAGACAGTGGGATATCATTCTGGAAGGGTTTCATGGAAAGCATGAAAGTTTGGTTCTGTTGGGACTCTATAGGATTTCGAAGAAAGAAACATCAAGAAAGCGTTGTGGCATTGAAACGTAGTGAAATCAAACCACCTTCCACAGAAATCCTGTTCTTAATGAAACTTAAAATCAAGGCCAGAACAAAGTGAACTCCCACTAAAAGCTGTGAGGAAGGTCATGGGAGCAATGTTTGATGAATTCTGCTCCTGAAGGCGGCACATAGCGCTTTCTGCTGGGAGGAACTTTAAAAATTTCATCAGGGTCCAGCTCTGCAGATCATGCCGCTCGCCTTCACCTCGGTTTTGACCCGGTACTCCCTCCCTTTACCCAGAAAGCAACAGTACATCATCAGTTATCCATTACTCAGGGCTGAGGCTGGTACCACCATGGACCTACACTTCCTCCCCCTCATTCTTTCTCACCCTTTGACTGTCTCAGCACTGCCTCCTCACTCCTCAGCTGTCTGGAGAAACACTAAAGTGCTGATGTGTGTAGAAGGAAAGTGGGTCCTCCTCATTCTCTAAACATCTTCTGCATTCATCTTACCTTCAGGTAGAGGTCATCAAGTTTTGTTTGTGGAGACGTGTGTTCGGGGTCTTCAGAGCTTTCAGTCTCCCATGCTGGGTCAGCTGATGTTCAGTGATGTTTAAAAAAACAAAGGCTAACATGCATTAATATAAAACCAGCAGCTTCCTCCCTTTGAGGTGTGCATGTGGAGGAGGTCACATGCACACCTCAAAGGCCGTAACTCTTCAAACGGACCCTCAGCTCTGAGGCTGCTGACGGCGTGCAGGCAGAAGCAGCGGCTCTGTCCTGGGAGACGCACAGCAGGTTCTCCTGATGGACGTTCTAGTGGCAGATGAGGACCATAAACACCACCCTGCTGGGAGGGGTTGTTTGCCCGTGATGCGTGTGACTGCGGTCATCTGTATGCGGTCGTCAGATTTACAACAACTACTCTTCACTTCTCTCCCCCCGCTTCCCCCCTTACCTCAGTCTTATTCAGGCGGAGGGCGTGAACATTCAAACAAGCACACAAAGCAAAGAAGGGATGGCCTCCGTCTTGTAGTCTTTGGTCCACAGTCCCATTAAGAGCTGAAATACGTGCGTAGGGGGGCAGCCCCCCACACCCCAGCTTCACTGGAGGTCTGCACAGAGGGGAGGGCACATTCTTGTGTGGCTGCATGTGCAGCTTTGACCCAACAGGCCCTTATGTACTTCTTAGGGACACAGAGGTAGAGCGGGCAGCCTATGGTTGCAGGGTTGTGGGTTTGACTGTTGAAGAGTGTGGCCTGTGATTCTAAATCAAAGCTGCTCTAGACCAGTGGGAGGATAGTACCATTTACAGTCCTGCATGAAGCTTCAGACTCCTGCCAATGATGACAGCTATCACCCGTGTCATCATATATGATGAAACATCTCAGAGGACGCATGTGACCAAACTAAATTTCAGTTCCGCAGAGAATAAAGACATAAGAAACTGTGCTGGGTCCGTGGTGGACCGTCTGTCTGTGGGACCAGGAGACCTGAACTCAGTGAGGTCAAATGTGTGAACGAGGAATTTGGCTGCACAGGAAACATTTTGGTTTTTGATAGCTTTGGAGCGAGGAGAGGAAGAGCAGATGATCGTGTTGTGTGAGATGCAGCTCCTTATCACACTCAACCGCACAAACAAGTTTGTCTTCAAGGAAGAAAAGGACTGGAGACTAGCAGATTTAGAAAAGAAAAGATGTGTGACTGCTGTAGTGAAGCTCTTGTTCCATGTCCCGTGGAGTTTTCAGGTGAATATAAGGGCTGCAGTTTAAATACCACTTTTCCTACTGTTACCTGCAAGAGCTGGGTTGTGGTTGGTTGATCTTAAACGGATCTCATGTCATGTGAACCACTGCTGACAGTATTCAGCCGATCGTCTCGTGTCTGGCTTTCTGGTAGCTTGATTTGTGCTGTTTTAGGAGCAGTGAGGAGACGACGAGTCAGACTTCTAAACCTTTTTCACGCAAACAAACAGCAGCGTGTGCAGTGAATGTTAACACCGGCCTTCCCCAATACTGCCAGACAGCAGCTTTTCTGTTTGTGGCAGGACTTTTCCTTTTTACCAAAAATTGTAGAAAAGCAGCATAGCAGCTTTCAGCCCAGATGCTTCTATTGCACTGTCCCAGATCATCCACTCACATGTACAGAACCAGGAAAACCTCAAACAAGCATCACACAGAGAAGAAAATAATCTGAAATTGTTCGTGATTTTGTCACTTTCGGGACTGAGCAGCAGCGCTTGTTATTAGGTAGAGTTCTTCTGCTCTGGCTTTTCTCCAACACCAACCTATGACGCCCATCGAAGCTGGAAAGTCAAATTCCCAAATTGCGTCGGGGCTGTTTCCTGACCTGCTATTAGCCAAGTGATAAAGAAAGGAGATGGGGAAGAGAGAGCCGCCTGCTGACTGGACCAAAGCAGCACCACGGACCCTACATACTTCACACTATCTAATCTAAAGTCCTAAAGAAGAACGACCAAACTCCTGTAAATATTGATTTTTAAGCCTCTACTGTTGAAATATCTTTTTGGCTTTTTTTGGGGTCTATTGTCTCATGTTCTTGGGTTATCTTTTGTTGTATGTTGAGGACCCCCTTGAAAACGAGATGACACATCTCAAGGGGCTTATCCTTCGAATAAATAAATTGAAATTGATTTGTGGATGTGGACTGTGTATGAAATAATATTTACATGTGCCACTAGACCTATTCATCCATTTGCATCGCCCCTTTCAAAAAGGAAAAAGAACAGAAACGTCCTCATTTCCTCACTTTGTATGACAGGAAATGAAAGGACCTGTTCATCACAGAAGCATGAGTGAGTCAGTCAACCTGCCTGTTGCTGTCTGACGAAACAAGCACCTAGACCAACAGGACGGTGTCATGTGACTGTCCCAGTCCTGGCGAGGCGGGGGTTTGCTCAGAGCAGCTTTCATTTCAAAGCTGCGCAGCATAAAGGACGAAAAACATGCCTTTCTTCTGCTTTCTAAGCCTGTGGGGACAAAGTGCATTAAGCAGACACTCCTGGGGTTCACATTCTTAAAAATTGCATACATAAATGAAAAGATGGTAAGAGACGTGATGCTTTTTTGGAAAAAAAAAAAGAAAAGAGAAAAAGGAGACTACCTCTTTAGTTTAGTAGTAGTCAACATTTTTGGTGGAATTTGGTACCAAAGAGTTTGATGCAGAAAAACAAAAAAATGTTGACATAAACAGGATGATTCAACGCTTTATTCCTTTGAAGAGAAGAATCCGTAAGCCAAAGTCTCATGAGAACGTTTTGTTACTGTGGTGCTGCAGTAAACTAAAGCTAAGTCATAATGACACCAGCTTCATGTGTGAGGGTCACAGAAAAAAGAACAGCAACATCAGGAGAGCATTGCTGATGGGCAGCAGGTGGTGTGTTTGCGTCTGGAGGTGTTTTTCTGGCGGCTGAGCAGTCAGGAATGCACGGGTGCGGTAAAAACAGCCTCCAAGCTGATAACCCCAGCTGCCATTGGGTACAAAACAGCTTCCTCACTGACAGCTCAGGTCGTGTCAGACGAGATGGCATGAGCCAGAAGCAGCTGAAGAACAGAAACCATGAAAGGAGGATACGGGAGAAGGTTCTGAGGAAAGGTCTGATTCCTGAAGAATGCTTGTGTCTTTGTAGATTCATACTGGTTTCTAACTTCACATACAACACACACAGAATGAAAACTATTTTGATCTCAAAGGGTTAAATGCTTCCAGATTATCTCAGATGCTGTGGACCAGGAGATTAGTAAAAAAAACAAAATCTTCTTTCTCCAGGTCTCGGTAGTCCAGGTTTGAGGATGGAAACTCCTTAGTTGAATCCTCAAAGCTAAGTTCTTCCAGCTCGAGGAGGCAGCAGATCAAGTGGAGCCATGCAAGCGTTTCTGCTGCCTGATCTTCACTCTGCAAACCTGCCCTTTTGAGGGGCTCCCACTGCTAAGTACAGGAGGATTATCAGCTGCTGGCAACACATGTACACTTAGTTAGGAATGCTTCTTAGGTAGTTTACTTGGTGTTGAGGACTCCAGGCTGATAAGTGATAAGTAAGCACTTCTCTAAATCCACCTGAGCAACTAGCGCTGGTGTCCGCAGATGCATACTATTTTTTTTGTTTTTTGTTCTATCTATTTTTAAGGACCACAACAGTTTTAGTCAAGCTGGCCGCTCTCTTCTAGACTTCCCATGGCTTGGGCGGGTGGCTGCCAGGAGCATGGGGCGTGTCTCCCTTGGGGCAGGGGATTTAGTTCATGCCTGGCGTTGAGGTGGGGGAATGCTCAGAACTCCTAGATGTTGGTGGGCTGCTTGACGGGGGTGGGGGTGGGGGGAGGTAGGTCTGGTCTCTGGCCAGGCTAGGCCTTGGGCTCTCTGTGTTCCAGAGGGGGCCCCCTGTGGCAGTCCTTCTGACCCTGGTCTGGCTGGCTGACGTTGGGTTATGTGGCGGGGAGATTTCCTTGACTTGCTTTCCCATGCGGTTGTCTGGGGGTCCCAAAATACCACTGCTGCCTCACCTTCCGTATGGGGATGACCTGGCGCTCCCCCTCTTTCAAGATTCCATCATCCAGTAGAATATGAACACATAATGGAGCACAAGTAAGAGGCCTTCAGCTCTGATCTGTTTTAAAGTAAAAAATAAATAAATGTATAAGAACAAAACAAACTTGCGATACTGTGACATAAACAGACACAGATCATGTCTATGACACGAACATATTGTGGCTTTTCAACTTTAAATTGCTCTTCCTGAGCAGACGAGGTTAGAGCCCAGACTGTTTGGAGGTCTTAGTTTATGTAGTTCCGTAAAAGAACCGAAATCACAAAACCTTAGAACAAAGAACACCTGTTTTTAAATACGCTTCTATGAAAAGGCAGTGCTCAAAACAAAGTTCTACAGTTCTTTCTGAATCCTCTCTGAAAGTTTGCAGTAGAACATCTGATTCTTCTGTTGCAGTGAAAAGGCTGTTTAAAAATAGACACACCGGATCATTGTTTATGGTGGACATGAGGGTGTGGTGCATTCACAGTTATTGTGCTGTTTCCTCTTCTGGTCACTATTATTAGAGAAACAGAATAAGATGGATCATTCAAGCCCCCAGGAGATCCACCTGAGGACATTTGGCTGCTGGGATCGCTCTGTTCTGGGCTCAAGTCTGATTAGGTGAACAGACTGCCTCAAGAGGCTGAGAACTTGAGCTGACCCCTCTGTTGTGTACAGTATTGGCCCTTAGGTTTAGTTTTTTTGGTTCCCATCAGTTTTGTTTCTGTGCAGTTTGGCTGTGACTTCTCCTGGATGCCCCCCACCCCCACATCCTTGAGACCGTCACAGCTGCCTCCAACTACTTGGTTTTTGCTTTTCAATTTTCTGTGTCGGTGCGTCTTTGGTATCTATTGGGGTTTAGCTGTTGGTTCATGGTTGTCTTTTTTTATTAATCTTTTGAACTCTGGATTAGTTTCAGCCCTACTTGCTCCTGCGTTTTCCTACACCAAGTAGCTATAAATATTCAGACCTGAGACAGCATCAGTAATCTTTGCTACTATAATAATACAGTGTTTTTGTTGTTTCATTTACCATTTGTGTGATTAAAACAGATGTTTGTCTTTTCAGGTTCCCTGTTTTCCAGCATCTGTTCAGATGAAAGTTCAAACTCTACAGCATCGTCGACCATTGACCCTTTTGAATCAGCTGCTGTTCTCAGCAAAGCTCCAGGAAGCACAGAAGCACCAGTGAATAAAACCGTTCCCGATACGACACAGAAACCAACTGACAATGTTGACACGGTTACGACCATCATAGCCGCTGTACCTAGAGCTCCGGCTGTCACAGATGTCCTGACACCGACTCCTGGAAATGCCACTTTTCCTCCCACGGTGACCTCAGGCCTTCTTACCCATGGAGCCGCATCTAGTCAGGCACCCTCCACAACTCTTTCAGTACAAACGACCAGCCAACAGGAGAACATGACCACAGGGCCCGGTGAGGCCGAAGTGACAGCTGGAGGGACAGCTGGATTGACAGCTGGAGTGACTGGAGAATTCAACACAAAGCCCACCACCATGATCACAACGACCATCAGACCTGAATACTCCAACCGTTCAGGAGAGAACCATACAGAAGGCAGCAGAGGTAAGGAGCTGGACGGGAAGACCGTCGTTTTATGTGATGGAGAGTCTGCGTTTTTTAGGATGTGAAACACACTGACAGCATAAAAATGGGAGGGGTGGGGGCTGTGACCACTAACAGCTGACACCTTCTGATCAGCTAAACCCCTTCAAATCCAGACGGTGACTACTCTGTCTGAATCTCCTCTCATGTCCATCCTGTAACAGCTCCAGCCACAACAACAGCCCCTACAGCACCACCGTCTGAAGCCCCACCCCCACCTGTGACCACACCCTCCACCACCACCAACACCACCACCAGTCTGGCAAAGACAGAACCAGCCAAAACACAGGCGTCACACACCCGAGCTAGCAACGAGCCTCTGCCGAGCGTCGACCCGGGTAACACGGCACCAGCCTTGTCCCAAACGTTTAAAGTGAGCAAAGGCATGACGGCAGACAGCAAACCGGGACCCCCCCCTTTCACTGAACATTTTCTCATGTTTTGCAGTTTCCTCCATCAAGTGGGCAGCTGGAGGTAAGACTGCACCTCATTTGGAGCTAAAGCTTTACACCACCCTGCCTTTGAGCTGGGCCAGCAGCCCCCCGCTCCATGACCCTGTGTGACCCCTGAATATGGAAGAATCTGGGAGCACCGGGTGCTTTATGCACCACAATCCGACTTTCCACAGAGCCCACCTTCCGAATGCTTTTAGCTCTCCTTCCCCCTAACCAACCTTTTTACCCCGCCAACCCAGAGCATCTACTTCCATCTGTCCTAGATTTGAAACTCCCTCTTATTGATCAAACATTGTTTTCTTCTCACAAACAAGGACCAAATTTTAAAAATGAGCCTTTTTTGTTCCCATCAGACGGATTCCAGAGAAAAGACAGACCACAGATCAGAGAAACTGATTTGAAAATAGTCCTCACATAAAGACGATGATGAGACAGCTGACTAACAAATATTCATGTTTCTGCCGTTCTAACATTATTAAAGAATCTGAATTCAAACCATGTTTTTTAGATGGCTGCGACATTAGTCCAGTTGTGACACAAAAAAATTTAACTTAGAATTTCAAATCTGAATCTATGAGCACACTTGTGTGACTGGATGTAAACTTAATTTTTTCCATTTTATTTTACCTGTCTATTAGTAAAAGAATATCAAACATTTTCATAAATGTGTGATAAATACACACACGCGTGACCTGAATTTCTACAACAAATAGTTAAAAAAGTACAGGAAATACAGTGGAAAATGTATCTAGGACCTCTTCCTGTCTTTCTCTTGCTCCTTTTATTCCCACACTACTTTTCTGAGGCCGGCCACACAAGCCGTACCTCCATAGCCCCTCAGAAATGAACCCGCACCCCCACAGGAAGGTCTGACCTCAGCCCCTGATCCTTCGGTTCTGGGATTTCTTAAGGTGGACATTTCTCTTTCAGAAAAAGGAGGAGAAAGTTCTGGGAGAGGTGTGCAAGCGGCTGTTCCCAGACTGGAGGAGTGGAACCTGTAGGTTCGAATGGCGCCAAGAAAACGGCGGCATAGTGTTCGACAGTATCAACATTAACGGTAGGTGAAAGCGCTTCCTCTTAGGTGCAGTCATACTCACAGGCTGAAGCTTCTCCTGCAAACAATGACTTCTCTTCTAGTGAACAGCAGCCTCGCAGCCAACTACTATGAGGAGATCACCAAGGTGAGGGCAGCTGCACGGACACCTGAGTTTGTGCACGAGCACCTCGCGTCATTCTGTTCTTTCTCCGTATGAAAGCCCAGAGACAACAAAACGCTCATCGCCATCTTGGCCTCCTGTGGCTCCCTGCTCATCATGATCATCATCCTGGCGGTCTGCGCCTCACACCACCGCAGACCTTACAGTGAGAACCAGGTGAGCCGAAGGTTAAGGATGCAGTCTACCTGCTACAGCGGCATTTTAGGAGGGTTTGAGTTTTCCTCTGAGAAGCTTCTGCTTTGGTTTATTGACAAATAGGACCTGGATTTCCGGTCCATCATCCACATCCATGCTGTGTTGAAAGACGTAACATGTTAGGGTGAACATTAACTAGACCATGTTTCAAAGTTGCTGCTAACTTCACCACTGAAAGCTGCAGACTAAACGTCAGATAAGAGGAGTACAAAGAAACAAGAGTCAGAGTTTCAAACATCCGAGCAGGAAAACCCAAAATCTGAGTCAAGTTAAAGATTTCTTTCAATCAGTCCAGGAGGGTTTGACTTGGTTCTCCTTTCTTCTCTCTGCAGCAACATCTGACTGAGGAGCTGCAGACGGTGGAGAACGGTTACCATGACAACCCCACTCTGGAAGTGATGGAGGTGCAACCAGAGATGCAGGAGAAGAAAGTGGCGTTGAACGGCGAGTTCAACGACAGCTGGATCGTCCCCATTGACAACCTGTTGAAGGAGGAGATCCCTGACGAGGAGGACACCCACCTGTGACAACCACACCGGGACACAGTCGCCACTGCGGCAGGATGCCCCGCCCTTGCATTCTGTCATGTAGACATAAACCCAGAGGACATACAGCCGCTCTGTTCTCCGTCAGAGGAGGCTCAGAAACAATCTGTGTGAATTTTTTGAGTTTTTGTTTTCCTTCTTTTTGTTTATGTTAATTCTGGGTCTGCTTTGTAAAAAGCGGTGCATGTTCTCCCTTTCTGCACTAAGAGCTGGACAGACATGGTCATTAATGAGTTGAATGCAGGAGTGTGTAGCTGTCAGACTGAGGCTCAGACACCTGACAGCATCCTTGTCTTTTTAAAGCCCAAACTGACCTACATCAGAAGACTGAGGCCAATAGTAGCACCTCAAAGGCTTATTATGTAAGAAACAGAGGGTGCTGACTGCAGACAAAAATTATGAAGCCAATCAATTCTTTATTTTGGGCCAAAAGGCCTTCTTCAAACTCAGTTCATCTGTCCAAAACAAAGATCTTGCTCTGATCCTATGAATTATTTTTACAAATAAATATGAATCCAACAATTCAAATGTTAAAGAAAATGCAGGTCCCACCCAACAAAACTAAGAAGTTTAGTGTCATTGATGAGAAAGCTGCTGCGTGGGGGTTCTGGACAAATCAAGTTCTCTAGTCAGGAGACAAATTCCTAATTTTCCAGAGGAATTGATGGTTTTTTGCTGCAAAGCAGGTAAACTAGTTGAGACTGTCAACTATTATGTTTACTGAATTTTTTGACGACACCAAGAATCCAGGCAAGTTTTTTTTAAAGCATCATCAACCTTCATGCTCACTTTGTATCCAATAGGCTTTACTGATTGAAGTCCCATTATCTTCTGATCTATTTTAAGTGTCCCTAGTTAATGACGATGATGCCGTTTTTAGCTAAAATCAAAAACCTCTGTCATTTTCTAGGACTTAGTTTCTGCAGAGCAGCAGGAGTTCATCAGAAATTCACCTCCGAGTTGTGGGCGGGACTGTATCCCACCCCTACTTATCATCTATTTACATAATCTCCTGCTAGCTAACCAGCCCTCCCACCCTAACCTAATATCAGCGGTGCAACAAAAACGGGGAGTGATATCAGAGCTATCCAGCTGTACAGTTTAGATCCAGATTCTAGCTCAGACAAAGAAAACAGAGACGTTCATGGATCTATTTGTCTGCAGGTAGATCCATCCGAATGAAGACTTTGGCCCCACCCAGCATATTATATTAAAAAAAAAATCGTCTGCCTCTGATTCACTCCTGAAACACTCAGAAATGATGTTTTAATCAGAAAAATGCCAGAAGAACAGGTGAAAACCAGCAAAAACAACATTTTCATCAGAGTGGGTCTTTGGGACTCGGGTTCATCATCAGAGTAGAAAAACAGAAAATGGAAGTCAGGATTCAGGATGTTCCATAGCAGCCCTGCTCCTTCAGAGTAAATGCTGGTGTAGAACTGACGTGTGAAAATGTTCAGAGGAGATGGTGGACATTTAAAGCCGGATGAAGAACAGCAAGTCCTGAACTTGAGCTACATTCTAGTCCGGACCCATTTGGGCCTCAGAACCTGATCACCCGTCACATGGGAACCAAACACTGTCACAGAAAATAATCATATTCAAGCTTTTACCTTCTCACAGCGACTTTAGCGTCTCACCACAGTGAAAATGGGGGATCTGAGCAGATGATCAGCATTTTTTCTTACCTAAAAATCATTTCAGCAAAAAAAATGGATTCTTTTAAGTCATCAGAGTCCACAGTTCCAATCCTGTTTGCAGCGCTGCAGAGTGTCAGTGCTTTGAAGAGGTCTGGACAGGAGTTTTTCAGCTGCAATGTGTTGGTTCTGCACAGACATCACATGGTTCTACTGGGACAGCAGATCTTCAGCTTCGCCTGATCTGAACACCCTTCAGCTCATTTTGGGTAACACATACAGAAACCGGTCAGCTGGTAACATCAGGTGAATACTGCAAACAGCTGCAGGTCCTGAACATTTTAAAGTGTGGGTTCTTCCATTTTCAGACAATAAACACAAGGTTTTCAGTAAAACCTTACATGTATATGTACTTTACCTGTGTGAAAGGGTATTCCAATGCTGCATGTCTCTGAAATGTCTGTTATTATTTCACTGCTCTTCTGTTGACATAATCATGGTATCAGTGTTTCTCTGTATTTAAAGTTTGTTTGCTAATGAAGCAGAAGAACAGGAGTCTGACACACTGGAGAATGTACAGTTTTGACCTGTTCTTGTACTTTTTCAGATTTGATAATAAAAAACTTCCTTTTAGAAGATGTTAATGGTTCAAGATTCCACCAGGGAGCAGAAACTCAGACTGCACTGAGGAAAACTTGAACAAAATACAATCTTTATTCAGTATATACAGTACATACAATGCAATACAATACTATACTGTTTTCTACACATTCGCTGAACCTACAGATTAGTGCTTCCTCAGGTCACCAGTCTTTCACCCCCCCCCCCCCCATGAATGTGATGCAACAGAGCAAATGTTGCGGAGAGGATTTTCATGGTGTTGTGTGTTTGATTTGTACAAAGGTGCTTGAAATCAAGTTTAATGCAGGAACTGGAGCTGCTTGAAGATCACCACCAAACCACGCCGCCTTTCTTCCTTTACAAGTTCACAATAATCCTTTCAACAACTCGTGTTTCCTCTGCATCAGAGAAAATCAAACCCTCCCAGATGTTGAGTGTTCTCCTGCAGCTTCTACTTCATCTATGACCCCCCCCACACACACCTCTAGTGTGGAGGCCTGAATCATCACAGCTCACTCTGCAGTGACGTCACCTCCTTTTGTTGGCTCACAGACCCTCCCTTTAGACCCCCACATCCTTTCTATGTACCTGCTGCAAAAGAGGGGGGCTTTCCCTGCTTCACTCCTTTCCCCATAGTCAAAGACAGAGCATGTAAGACGGGGGCTACAGACGTGAGGAGCAGCGCAGCGCCACACGCTGGTCTGTGTGAGTTCTGCAACGGAGGCTAGGACCTCTTCAGACAGCTGGGGGTGGGGGGGGGGTGATTCAAGAAAAACTTGACATCTTTAAACAGGTTTCAGTTGTAATCTGTACTCTGATTACCGTGTAGCTAAAACTCATTTAAAAGGATTTGAGGATTTTTGTCAAATTTCAACTGTGCACAATAAAGAGAAAAGATGTCAGAAGAGCAAACTTAAAGGTATTCGTTAGAATTATATTTCAGTTTCACCTTTTTGGGGGGGGAATGTAAAGACGGTTTTGATTTACTGGAGAAAAAAATTTTAGGGAAATACATTTCCCCAAAACTGACTTCATAAATAATACTAGAGTCATTTCCTTCACATACTGTGAGCAAACTCTGGTTTGAAGTTTCTTTGTGAAAGTTTAGAGTTTTACAGCATTTTGGACTAAATCATCATCACAAAGGTGTTAGACGGCAGCCTCACCTGCTCCATCTCACAGCCTCATCCTCACGTTGATATATATGTCCACATCAGGATGCTCAGGTGGTGATTCTTCACTGCCAGATTCCAACTTTAGACTTCCTCAACATAATAAGGCAGTTGACCAGAACATTCACTGTCGTTTGAGAGCAGCTGAGACGCCAGCGATCGACTCCTGTCTGTTCAGGGCATGCAGCAACAGCCACATCCACCTGCAGCAGAGCAGCACTCCCTCTCTACCTGCAGCAGAGCAGCACTCCCTCTCTACCTGCAGCACTCCCTCTCCATCAACGACTTCACAGAGTCTCAAACTTTGTGTGAAGAATCGTGGATCTGCTGCAGAAACTAAAGGAGCGAAATAACCTTCCAGAATCACAGCGACCCACTTCAAAGCTAAAACATCCACCAATCGGGCCACACACATAAATGTGGGTCCAGAGGAAATAGCATTGGTGTGAAGCATGTGTGTGTTTCTGAGCATACCTGTGTGTTTGTATGCATACGTGTGCTCGTGTTTCTTTATGCTGTTTCCCTCAAATGTTTTTAGTTTCGAATTGAAACTCTGAAACTGACAATTTGAACGTGTTCATAGGTCTGAAAAGTAAATGTGTTAGCACTTCAAATGAAGACAAGCATCATTTCAGGGGTTTTCTGCTGGGAGAGGGCCTGCCTGCAGTGAATAATCCAGTACGGTCTTTGCATACCGCCTCATCACTGGGCTGTTGGGGTGTTAAAGGTTTTTCTCTTTTCTTCCATTTGTTAAGTGCAGCTGAACTGCTGTTACCTGCAGAACAAACAAAAGCCAATGAGGAAAAAGGCCAAAAGACTTGGAAGGAAAAGCTGCTATGGAGTCTCTTTAACCAACAAGGAGGAACAGCTGGGAGGAGATTTAGGTTGAGTTGTCATCCATCTTTATAAATACACTCATGTTTCCGGCTCTCTTGGTAAACTTCAAAGCTATGACAGATGAGGGGCTTTCTTATACATCAGCATGGTCATGACTGCAGGTAATCGCTGTTACAATGAAGATCAGTCAAATATCCAAATAAAAAACGTCAGCGAAAATAACACGAGGAGAGACGAGGAAAAAACTCTCCCCTTCACATAAATAAATAACATTTTCTTGCAGGTGACCATAACTTTCATCGCTGCTTTGCTCCTTCCAGGTCCACCTGTAAGGCTGTCATAAACTTTGTGTGTAAAAATCCAGCATTTAGAGAGAAAAAAATCTACAAACAAATGTATGTTTTTGGCTTAAAGAAGAAAAATCTACATGGAAAATCCCAAATGTTACTTTTGGCAGACTTGAGTGGGTTGAACATGCTCCAGAACGTCTTCAGTCATGTCCAACAAGTGCGGCGTCTCTGTATTCGTCTCCCGTGGGCGTGGCCGGTACATGGCCCGCTCAGAAGCAGCTCGGTGTGATGGAGGTGGGCAGAGTGCAATCCAACCAGTGGAATTTGTGATTACAAAAATACCTGGTTTCTGTCTCACATTCGTACACATGAGGGAGTCCAACCAGTTTACTGGGTCAGGTGTTCTAGGGTGAGATGCTAGAGGGTAATGAGGTCTACCAGATTGCCCTTTGGAGGCGTCATGCTGTCTGGAAAGAAGTTGACCAGTGTGTCAAAGAGCTGCGTCCTCTGAGCGTACGTCTGGTCAACGTCGGAGAAACCTACAAGAAGGAGATCAAAGCAACATTAGCAAACGCTAAAACAAGACTGATGATTTTTCCTTGACTGACTGATAGAAACGTGAGCTTAAGCTCTAACAGGCCTCTTGAAGACAGAAACGCTACATGTGTGTGGTGTATTATAAAGCAGCAGTCATCCCTTATGTGATGTCACTGAGCTGCCAAACTCTGGTTTTGGTATGTTTTTGCAGAAGGTACACAGCCCCCACTCCCTGAAATGACCTGGTTTGGATTTGGCCGGTCCCTCCATAGTGACCTTGTGAACCCCTGATGTCAGAAAATCTTAACTGACATAATATACGTTGTGAAGAGGCGGGGTTCAGTTCACAGCAGGGTGGGCAGTAACAGCCTTTACAGTGAAACTGTGGTGAAGGGTTTCTGCCTCAACAACCAGGACAAGGCATGATACATGCGTGACATATGTAGTGTTTCTTGCATTTGTCACTTGTTAATATGCGTAGATGTCAGTCGAGGGTTTCAGCCAATGGGTCTTTGTGTGGCTTCGGTTTTGAGCGATTCAAAAATTTTGCTTGGTTTAAATTACGCAGTTTACGCATATTTTAAGTAGTTTATATGCAATCATTACGTAAATCTTATGCAATTGCGCGTGATTTTTGTAAGATGCCTATGAAAATGTGAGTCTTTCCATAACCGTTCCACATATGTCTAACAGATATTTCACGAATGCACCACTTATGTATAACTTTTATATCGCGTATACGACGACATATTATATTAAAATGACGTAATTGACGAACAAATCAGTAACGTATTGAATATAAACAGAGTATTAATCACGCACGGTTCACATTCTACGTAGTCGTAGCCTCCACGTGTTCCTTGCGTGGGTTATTAGTACCTCTTCCGTGGTTTTAATGTGGTTCGTTAATGATACATCCGTGAAGATTTCATGTAAAAACCAAGACTTTTTCACACTTTTTCCAGGTATGTTCACGTATGACCGATTTTCATCTGTTCAATATTCGTAAAATGTAAATAGCGGCTTTGTGACACATCCTATAGCCCACCTTAGCCCTTGTGCTATCCTATGGGGTCCAGATGACCCGATCCTTACATTGACGTGTTTTTCCTACCATGACAAAGGTGGATAAAGGTGAAGAGGATTTCATGTAATCCATGGACACCAGTGAAGATCACAAACCATTAAAGAAAAGAGGTTTAGCCCACTGTCTAGTGGGTCTAGATGAGCCCACTCCCAATGTTAAAGTGCCTAGGATAGTACAAGGGTTAGGAGAAAGCAGCCCTCCTAAGGTGAGCAGCATTTCCTCCAAACCTCTACTTCATCAGTGAAAGAAGCTCAGTGTAATTCACACGCTGCAGTAATTTAGCCTGAAACCTGTTTTCTATTCTAAATGAACACAGACGCTTACAGACATAAAGTGCAATGCAGACTATGCCCCCCCCCCAAAAAAACCAAACAAAAACAAAGTAACAGCTAACTTCTTTATTTTGCTCTACTGTGATCTAACTTTTGTATGTCGATGTGCTGCAGGGTTAACAAAACTGCAATCATTTTACAGTGAAACCTAAATCTCCTTCCACCCGTCTGTGTTTCTCTACTTGGAAACCATCATTAGAACACAACAGCCAGCACATCATACAATCAGCCCTGCTGACCTTGGGGGAGGGGCTTCGGAGCAAACAGCTTGTTTTAGATGGGAAGGGACTTGGGTAAGTCTTTAAGCACTAAACAACTGCACATTGTTGTGAAGTTTTAGTGGATGGCAACACGACAAAACCTCTGTAACGTCAAATGAATTAAATAACATTAGACTTCAGAGAAAAACATTCACTTAGAACTAACATGCAGAATTTTTAAACAATTGAATGTATTTAAAGGCTGAGATAACGAACACTTCACAGCCCAAACAGAAGATATAAACTCTACAAACTCTTACCCAGAGGAATGAAATCCGAGCCGGACTTGAACAGAGCTGATGGCAGGAGCTGGAACTGAAACAAGGACCAAACATCTAGCGTCATGTCAACACCCAGCTGCACTGAATGAATTTGCCATAAAGTTCATTTGCACTTCCTATGGGAGAAAAGGAGGGTCTGTGACAAACAAACGCACCTCTTTGGTCTCGTCGGGGTCCGTGTGGTCAACGGTGAGTGACAGGTCATTCTGCAGGTACTTCAGAGCGCTCAGCGGCTCTGACTGGGCTTTTTCTTCAAATCTGCAGAGTCAAAAGAAACGGAGGGTAAAAACAGAAGAACCGGCTGCTGATACAGCTGCTAACCACTAGATGGCGATAGAAGCAAAGAACCTGCTGGCCTGCATTGGTAAAGCAGAAAATTTTAATACCATCATTATCTGAAATGTTGCATTTGATGCTTAACAACATAAAAAATGTAAAAATATACTAGTTTTTGTACCATATTTGTTATCGTTTCCAGTAATGTACTTCAACTGTGAGAGAAGCCTCTCTTTGCAGATTAATATTATAATATTATTTTATAATATTTAGCTGAAACGACACAGATCACATTTCTGTGCGAGTCATCTAAATGAACACATTTTAGTATAATGTCCTCAAAATCCTTTAGATTCCATGTTTATTCCATTGAATCTGTGAAGAACTTCCTATTGACAGATTCTGGAAATGTCTTAAGATTGTCAGCCGGACGCCCCAACTTAAGAAGTCGCCAAGTTTGCCAGCAGAAGATGAAAGCTACAGGCCTGTATTTCCTGATGAGGTATCTGCAGTGGCGGAGCAGGTACTCCTTAGAGGGCCGACACAGTCTGAGGGACCAGAAGTCATCGAGGCGCATTTTAGGAGAGCAAGACTTTCCGGGGTTTCCTCCAAACAGATAATGTACCTGAAAGCAAGAAAGGCAATGAAAATGCTATATTGCTTTTGTACACGCCAATATCCAAACCAAAAGAAAGACACGCCCCTAAAAGTGAAACCATCCTATGATCTGGAACATGCAGTAATCAGCAATTTACAAATAGTCCTCTCTCTAACAGAGACGTGTTCATGTGCCAAACAGAGCATAACCAGTTTTACAGTATGTCAACGAAGGAGTTATTTAGGGGAAACATCTCCATTGTTAAAGGGGTTAAACCTGCACAGAAATGCACAAGTGTTCCATCACACGGATGATGTAAGTTATTGAGACAAAGAGGCAGAATATTGGTTTAAGAAGATCCTAGTAGTTTTTCATTTCTCTGTTTTTGCTCATTTTGTTTACATCACATAGAGCTGCGTCAATATCATTTCCATCTACAGTGCATGAAAATCAAAATAAATCTTTTCTGACTAAAACAAAAAAAACATCAATAACCTTTTGTGTACAACGCTTCCTCGTTTAAGGCGGGGCTTACATTCTAAAAAAAAGCCACTGATAGGTGAAAAAGTAAAAGTAGGATTAAGATGTTTCAGGCTGTTAAAACTCCTCAACACTATTTTTACACTTTTCTTAGACAGATAGGAAGTTGACCTTCATAGAAAACTAAAGTCAGGACTATAAAATAAAAACAAAAATCTGATCCTGATCGAAGATTTATGGAACTCTGAACGCATTCTGCAGAGGAGACAGCACGGGGTAGATTGTCAAGGTTAATAGCCGATCAGGATGTAGAACTCAGCGTGCTGCAAAAAACAACAAAAACATGTAGTATTGCACTTTAAAATGTGAAAGATGAACCGTGATGAAGTGAAGGTTTTACTGGAGATGGAAGAGCTGAGTGCAGAATGCATACTGAGCACAAGAGGAGGACAGCATGATGGAGCAGCAGGATAAAGCACAGAAAGAAAGAGGGTAGAAAACGTTCCTGCATAGGAGTCGAGCAGGAAAGCTGAGAGTGTGCCAGTGTGTTACTTTGTGCATCTCGTCGTAGACCAGCTGGTGTGCGAAGCGAGGACAAGGCTCCTCCTCCTGCAGAGTCTTGTTTGGGTTTTCTTTCACTGCCTGGTCATTCTTGTAGACGCATGACCTGAGCAGAAACAAAAACACATGCAGGATCAGGAGCAACGTCTACAGCTGAAAGCTCTATAGCAGGGGTGTTAGAATCCAGGCCTTGAGGGCCGGTGTCTTCCATGTTTTTCCAACCATCCTGGCATTGAAGCTCCTTACTGGCTAAACAAACCTGAACCAGGTCATCAACAGCAGATACGGCAGGATTTCTGGAAAAGCTAGCAGGAGGCCAGACCTTGAGGCCTGGATTTGAGCACCCCTCCTCCAAAGCAACAGAAACACTAGGGAGTGAGGAAACCTGACTGCAGACTCGGACGCTGGCTCACAAATGCACCAGCACAGCATAAAGGTTTATCAGTGATGACTGCATGCTGAGAACAAAAACGCATCCTGTTTCTGATAGGACTGCACTCATCATTCAAACCAGACACGCCACCTGAGACACGGCAGCTGTGTGTGTGAGGAGGACTGTGGCGTGCCCACATGTGTACGAACATGCTGAGGTGTTAGGCGTGCGTGCATGAGTGCTTGTTGCACACGGGATCGTCTGTTGTGGTGAAGATCTCCTCAGCGACAGGCTGGTACATGTCAGTCAACTTCCTGCAAGTGCTGCTGAGGGCATGGCCACGTTGATATGCTGACATGCCAGAAACGGAAGGGTCAGTGTGTCTTACCAGTTATTACGGGCGATGTCATAAATCCAGAAGGAGTTGCGCACGTTCTCCTCCCGCTTGTCCTTATCTTTGCTGAGTCCGGAGAGGACGTGGATCTCATTGAGCTCAGGGTCGATGGTGGCCCTCTGGGTGAAGCCCGTCATCGGAACTGCACCCAAAAAAGTAAAAACAGCAGTGAGGTGACATTTCCAGCACGTCTACTCAGCAGAGATTCGTTTTTACAAAAAAGAAAGCACTACAGGAAGCATAAACTTGCAGAAGATAGAAAAAGAAGCATTCTACATGACATTGCCATAGCAACGAAGAATGAGACAGAAAATAAGCAGAGCAGAAGATGAAAAAAGCTGAATTACGACTTTCCTTTATGTGTTAAAGCATGGGCAAAACTCCAAACACATTCCAATAATCATATTTTTATTACTGCTAAGCCTGTTTGTGCATCAATCAACATGCTTGACACAAAGTAGAAAAAACAAACATTAATAATAAAGACATCTTCGATAATGCTGTCATAATAATCCAACTGAGTATTAGGGCAACCATGACAGAAAGAATTTACACAAAATTACAAGATTAAAGTCGTAAAGTATGAAAAATGTCTTAGTTTTCCAGGTAAGAGCCATGTTATTTGGAAATAAAGTTGGTTGTGGAAGCCTCCATCCACATTACAATGCTAACTAACTCCATCAATGCAGCCATGTATGGTGATGCCATCATAGGAATCCATCTCCCATAATGCATTTGGAGCTCTGTACTGCTGACGGCGTAAACGGTGCGCCCGCCGGAAGTCAAGAATCTTCATTTGAAGAGTTTCCTGCAGATTCTCATGATAATACAACGTTGACTGTTACCTAATTTGCAAAACCAAAGCTGAAGTAACTGTTCATTATGCGCTCCACGTCTCTCACACTAAAACCCCATTTTGGTTCTTTTTTTGTTGTTGTTGTTTCTAGTTTTTTTTTAGTAAACAGCATGTTGACTCATACACTTCTTACTTTAATCTCGTAAATTCTCCACTTATAAAGTTATAACTTAATTTTTTTAAAGTAGTGACTTCTTCACTCATAATTCTGCGACTTTATTCTCATACATTTATTTCATTTTCAGGTGGCCCCTAATACTCTGTCGGATAATATGGTAAAGATGGAATGAGAAGAACAAACAACGTTTCATACAAATAAGGTCTAAATCCTCTTCTCCTCTGACTGTCGAAGCTCCAGTCAAAAACAGAACCTTGAGTCCAGGCCAGCACACCACAAAGTCAATCTAAGGCCGGACTTTCTCAGGAACACCACGGACATTTAAGAATGTGATGGGTTCTATAGGAGGATCTGATGTAGACCAACAAAAATATTAAACAGTAAAAAAGGGAAAGATTCATTTTACACCTAATTAAAACAAACCCAATAATGGAAAAAAAACCTAAATCTTACTGTCAAAGGAGGTCATCTAACAAGTTTAAAAATGATCATAATACAGGAAAATTGGTATAAGGATCCCACTGAAGGACATTTTTTCTCAGTAACAGAGTCCAGAGAAAAGAAGAAAAGGGTCCAGCGACATCAGCAGACCTGAAAGCCCTTCTCCTGTTTGAACTTGCTGCTTTCTCGCTGCCAAAACGCATTCTGGTCTTTCTCTCTGTTATCACTCGCCAATGAATCCCTGCTTTCCTTTTCTTTATTTTCATTTCATCCAGAGTGTCTTAGACAGAGATGAGTTCCAGTTACACTGAGGCCCCATGTATCCCAGCTGAAGCAGCAGCAGAGATTTCCTAAACGGCATCTGAAGTCTAAATGTTAGAAGAGACAAATAAGAAAAAAAGAATACTACACTATTCCTCCAAGTATAATTTAAAAAAAGGCCTCAGAGAAGATGCATTATTGTCATGAGATAAAGGTGAAAACAATGCCAGTTAGGGAGGGTTGTAAACATATGTCCCATAAAGTATCTCCATCTCCACATGAGAAAGTTTGTGCTTCATGCAGCACAACGATGACAGCACATTCCAGCCCTGCATCCTTCCAGCCCTGCACCCATCCAGCCCTGCATCCAACCAGCCCTGCACCAATCCAGCCCTGCGCCCATCCAGCCCTGCACCCATCCAGCCCTGCATCCTTCCAGCCCTGCATCCATCCAGCACTGCATCCATTAAGCCCTGCATCCAACCAGCCCTGCATCCATCCAGCCCCGCACCCATCCACCCCTCAGAGCTGACTGCAGTGTCTTTAAAGGACCCTCTGCTTTTCTGTCATCTGCCAAACTTTGCTTTGTTGATTTTTTGTCTGGGTTACTTTTAAAAAGGGTTCTATAAATAGAATGTATGGACCTGCATTCATTAAGAACCAACTGTTTTCTATAAAATACAAAAGCTTTGACACCTTTCACATCGAGACAACACTAAGATAAAACTTATCAGGAATGACAGATGAAAGGAAATGTCCCAATTCTCTTCCTCTAAAGAGGCTCGTTTTTTCCAGAACACCTTATTTTCAGTCCATCCACTGACCAAACCAACCTTCAAAGGGATTTCAGCCCCTTTACACCATCTGCAGAGCTATGAGGCTCAGGCACAAAGCTGTGCTCCAGCTGACAGACAGCTGCAGACTAAGACAGCGGTGCATTTCCTGAAGGTGTTTTCCATGGACCCACAGTGAGTCTCAAAGTTCCCTTCACAGCCTGCTGTTGTCAGCTGTTTCTTGCCTGTGGATACATTTAGCTTTTACAAAAACTTACAGAGTACTAGTGTTGGATCCTTTCAATACTTTGACATCAAAATGAAATCAGGTCCTGTCAAAATGACAACCACAAAAAACAGGATTTTCTCCTAAACAAGCTTGATTGATTTAGCAGTGATAAAGTTAAAATAAAGTTTTAAGAAAAACCCTTAAAAAGAACAAAAAAAACGCTGATTATGATTTGACAGGTTGGTTATTGGTGGTCCAAACAGATGGGCAGGTTAAAGCTTAGATCTCCTGTCCTTTGTTACTCTGCTTTCAGATCTTCGAGGTTCACAGAAAATCCAGGTATGAACCGACTCTAAACACAAATCCAGCTTTTTATGTCAACTCTTTAAAGGGCCTAAACAATGCAAAATCAACTTTTTGACTTTTTAAGTGTATTATAATGTTCATTCCTCACAAAATACATCCCCAAAGTGGTATTTTGCCATGTTCACGCATCTCTGATTATTCCTCAAAAAACCTGCACTCTGAGAACGAGCGAGTTACGAGCTGATGTAGGTCAGTGAGAACAGCCCCTTCCAGGAAGAGTCTGCGCTGCCAGCCCCGCCCCCAAGCAAACACACACGAAAACACTTTCTCAGTGGAGCTAGCGGTGATCAGCACAACGATTTCCTTTTATATGCACAATGTGCACATCCATCTCTGCAAAAGTTTGGATGTTGTTTGTTTTGGTGGGTGAAACGCAGACACACTGCCGAGGCAGACTTGGATATAGTTTACTATAAAAGGTTTACTGTAAGTCTTCTCAAATAGTGGGTCGCGCCCCTGGATGCGATGCCAGGGGGGGCGTGCAGTAGTAGCGGTTTTAGGCACAGGTAATATGGGCAATTGCTCGGGGCGCAAAAGGGGGGCTCAGTGCTTGGAAAATAATCTGCTCCACTATTGGTTTATCCGTTATATCACAGAGTTTGTAACAGCCGGAAACTGTGAACTGCCGTCCCTGCAGCTGCTCCTGTCTCCTGACACACGCAACTCCCGTGTGTCAGGAGACATGTGTCTGCATCAAGGGGGGGTAGTGGGCCCAGGCTGCGAGGTGGAACGTGCACGCGAGCAGCCTCTTTTGCGCATCACCTGGATCATCAATTATTGTAGACATTTTGATGATGTGTCTTTATTTTCCATCAATGTATTCTTTGTCTGCCTGTCATTAAGTTGGTGTCAGTATTTCACATAAAGACAGCAGGTAATGCAGGAAAACAGCTGCACTTTTGAGATCATAAATAAACTATCCATAATTTAGAAATAAATTCAGCGCAATGTTATTACCCATTTCTTCAGACTAAAAACTTTAAAAATATTGGTGCTGCTGTGTTCATGTTTCAGATCAATATACATTGAACATTGAATTATTTTTTGGTAGTAACCCAGGGCTCGACATAGCCATTTGTCCGCTGGCCCGGTCCTGTTTTTCGAGCAGTGCGGACCACAAGACTTTACTTTTCACTTGTCCGCTCGGGCCACTAAAATATCTAACGGTTTATATATTCTTCACCTTTTTTAATAAAGTAAATTTTGCGAAAAACGTGTAGATTTACCTCGTCTTCATAATTTAGTTTTTCTGCTAGTCCTGTGTTCAGACTTCAAGGGTTTCTATGGGAAACCTTTGATCACTTCTCCTTCTCCCCCGCCTGCGCGCGCGCGGCTTTCACTGCCGAGCACCACGCGGCACGCGCTCACTACTTTTTTTTTCCAAACTTTATTGAATGTAACAATTCAATACAAAACAATGTTAAACAGCAACAACGAAGGCACAAGCCAGTGGGTTATTATTACATTTGATTATAAATCCGACACCGTCACTGAAGAGAGACTGAAGCATGTCAGAGATGTGGAAGACATGGCAGGAATAGATAGGCATATGTTAGATGGAGTAATGGGTGGAATTAGTACTATGGACAGCAAGATATTTAATGAATGCATTGAAGATGAAACTGTATGCACTAAGCTTTAAGCTGAATGTCAAAGAATCAAAGGCAACTCCAAATACCTGAATCTCAGACTCAAATGCAGTAGAATGTTAAACTACTTAATTTTGTTTTTCTTTACAACACTGTAAGCAGTAAGTATTTCTAGTTAGCTGAATGATCTCAGTTAGACCTGCACAATATGAGGAAAACTCGCGATATGCCATATCAGAGATTAAAATTGCGATAACGATATAATTTGCGGTATATAAACAAACAGCAAAATAACCAAATAACCATTCCCAGTTTAAAAATTATACTCCAAATGACCCTCGTTGACATAGGTTACAAACATCTAACATAACAGGGCTCCATCTGATTGGTCAACAATGTGAAGGCATCCATCCGATTGGTCAAATGCATTAAGGGATTTATTTGATTCGTTAAATGGTTCAAGCTGCCATTAGATTGTTTTAACACATTTAAGGTTTATGATTTATTGCGATATTTGCCGTTAGAAGCACCATGAAAACTTCTGAACTAGTGTTACCTACTACACTGCAGTGCTCTCTTCAAAACATCTGAAACAGACTAGAGCAGATTTAAGTTTGATATGGTCTATTTTCAGTCATTGAAAAGTGTAGAAATAAGTGATGTCACCAGAATGCACCAAATTGCACCATATTAAAAGTTTCCGGGGGTGCATGCCCCCGGACCCCCCTAAAGTTGCAAGCACCTGCGGAGCGGCGGGTCCCGCTATGCGCGGTGTCGGGCCAGTAACTTTCAGGCAGGACCAGTAGGTTTCAAAAACTACTGGCCCTGTGGGCCAGTGCAAATTTCTGGGCTATGTCAACCCCTGTAACCTCCAACAATGTTTTTCCATATCTCTTCGCTTTGAGGGCTAAATATAGATGGTAGGTAGAAGCTGCAGGGAGGTAATTTAGATTTGCCCTTGTTCTCATCCTTCTATAAAACCTGCAGACAGTTTTTAAATGTGCTATTTTCAACATAAAAGAAGTGAAGCTTTAAAAAATTCCAACTTTTCGCTGAATTTAATAAGGCTGTGTTGCTGTCAAAATAGTTCATCTATCTGATTTCAAATCACTATCTTGAGATTTTCCTTGAAATATTTTTCCATTTGTCAAATTCCGACCTAGCTAAACCTATAATATAAATCACAATTGCTTACAATGAAAACTAACATAAAGTAGTTTTTTTTTGCCAACTAGAAGAATAAAATAATGATTGATCATTTTTAGTTTTCTAAGTCATTATTTCTTAAGGCAGTGTTAGTAATTGGAGCTAGTTCTTACCCATGCCAGAGTCTTTCTTGGTGCCATCAGAAATGATCTCGACGTGGTCTCCGTCCACATCATAACTGAAGAAATCATTGAGGTAAGTCTTAGACCTCTGACCTCCAAAGACATAGAGGCAGCGGTTTCTCTGCAGTAAAAGATGATCCTAAATGAGTCTTGGGTGAAAATGTTCTGATACAAGGTCGATTCTGTGCAGACTTACAGTGTGGAAGAGCATGCAGTGTCCAATGCGAGACTGAATATCCTCTGGGCCAGCGTTGCAGGAGTCTTCCCTCAGCAGGCTCCATGACCCCGCCTGGCACTGGAAGGCGTACAGGCCACTGAACTGTGGCTCTGACGTGCGGCTGTCCTCCACGCTGCCGTTACACGTGAGGATACGACCGCCAAACGTGTAGATCATGTGCTTCTCTGAGTCCATGCACATCTGTAGCAAGAGTAAACAAACTGTCAACAGTTGTAGCAACAACATCCCAAATTGAAAGCTTTATAAACAGTTTTCCTTTGCCTGTTCTGGAAACTTCAGCAGAAGAAACACAAAACTCTGGAACTAAACACAGTAAGATGAAATTAGACCTCAAAACCTTTTGCGAAGAGAAAATGCTGAGAAAATAACACTCCTGTCATAAAGTAGTTCCGAATACTGTAGGAATGTCTTCTGCTTTTTTCTGGCTGCCAAATCCGACCTTAATACTCTGGAGACACTAAAACTAGTGAATATGATAAGAACGATTCTATTCTTATCATATTCTGCGATTGACGATACGATTCATAGTCGATATCTGTTTGTTCTGAACAATGAACAATCAACTGACCTAAAATGGAAATGGGACATCTTTAGCCAAACGTCAACCAGTGTGACTCAAAGAGAAATACCTGGGTACTAACAGTGCAGGTGAAGTTTCCAGATTTCATGTATTTCTTATAAGATAATGAAGTGGAAACAAAACAAACAAATAAACAAGAATGGATGTCAAACCCATTCACATGTTAGTTTCCTAAAGTTCAGCTCACTGTTGTTTTTCACATCCAAAGAGTGCAAAGGGAACATTATTAGAACATTCTAGCACACAGTCTGGTCACATGTTTTTGCTAAATTCAAAGTGTTTCCACACATTGGACTGGATTGATGGACTGATGAGTTTTTGTTGTCATCACATGTGTGCTGCCTGCTGGGATGCACTCGGTCGTATTTACCTTATATTCAAATAAACCTACTGTACCTCAAACCAAAGGGTAATTTTCCAATATCCATTATTGATTCATCTACCGGTAATTTCAAAGTCATTTTTAAATGGTTCAGGTCAATACCACTAACAACTAGCCTCAGACAGATCAGATGGACCTGGTTGGATCAGAGGAATTGAAATCAATTCCTCGATTAATTGGTTAGTTGTTGCACCTCTACTAAACAGTAATGCTCTTTTATTTTTTACAAACTATTTAGCATACAGATCCTTTTCAACATAATGATGTAGCAGCAACAGTAATATTGTCAAGTGATGAGTAGGGCCGAGTATCACCAATAATTCCCAGAATCGATTTGATTCGCCAGAACCCGGATCGATTCATTTTTGATTCTTTCGACCCACTCTATTTGATTCAATACGTTCAGAGCAAAGCTGGCTTTGACGGAGACATCTACAGTGCTAAAGTTTTAACACTTAAAGCTGGAAAAACAACAGTAAATCTTGAGGTCGCCAGTCAAATTATTATTATGATTTGGAACAAAAAAAGTAAAAAAACAAAATAAAAGTATATTCCGACAGAAATTTGGGGTGGGGTGAACGTAGACCCCAGTTCCGGCTAATGATGTCTTCCCGCCATGTTGTCTGTAACCAGGTCGTCTTGTATTGATCTGATACAGTTCATATACAGTAAATGTATTCGTGAAATAATAAACCAATTGATTGTTAACAACATGCAGCGTTACATGCCTTCTCAAACGGAGAAGCTCCAACAAAAATGTGCAGATTGTTAAGAAACCTACGTTTTAGCATGGCCACTAGGTGGAGCTCTCGCTATCGCTTAATTCCAAAAGATTTGAGCAAAAAACGGTGCTCTACCAACAAATGGTTACTTTAAAAAAATGTTTTCTAAATAAAAAGAGTCTGGAAAATTCATGCCTGTGATTATATAAAGCAGTTCATTTAGGTCAAACGAGTGTTAGCATTAGCCGTCCTATGGGAAATTCCATTATACGTTAGCATCAAGCTAACAGATTTTGGCTTTACTGCGGTTATGCATTAGGTCACGGTAAAAGGAAACGCATAAAAGATCAATCTTTACATTTATGGATTGATTATTAATTTATTAAGCTTGGATTGAATCCGATTGATTAATTGATTTCATCAACCCATGAGAAGCTTCCTGTCAACGGTCTTCTCAGCCACAGAAAAAAGCACAGATAAAGTGACTGGATTATTTTGGATGTTTTTCTAGTTTATAAATGGATCCATGAAGCCACCTTTTCACACTCAGACTGTTTGGGGGGACTAAAAAAACGGTTTTATCAGGAAATAAGAACATTTTCATGGCCAAGTCTTTTCAGATCTGGAATAAGATGTGAGTAACCACTGAATAAAAGACGACTGATGTCATGATCAACTTTTTTTACTTAAGCCAAAGCTCTAAATAAATTGTTGAAATTATACACCGGGGAATTAAAATGTAACTTTATTAACAACAGCACGGTCTGAGGTTATTTTCTGAAGCACTGGGTGAAGGAGAAAAAAAATCAAATCCTGTGTAATAAAAGATCTGTACTTCAGCACCTTCAGGCAGACATCTCTTCTTATTGTCCTAATTTGGATTTGGTAAATGGAATTCTTTGTTTTCTGACTGACTGATTAGTAACGATTCTCTCTGATGTGACAATATATTATCTTTCTTCATTAGACTTCAAACTGTCTGTTCAGATCATGTTTCAGCCAATAAGCAGGAAAGGTGCTGGACGGCGGGCACTGTCTGTACCTGATGGTCGAACACCAGCTTCGGTCCTCCGTCTGCTGAAGTGTCCTCGCTAAGCAGCGTCCAGGTGTTGGCGTCAATGTCGTAACGATAAAAGTCACTCTTCAAAGACTTGCTGTTCCTGACGCTGGAGTCCAGGTAACGGCCCAGAGTGTAGATCTGCCGTCTCTGAGAGTCGATGCACATCTTGTGGCATGAGCGAGCACTTGGACCACTCTGATTGGAACAAAGAAGACAAGCTCTTTTAGAAAACCAACAATAACATTCAACTGCCAAAGTTAAGCCGAGTCACCGGAGGAAATAATTAATCACGAGCTTCTTTTTTTTTTATTTTTTGACTTCCTCCTTACTTCTTTTTCTGTGTCCCTGGAGATGCAGGCCCACTGGTTCTCCAGAACACTGTAAGCCCAGAAGTCTGCCAGATCCTGAGTGCCATCCCAGCCCCCAAACAGATACACCGTTTCTGCAGGAAAAACATTGTTTAGAATCCTGCATACGTGCAGAACCCCAAAACGTGAGGAAACCAGAACATTTACTGATCGGCCTGTTTTAAAAATTCTTTTGGAAAGACTGATTGCATCAAAATGTTGGCAAATGTAAACTTTTAAGTGTTTGAGTATAAAGTACCATAAACTCCGGGTTTTCATGTGCTTAATTAGTTTTGTACATACACAAGCCGCATCAGAATACAAGCCGCTGCCTCGCCAAAGCACGTCCTGACTACCAGAGTGAGCGTGACTCATTACCACACTGTGGGCGGGTACTGCCTTGACTCAAGCTCATGTATCCAAGTACACCCACATCTGAAACAGCATGGACCTCTATTCTGTTCACAAGTTCCTCAGTTATGGGTTTTTTTATTTTATTTTTTTTTAACTTATTGACAATCTAGGTATCATACATAAAATTACAAACAGTAACCATATAATCAACATTACATCCCTGAGTTATGATGAGGAAATTTACATCCGCGATCCCCCATTTCCCATGAGTCTTAGGGGCTAAAGGCGGGGACAACGCCCGGCTCGCCACACTGTTGTACGTGTTTAAGAATGAGCAAGTAGCAGCAGTGCATGGAGGGGTGAAAAGGAACAGCTCTCCTTCCACTTGTGTCGCGGCAGCATTATGGTACTAACGGGTCTGGTTAAAAAAAACACCAGTAAAATAGAGCAGCGGCGACTGAAAAGCGTGCGCCTCAGGGCGATACGCGCGCCTCAGCGCGGCGCGTTCGTCAGAAGTTTCCTTTCACAACAAACATTTGTTGCTCCGCGGACGCCTCTGCGCTCCGCGCTCGCCAAGCGGGCTCCTTGTCTCCCCTTCCTATCCGAAAAGCTCACACGGCGGCTGTGAGCTTTTCAATGCAAAATTCCGCTCAGTCCTTAGAAACGTAAAAACGACCACATGGATTTGTGTTTCCAGTCGTGTCCCGACAAAATAAAGGCTGATGTTATGCACACATATTTACGTGCAGCCAGCCGAGTCACTATGACTCAGAGGTAAATACTCTTCTGAGCATGCGCTGTTCTCTCCGTCACGCAGCTGACCGGCATTTCCATTTACTGATGGGGGATTTTTTCACGCTGCTTTTAACGATTGCTTTTAACTTGAAAGCTTCATCATATTGTAGCGGCGATCACGTGCACGTTGGGTCTAATGGCACCAAAGGATTCTGGGTTGCGGCCGGGCATGCGTGTTTCTTTTTGTTGAACCATGACTGAAGTGTCTAAGACCTGAAGTCAGGTCCATGCTGTTTGGCTGCTTAGAGGTGTGTTAAAAAACTAATGACTTGTGTTTGGTGTTAGATGGAGAATTCAAACCATTCACCGAACCCGAATGTACGTACATGGCGGCCGCCAATTAAATTCATAAATTAGCCGCATCACTGAATAAGCCGCAGAGGTGTAAGCGCAGAAAAAAAGTGTTAATTCAATGCATGGTTACACGGGAAATCCAGTAAAACAATCTCAGACATAAAAAAAGTTCCCTTTGGATCCAAACTGAAATGAACTGCTTTGATTGCAGCAACCTTTAACACTTGTAGCATTTATTCCATTCTTTCATGGTCTATAAAGACGAAGCTGTGGTGCACAGGCAAACACAAGCCCACTGTGATTATTTAGACAACCTCAGAGCCTTCATGGTGGATTTCACCAGCAGGCTCCAAGCGTCGTGGATAAATAAACCCAGAACAGTCACTAATTATCTAAATTTATACCTGTTTCAAAAGTCAACTAGGTGCGTCGTGTGTCTGCTTTGCTGCTTTAAAGAAGCAACTTCTTAGATAAATGTAGACACTCTTGAAGTGTCTCTTTGTCTGTAAAGTGCAGCAGATTTGGTTCTCATTTTTATACAAGAAACAGTGGAAGAAGTTTGTTACAACAAACAGACATGCAACTTGTAGCTTCATTTGTTTGAGTATGAGGATGAATTTGCAACAAAGTGGATTATTAAATCGGGGGGGGGTTACTGGACATTAATCTGCTGAATAAAGACGAAGAGTGCGTCATTTCTGGGATTCCGACAAACACGGTGGGAACAGGTCTGTGTGTCAAAAGGGCCATTTGTTGGACTGCTGTCTTTTTTCCAAATTATACTGGTCATAATGACATAGAAATACATTTGTCTTGGAAAAACTCAGAAAACCAGACCTGGTGCCAGAAATAAACTCACTCACACTGTTTCACATGCACACCGTCACAGACTGTGACACGCGCACTAAGAGACGACCTCTTTTAAAGAAGGAAGTCTGGAGACTAAACAGCAGTACAGCTTAGCATATGGAGTTTGTGTAAAGACATAACTCTGGCTGCATAAGTCTTACCACTCTGCACATCAATGACCATTTGGTGCCCTCCCCTCATTCCTGGCCTGTTGTCATCGCCGTCACCTGAAAAGAAGAGAGGAAGGGGGACACAAACATGAGGGGAATGAATGGAGAAGGGAGGTGTGGAAAGAGTGCACAGTAATGATGACAGATGGAAGGGAGGGGGTAGAAATGGAGTGAGTTTAGTTGCAAAGTGAACAGAGAAATTTGTCAATGACAGAATCTCTGTTGTGTAAATAAGCAGTCTCACTGTTTACGTCGTCTCTGCTGATTTCTTGGCTGCTTGTACCTTTGTTACATTTGGGGATGATCTGACTCCACCTGGGCTTGTACTCCTGCTGGCTGATATACTGGTTAAACAAACCATCTAGCAAGGAAACAAGATCAAAAGTTGTGGCACACAAATGGAAACTAGGGATAAAAACAACTCACAGGTCTATGTATTCATCTGCAAATGTAATAACATTTGGAAATGAACAGCATTCAAAATCTGTGCCCAATACCTTTGACAGCTTTGTCTATGAACTCCTCACAAGCATCAAAATCCCCCTGCAGCACCAGGCGGTCGTGGAGGTGGGTCAGCATGGGGTGCTCCAGCGCTATCCGAGTCTTCTTCTGCAGAGACTCAAAGGCCTCGGTGTAGTTATGCTGTCGGAAGTGTTTCAGGCAGAGGCGGATCGCTTCCTGCTCTCTGTACTGCAAAAACAGAACAAGGTTTGGTGACTCACATGTTTTTTTATTTTGAGATCCTGGATGACCCCAGCTTCTGACAAACAAGCGAGTAAACAAATGCAACAGCAAACTGCCATAAAAATTCAGCTCCAGTTTTTACACGACTGACACCATTTTACAAACAAATAAAACATTTTAACTGCTTGTCAAGTTGAAACTGAGATGAAGCTCCCTCCCTGCAGTCACAAAAGTGTTTGCACAGGTCAACCCTACCCTAACCCTGAAGGAAAAACAATGAGACTGTCTGGATCTCATGTCTCAATGTTGTAATTTGTCATGTATGTTTGCACACTATCTCATAAGAGTTTGATCAATCTTATTGATTTTTAAAAATAAATCCACTAAAAAGTAAAAGTATCTAATGAGGGAAAGTATTCAGAGCCCAGTGTCACCCTTTGTATCATTACAGCCATTTGCTAAAATCAGGAAAAAAAAAAATTCTCAATGATGAAGAAAAGATCTGAGGTGTAAAAATTCCTGCATATTTACAAAAAAGAAAAAATCCCATGGTCATAAGTATTTAGAGCCTTTGCTCAGTATTGAATAGAAGCATCATTTTGAGCTGGTACAGCCACCAGTCTTCATGGAAATGATACAACACATTTGTCACAGCTGGATTTGGGGATCCACTGCCATTCTTCCTTACAGATCCTCTCCAGCTCCCTCAGGTTGGATTGTGAATGTTGGCGCACAGCCATTTTCAGGGCCCTCCGGAGAGGCTCAATTAGGAATAGGTCAGGGTTTTGGCTGGATCAGTCAAGAACAGTCACAGATTTGTTCTTAAGCCCCTCCTTTGTCATTTCAGCCGTGTGCTTTGGGTCAATATCTTGTTGGAAGTCAAACCTTCAGTTGAAGGTCCTGTTCACTCTTGGAGTGGTTTTCTTCCAACATATCTCTGTACTTAACCTCATCTTTCCTTCAAAGGTCTTCTATAGACAGCAAGTCCAGCCGGTTTGATTAAACACAGCTGGACTTCAATGAAGATATAGAATCATCTCAAGGAAGATCAGAAGAAACAGACTGTGAGTTCAGTATGAAACACAGCAAAGCCTGTTGTGGCAATGGGATTTTTCATTTTTACTTTTTTTGTAAATTTCCAGAGATTTCAACAGCTCTGTTTTTTTCTGTTAAGATGGTTCACTCCGTGAACATTACTGGAGTATCAAACTTTCCTGATTTTGGCAAATGGTTGTAATGATTCAAAGAGCAACACCTTCAAAGGGTTCTGAATCCGTTCTGTACCCACGGTATATAAACACTCAGAGCATGATATGCTGCACCCTTTCATGACTGTGGGGGCGCCAGTGGGTGATTCCCCCGAAGAACTATGATCTGGCTTAAGTCATTGCGGCCCTAAACACCTGAAGATCTTGTGTTAGACTGCAATGCTGCCAGTGCTGTCCCTGAATGTTATAAACGACAAGGTACCGTGTGAACAGAGACGGGAACGAGACCCAGCACAGTGCTTCAGCCGGAGTTTAGCTGGGCTCTCCGTCTTTGCAGTCAAAGTGGCAGAGTTATGAAAGCCTAAAGGTCAAACCTGAGGAAAGGTCACAAAATCACAGAATGACCAGCCTTGCTTCTCTTGTGCGAGTGAAAACTCACATCAAAGGGGACTTTTTCAGTGACCAGAGGGGTTTTCTGCTGTGATCTGTGACAGGAAATCTGAAACTTTCTAAAGTTTCACTTATTCCAAGATATCTCTGCCATGAAAACTGCCTTGTCTACAACAAATTTTGCCTTCTGTTCAAAACACTCAAACTGAATGATACCATAAAAGATTATTACACATAACACATGCAAACCTTGTGGCTCCACTAGTATGTGGGAAAGTTTGCAGTCTTGCTGGCTGTGAACAAACAATGTTCACAGCTCACTGACTGATCACAGTCAGACAGGGAGGCTGTGGACCAGTGGACCTCACAGGACACAGAAGGCTCCCGTTAGCTCCTCTGCTTGGCCCAAATCCCAGAGGTACCATATAAGGATGCTTGGTGCACAGGTACGCCTTCCAGTTCTTACCTTGCTGTACCAGTTAAGGCAGGGCTGCACCACATCTGGGTCTTCTATGCCGTGCAGTTCAATGTACCAAATGCTAAAGTTAAAACTTGGACCCCAAGACATCAGAGGCACTGCAGGGAAAAGCGTGGTAAATGTGAGATCATGGTAAACAAGTTTCTGCAGACTTTAGAAACACTTCTTTTACCTATTTTGACAAATCTGCAGGGGAACATCTGCTCGTCAATCTTGTGCTTTAACGTAAATGTCTCCTTGTTGTAATCATTCTTAAGGCCACTGTCAGATGCACAGAAACAGACAACATGACATGAAATTACCAAAGAAGGGATGGCAGGTGATCCATCACTTGATGCATTTCAGAAAGGAGTAAACCGTTTCAGGATTATCCTTTTGATTCTTTATTTCTGTAGGGAAATGTGCCACATTTACTCTAACACATCTTTTAAAAGCAACAAAATAATGAAGTCTATCTGAATGTTCAATTCTTTGTTTTGTTCCCCTTATGTCCAGGACAAACATTGATTGTTGGTAAAGATTTTTAGTTTCCAAAAGTACGAGCATTTCTGATGAACTGAAATGAACTTCAACCCGCTCATTTTCTCTTTTTTTCCCCTTCAATAAAAGTTAGTCTTTATTTAATAAGATGTGTCACATGTTGGTTCAGAGCTATGGATCATTCAAGAAGCATCATTTTAGTGGCAGATGATGGAGGTGGGTCAGTAATGTAGTTTAATCTTCTGCGCAAGGGAGGGACAGTCCAACAGTCCATTATAAATTTTATGGGGGACTTTTTTTGTGCGTTTGTCTGATTTTAATTAACTGCTTGCCAAGTTTCAGTACTTGTAATGTTTAAAGTTAAAAGACAATAGCGTAACTACTACAGTCCAAAAACAATCCGAGCAGACACTGAAGTCACGAGATATTTGCAGGAGGAAGCCCTCGATCTGCACTCTGATCCGCTTGCCTGTGACGGGATAATCAGGCTCGACTCCCACTTCTGTCAAAAGTGGCAGGAAAATATGTGTCTGTATGCGCTACGAGCACTGCATCGGAGCGTGTCTTCAGTGCGACTGGCAACATCGTCACCCCGTTAAGATCCTCGCTGAAACCTGACAAGGTTAACATTTTGGTGTTCCTGTCACGCAACATGAAGACGGACAAATAAAAGCAGCACCACGACTCACTTAAGTGACACTTGTTCACTTTTTGCACTCTAAAAAAGGTTGTTAAGGTTTACCTGTATAGTTAGCTAATTAGTTAGTTAGTTATTGTTACTGTTATTTTTTTGTGTCCTATTAAACAAACTGCATTATTAATTTCCATTGTATTAATTTCCATTTCAAGCTTCGTGCGTTCTTGAGTACGCGATGCGACGCGGCCGCCGGGGGATTTAGTGTTCGGGGAGGGGGGCGGTTAACTCTAACACCGCGATTCCTGCTGCTTTATAACCGCTGTGATCAACATCCCACACCGTCACAGCTCTACGTAAAACAATATACTATTGAACATTGAACAGTTAAATGTTTAGCAGTTTATCAATTCCACACACAATCGTCCTGAATCAACCAGCACCGAATATCAGGCCACTCCAGTCAGAAAGATTTGGACGTTCAACATCCAATATCTGATTCACAGGCTCGGTATCTGTATATGGGTAGATTTTCCCATTGACTCCTCTAAAAATACTCACTGCAGAGTTCCCAACATTTGTCATAAATATAAAGCTCTGCTGGAACTAGAAAGGGAAACAAAAACTGATGGGTCCTTACCTGGACAGAAGCTCTGTCATGTTCTCCTCACTCATTCCACCAAATACTTTAAATTTCTTCAGGTTGCAGACATGGGTCTTCTCATATTTCCCAAAGGTGATGCTCTGAACTATTGCAGGCCTTTCCAATTTTAAGATTAAAAACTGGTGTGAAAAAAAAAAAACAAGCAGAAGATTGGAGGTCAGAGTGACAGTGTTTTCACACTGTGCCGATACCGACAGTTGCTTTTAATGCAGTCTGTGTGAGGCTTTGCTTGGCAATTCCATTAGCACATTGCGGTAAATATCCCGGACCAAGGAACGTCAAATATAATCGAGGACTGGATCTGCATGACAGCCGTACTCTCCAGAGTCAGGACATCTAATGACAAATCTGCTGCATCCATTATGTCTGACAGCTGACGCCAGCAGTCCGAGGACTGATATCAAAGCCAGCAGACAACATCTTATATCAGCTGATATCAGTCAAAAGAGAAGAAAAAAAAACACTTTCCTTCCACTGACATGCTGAAGAATCGTTACCTGAGTTTTTATGGGCAATAAAATTAATGATAAAAGGAGCTCATTGGAGCAAACCTGTGACTGATCAGCCCAGATGCTCGGCTTATGTTGAAGGATATCAGATTCTCTGTCATTTGGCCCAAGCTTTGTTTTATTTGTAGACACGACAGGAGCAGAGCCTTTCCTCTGTCCTGTCGAGACTATAAACCTGGGACTTTCCCTCTAAATACCAAGACAACAGAGCTGGTTCAGTGTTTATGTCTGTATTTGTTTTTGGGAAAACTTCTCATTCTCTTCTATTTTTCCCCGCTCTTTCTGAGGAGGTTTTGGCTACACTTTTCCTTTTTTTTTTTCTTCACCCACATCTTTCCGGCAGCATCTCTCAGCCCAATCAGAAGAATAAATAAATAATTAGAATCTCTTTCAGATAGAAAAAGTCTGCTTACAGTAAAAACCAAAAACTGAATTCCAGCCATCTCCCTTAGTTTACAAACTGTAGTTTAGAAGACTGTTGAATAAACAAAAGAATTCTGACATTAAAGCATGCTACTGTTAACCTCTGATTGGCTCTTTTGAAAATGAACTACTGGTAGTTTGTGTTCCTGGCGTAGTTATAGTTCCTTTCAAGCAGGACATGCACAGCAAATCCTAATCTAATCGATCTGAAAACTGCGGATGTGGTCCAACAGGTAGCTTTCCACACTGCCAAGCTAGTTTTTTCATTCAGAGCAGATACATTTCCTCTGCAATGTTCCATTTCTTCTCTTTTTTACTTGTCCTATGTTGGACAGATGTCATCTTTTGAGACACAAGGTGAATATTTGTAAAAACCCTTTTAATACAGTGTGCTGGAATGTTCTAATGTTCCCTTTGGATTATTTGGATGTGGAAAAACAATGTTGGGCTGAACTTTATAAAACTAAAATGTGAATGGATTTGACATTCGTTGCAGGACCATTCTAGCCCATTTCTCTCAGAGTAAAACTCAGAAGGAGCAGCAAAGTCAATAAAGAGAAGTGCAGGTAAAGATGTCCTGGATCCATTCAAGGTCCATGAAACGGATCCTATAGGATCGTTCAAAATACATAAATATTGACTATGAATCGGATCAGGAAAAAATCTGATAAATCATGCCCACGGATTGCTAAACTGTGTCTATGGATTTCCAAACCATGCCCACAGATTAATAAATTGTGCTTGTACTGTTGCGTAGTCTCTGAGCAGAGCAGCTAGACGCGCAGCTTCCTGTTTGTGAGCAGGAGAGGGTGCTTTGCTACGGTACGGAGGAAGCTTCTGACCGCAGAACAGTGTATCCTGGGAGATTTGGATCTCTAAGCAGAGGAGAGGCTTTGGGACGGGTAGAGGTGGCTTTTGAATGAACAGTCCTGAGAAACCGTGCAAACAATCATGTCAATTTGTGTTACCAGTCGGGTCCAGACAAAATAATGACTGATGTTATTCCAGTTTAAGTTCATCCACGGCTAAATGTTGTTAGCACATATTAACTTAATCTTATACCATGGTCCGGGTGAATACTCAATTCTGATTGGGTGCTGGGTGTGCGTTAAAAAGTGATAACCGCACGCCCCAAAAAGAAGTTCCGGTCACCCATCTCAAATCTCCAGTATCACTGCACCAGCTTCTTTAAAACAACCTTTAGCGTCATAATCTGGACAAAAACAAGCGGTAAGAGATGAACTTTCTTTCTGAACAGATGCTTTTTTTAACCCATCGGGACGATCAGCACACATACATATATACATATATATACACATATATATATACACATATATATATACACATACATGCATGGATTAATTTAATTGCTTAATTGATTAATTTGTTGCTTGGTATTTGCCTCATTTGTTTCTGCTTTGGTTTACATTCCTACGTGAAGATGTGTAAAAACAAACAACCAAAAAGAATAACCTGTGACAACAATCTCCTCTCAAACTGTTAGGAATGTGGCAACGTTGTGAAGCCAGCTACCTGAACTCTCTGCACTCAGAAACAAATCTTAAACACAGGTTTACACTCATAATCACTTCATATAATACAAGTAATTTAAATGATAAGAATTATCTACATTTACAGATTTTTTGAGGTTGACTTATTTTCTTGAGAGTTCAGAGATAACCAGCTTCACTATCTGATTAATTCAGCAGACAAGCCTACCTGTGGAGGGTAGTTGCTCTCAGAAGACCACCTGGAAGACTGATCGTTCGGTTTATCCACCAAAATATTCCTAGAGAATAAGCAAAGCTAGGTTAGGAAACATCAATCATCAAAGATACATGCAGGTTTGTGAGTAGCAATCATAAAAATTCTTTTTCAAGGTCGGCCTTTAATTTTTCAGCAGATAAATCATCAGAGGAGATGGCTTCAGAATGGAACAGCAGGTGCATTTGGAAGGTTAAACGGACCAGGCCAAAGATCACTGACGGAAAATATTTGGAACTTCACAAACCCAAATTTTTTATATTTTTCATACAGATCTTAAAGAAAATCAAACTTTTTACCAATATTTTGCTCCGAAGAATTCCCAGATTACACACAGGCCTGTTGATATAGCGTAATGTCAGCAGTTTTTGGGAGTAGTTTCACTATCCCTTCCTAACCCTCAGCCATAAATTCACAAATCTGACTAAATAAAAATTAATCAATGCTAAAAACAAAAAAAAAAAACTAAAGTATGAATTAATTGTAAAATGATTAAAAATAAAATTTTCTTCAGCCACAGAGACAAAATCAAGGGTAAAAAGAGCTGATTCGGCTTCAGAGCCTCGGCTTCAGAGCCTCGGTATATATAAAGGACCAGTTTGCTTGTTGATCAATCAGTAAGGCCTTTTGTTTTGCCTCCCTCGTCAACAAAGGTCATTAGGAGTATAATTTTTAAACTATTGCAGTGAAATGGAAATTAGGTTTTTGGTTGTTTTGCTATTTGTTTACATACATAAATTATATCGTTATCACAATATTAATCACCAATACTCGCATATGAGTTTTCCTATATCGTGCAGCCTAATATATATATATATATATATACACACACACATACACACATACACACACACACATAGTGGACTATATAGTCGTTTGCCATTTTTGTTGTGCTGTCCGAATCTGTTAAATGAGTGCCCTGGAATTTTTAAGTGTCCATGATGCTCACTGAATGGCGAATATAGACCACAATACTGAATCAAGAACAATTTTTGCCAAAAATGTATTTAAATATTTTTAAATAAACCATCAATGTATTTGTTTTAAATGTTTTAAGACAGGGGACTGCAAAATAATATTCGCAAAATGCTCATATCAATTAGATTTTAACTTTGTGAAATCGATGTCAAAAAAAAAGTAGTGAGCTTGGTGTCGAATTGATTCTAAAATTCAGGGGTTAGGGTGAGAATTCGGACAGAGAGGCCTGAACTGAGACAGAGACCATTTGGATAAATATGAGGATTGGATTGTTAGAATCTAGACAGAGGTCCAGCAACCTGCTGCTCGGGCCATGCAGCTCTTTCATCCTTATGCTGTGGCTCTCTGTGTTTTTGTAAAATAACTATCATGTTCTAAAATTTTCGTGGTTGTGTAGTGCAAGCGGGCAGGAGGAAGAGAGTGCGTGAGCATGCGGAGGCGGCGTGTCTGCAGCTGTGAACGCCGACCAGAGTCTGTAATGGGATGGAAAGTTCTTCTAAAACGACAGTCAGTGGTGATCTCATAGTGGGCACCCAAAGAAAAAAAGCCTATTTTTCTCCTAGACTCTAAACCACCATTTCTGCGTAAAAATTTCTTAAATTTGCATTAAGTTGCCTTACCTCCTGTCAACTGTCTGCTATGATGACCGTATTTTCTTGGCTATGTATAGAACATGTGCTGGGGGGTTGCATGCAGGGGAAAACAATTGGAACTGCAGAGGTGTAGAGGTAGAAGGCGGGGCTTAGACTCTCCGCTTGTTATTCCAGACCCGCAACAAACTAAGCTTCCTAATAAAAAATAATTTTCATCCATAAAATTAATATACTTTATTAGGTTTACTGGATTTAAAGAAAAAACAAATATAGAAATTAGTCTGCATCAAAGTAAATGTTTCCAACTCATCTTAACTGTGGGTTTGACAGAAATGTCTATTCAAGGTTGTGGGAAATCGACAAAAGATCAAAGGAAACATCACGTTCATAAATAATTAAAATGAATAATTAAATAAATATCCTGACACCACTTTGAATCAATACAAGTATCGCCAAATGAACTATGGCGATATATGAAGTGAGGAAGGATTTTTTTCTTTTAGCCCCAGTGTCGTAGCTCCTGTGCTTTCATTTCTGTGGGAAAGGATCCAATGGAAGCTCTTGGGGCGTTCGGGTTGCAGACCTGATCTAAGACCAATCAGACGGCTGGTTGATGGCAGCTATGTCAGCTAAACTGAAACTTATAAGAGCAAAATCGAAGATAAGAAAAGATAAGACAGCGCATGTGAAAACGTTTGTGTTACGGTAAAATATTTTTTAAACGAAAAAAGACAAAAATTAAAGCAATAAAAACTAAAGAAAAAAATGATTTTCGTTTGCAACTTAGAAAGTTTTGTGTGCAACGTGGTGGCATAAATATATCACTCCATAAAAATTCAAAAATTAATGAATGGATCAAAAAATACAGCATGAGGTTTAATAAGGAATTAACACCAATACATAAAGCCTCAAAAGCTGATTTAGCATGATATGGGCCCTTTAAAAACGACCATGTAAAACAATTTGGCTGCACAGCATTTATATACTTATTATAAAATTATAATATTTTCCCATATATGTTTTTAGGATATATTGGGGTTAACAATAGCATGTGATAGATATAGCAACAAACCTGAAGTATGTTCGAATGGAATTTAATACATTTTTGTGTCTTTCATCTTCTTTTGTAACAGAATTTCACATAAAACAAACGATGGAGAAAAAACTCGAAATGTTTATGTTTAGCATCACAACAGACTGTTAGCTTCCACATTCTACACTTGACATGGTAGGCCACAACAGCTTTCACGCCACAGCGAGAGCTGACACAGCAATCAGTTATACTGCTTGATGTTACATATCTCAATGTTTAATGAGAATTAAATGCATGAATGCGCTGAAAAGTTTGGCAGTTCGCTTGTCAGGTCTTGTTCAGAACGCTCATTAGCATAGCTGAGGTTGAATGAGATACCTTACCATCTTTGGAGTCCATGTGCCGTTAAATATTAGTATGCTTGGTGCCGGTGTGCAGACGGCCGCACCAAACTACCAAAATGTTTTAAATTCTACATTTCTACCCTCCGCTAATTTAAACAACCTCAATAAGACCCTGAAGTCATATTGCAATGGTCTGTTTTTCTATTAAAAATGTATCGTTTTGTTATCATTGCTAACTTTACATAAGATAACCCTCAATTACATATAACACGGATACCAACACGTCATCATCAAGTTAGGTGAGATTGGCTAAAGTTCCAGGATGGTTTTAAGACTGTAATCACTATCGCCCGCTCCATCTGACAAGCTGCTCGGGCGTTTAAGTGTCGCCGAGTGCTAGCGCAGGTCAAACCAAACAGACACCACCGCGACAAGCTAAACTGGCTGAGCGGACCCAGAACGAGGCAGGCCAGGCAGGTCGGCAGCCATCAGCAGAAACTGAGCGCACCTACCTGGTACAGATATTGCGCTTTTGGACATTCATAAATCTCACTCTGGTAAATATATGTCGAGGTAGACTCCATTTAAAGGCTGTGGTAGAGTTCTGCTCTCCGGGCAGCAGCCATTTTGATGCATGAAAAAATAGATAGCAGAGAGGCTAACAGGAGACGAGCATGACGGACTTGAGACAGTACGCGTTTTATATTTGATATGTTTATCATACTAAAATCTGCTGCATTTTCAAACCAATGTTGTAAAAAAAAAATATATATATATATCTTATATATATATATATATATATATATATATATATATATATATATATATATATATATATATATAACTTTTATATATAACTACTTTTATACTCTCATCGTAACTTTTTAATAAAAGTTTTGAAATGTTGATTCTGAGACCAATTTTAGAAGTAGTTACCCTGCTTAATGTAATATCTGGAGGAAGGAACCGAGAAACAAAACAAAAAACCATCTCTTCATCCTCTGCCAGTGTGGTTTCTTACAAGTTGGTTCTCATCAGAAACATGAGCTAGGTTTGTGCAGGATTTTTGATATTTACTAGCTTTTCTAACAGTTTGACAACCGGATAATAAGTTTACCGATAAGGTGACAATTTATCATGGAGAAGCGGACAAACCATGTTGACCAGCCCACATCACATGGCCCCACTCAGTAGTCAGTATACGAGCAATATTTCACATGGCCCAGTGGTGTCACACAAAACTCTGCAGTTGTCACTGGATTCAGTTCCTATGTTCTTTTGTGAGAGAGACCAGCCATTGAGCGTTGCTGTTGTTTGCTGTCTTTCTCCACATACTTTTCCAGTATTGTTCATTCCAGCCTTGGTAGGTCTGCTCTGCTGTTGTGAAGCCCCCTCCACACAGGTGTGTTGCAGGATTGAGGTTGAAGACAGCCTCAATTTTATCAACCTGGCTTTCATTTTGAAGCAGTTTCTGATGCGCTAGGGTACAAGAATTCCCCTGTACCTCTTGGGAAATGGATTTCCTTTATGGACCTCTCTGGGCCTCTTTTATGAACACATTTTAAGACAGTCATCAAGCAGTGAAATACATTAGATTAACCGAAAAAGAAAGCATAAGCCAGTTTTCATGTGAATCACATTTTGGGACAGTGATAAAATTTTACTTTCAATGCCTTATACATGATCTGCATGAAGCAGAACATAGTCTTATGTAGAAATAGCATTTTTTTGAAAATGTTTTGTATTTCTTTCGCTTTATTTATAATTAATGTTTGAGCCATTGCGTGTTTCCATATTTAGAATAGAACTTTATTGATCACACAATGGGAAAAAAGATTTACCACAGCCCTATAAAAACAGCAGATAACAAATAACACCATCTAAACTTGTTTTTGTCCCTTTCTGGGTCACTGGGCTGCCGAACCTATCCAACATCTTTTGGGGTAAATTGTTTCGGACTCAGTTCGAATCTGTTTTCTTAATCCTCTTCCACTGAAAATGTGTGCAGATGATATTCCTGAGCGTTCGTCATGTTACTATGTTTTTTTGTATTCTTTGGTGGTTGTTTTAACTGATGATGAAAACGAAGGCGGATGCGTGGTATCGTTCCTGACGATTGGATGGTTGTGTAACAAGACCATTTCTGTACAGACAGCTCGTGCCTCTCGCTTGCAAAGTGAATTGCGCTATAAAGAAGAAATGAAATATTTATATGATTGTCAAGAATCAAACAAATGTGAATATTTCAGCTTTCGTTAATAAATTTGATTAACAGTTGAATATCTTTATAATATAAGTAATTATTCTTATTAGACAGTGTGAAACGCTATAATCTATCTATATGACATATTCAACAGACATTTTATCGTTAGCATACAGTTGTATTTTCTGTTTAAAGATCTAGTTCGTGCTGTAAATATTCTCGTAATTGAATAATTTGACCTGTATCAAGCTTGCTGTTAGCGATTTGAGCGCTGGTAATCTGGCATTTTGTGATCAATTAATGCTCGTTAATTTTGTTTGATCAGATGTAGTGGTAAGGCACGTGAAACCAAGTGGACATGTCAGACCTTGAGATAGCTCAAACACCAACTCTCACCACCAATTTTGTAGAACCCCAGAAAGCCAACTAAGAAGATATGAAATGTCTTAAAGATTAACTGAGTCCAGTTGACTGCTCCAGAACCTGCTACTTGGATAAAAGCTTTATAAAAAAGGTTTAAAGATCTGCTGCATGTATATCTTGAATGTTTATACAGCATTCCTACCATGACGAGGGTGGAAAGATTTCATATAATCCATGGACACCAAGTGAATCACAATCATTTGAAGAAAAGGTTCAGTGCACACCCATCTAAATAGGTCTGATATTAATAGTGATAAAAGTACCTAGAGATGCTAGGAGTTGAAAAAAGAGCTTGTGATAGAAAATAGCAAACAATTGTTAAACCATTTTATATTTGAGTTTTGTATTTTGTTTAGTAACCAGCCAGATAAGTGGCATTGTTAGCTGTTCAGAAGTTCAACATGACTTTCCCTTTTAGAGAGGTCATGGTACACTCAGAGTTTAATCAGAGCAGCTTTTCAAAACTTAAACAGGAGGTCAGGTTAACTTGAAGCAATATGCAAAGCAATACGTTTGCTAAAAAATGATCAACATTTTGAGTGATAGAGATGATATCTTTTAGTTTCTCTTTAGTAGGAAGAGAGAATCTTACCATATATTCCTCATTCAGCCTTGATTTGATAATGGAACAGAACAAGCCAGCAAGTGTCATCACGCTAAACCCAACATTGAAAGACTTTCAGGCTGAAGCATGGACTGAGTAATGACTTCATGACTTAACAACCACGTCCCCATTCAGTGTCACTGGCTGAGTGCAGTTACAACAAATAAAGAAGAAGTATCAAAGAAATTGACAAAATGCTTTCTTATGACAGAACCAAACCACTTGAAAAATATTTCTCCATGAACTCCTGCAATAAAAGGTAAGCCTCAATTTTCTTGATTTTATACCTTAACCATGTTTAAAATTAATTGGCTAGGCTCTTTTTAGAAATCCCAGCTCATTTGGAACACTGTATCTTCATGTTTTGTAAAGTTGGTGGTGTTTAGTTTCTTTCTCATGTGTAATTATGATGTATGTAGAATCCCACTAATTATCTGCGTTTTACCTTAAACGCTACTCATGAATTCCCTTGTATACAAACACAGCTTTTCTCACAATACTCTATCTGGGAATAACAGAGACATTTTATATAAGCATTAAATCACTCTTCACTTAGAACATTGGTTTGAAATAAAAAGATTATTTTTGTGTTTCAATTATTTAACAACCAGGGCTTACTTTTTAACATGAGAATTCTATCTAAAGTTTAACTTCCCTGTTCCCCCTTTAGAATATCTTCAGAGTGTTTGGAGCTATTCCTCAAGATTTATCTTACATGCTGTTTAAGTTAAGAGTTCATGTTGAGGAGCCTTTTCTACTCTCTCCCATTAATACTCCTGTGGGGAAAATATGTCTGACCGGTTATCCCAGGAAAAACAGCAAGCAATAAGAACATTATTATTTCAATCAGCGATTGTTTCCTCACCTCGTTGCATGTCTTATTGGAACATATTTGTTGCAGACATTGCATGGAAGGAGAGTTGCTTAAATACCTAATAAATTTTAATCACCTAATAAGGTTAAAGAAGTTTCTTTTAAGGTCTCATAGAATTTATCCATCTAAAGCGTTTATTCAAAATAGATTTAAATTGAACATTGAGACATTTTGTAGTTTTGGTTGTAATTCCCCTGAAACAGTTATTCATCTTTTCTGGTATTTATCCCAAAGTGAAGGTGTTTTGGCAGAAGTTGTGTGATTTTATTCATGACAAAATGTATTCTTGTTTTGTTTTATTCTGGAAAGATGTCTTGTTGGGTCTAATATAAAGAATACACAAAAGGACTGGTTTACTTTTAAATCTCTTGTTCATTTTGCTTCATTCCATGTCCATAAATGTAAATTTTCTGGCAAAACCCTGTTTCCTGTATTCCTTTCTGATTTAAGTCAATATATCAACAGTATTCGAAATTCAGAGAAGCAAAAAGCAATCAGAACATTGTCTGTGTGTGATAGATTCAATATTTTTTCATAGAGTTTAACCCCCTGGATTATTTCTATTTCTTGTTCTTATTTCTATTCTTGTTATTCTGTATGTTACAGATGTGTATTTGATATATGCTGTTTGTTTTTTATTGCATACCTAAAAGTACTTTCTTGTAAAATGGCATAATGTGCAATAAGGATTGCAAAAAAAAAAAAAAAAATAAAAAAATAAATAAAAAAAAAAAAAAAAAAAAGAAGTGTTTCCCTTAAAGGGAAACAGAAATAACCAAGCTCAGAGTACCAAAGAAATCCTCTGTTTAGAAGACAGTTATTAAAGAGACAGCAGGATATCCTGAGTCCAGGCTTTCTGTTTAAAAGCAGAATGACTGAGTCTTTGATTGGATGGTGGATGATGACTCCAACCTTATTTTGAGTGAATCGTCTGCTAGTGAACTTTCTGGCTTGATGACATGAGGACCATAACAACTGCATTTCTCATAAATGCACATCCAACACTTGGCTGGGATTGCTTTCACTTACTGTAAATCAGTTTCTCTGCCAGTGTTTTTATCTATTCTGATCACCAGCTGTCATCAGACGAGAGGCAGCAGACATCCTGCACAGATCGCCAGACCATCTACTGATTTTAAAGGAAAATTTCTATTTACATTTGAATAATTTACATATGTCATAGTTAACAAGGAAAATCTATGACAGTCTACACACTGTACTTAAAGAGCTGTGAGGAAAATGGTCTCAGCTGTGAGAAATGTCAGAAAAACCAGACTTCATGTTTCAGTTGTCATATGCTGCAAAAGGAAACCCAAACAGAGACTGGGAAAATCACTTTGAGTTTTTTTGGGACTCAGACCAAAACGTTTTCCATATTAACACTCTAAAGTCTGATATTGTTCAGTTGAAAACCCTGATAACAGAACACAGGTAAGATTTACACTAGGTATTAGCCACATAATATTAGCATGGTGTCCTGTATCATAAAATCTGAATAATCAAGTGGTCCTGTTTCACACTTTTGACAGCAAACAAGACTGAACACCACAACAACTAAACCTCACTGTCACCCGAGCTGTTCAGTTTACTGAAAGGCTGAACATTTCATTTGGGAAAGAAAAAATGGTCATTTCAATCCCCTATGACAATAAAAAAAAGTTCCAGTTGTATCTTAATTATGATTGAAGTTTTTAGCAAATCCTGCAACCTAAAGCCTTTAAAATACATATTTCTAAAAAATATCTGAATCTGTGTATTAGTATATTTTTGTTCATACATATTCATTAATCATTCCAAATGGTCGGTCCATTCCTTTTTTTTGTGTTTATGATGGTTATGGTTCTTCCAGACAGACTGATTCTCATATTGGAGCATTAAACCAATTTGCATTTTCCAGCTGTCCTTTGTTTGCCAGGCAGAATTCGGAACTAAAGGCCTTCACAATCAGTTCTGAAGGGCTTCTAATGCAAAATCAGTGTCGAACATTAATTTCCTTCTACCAATCAGATTTTGACTTGGTGACAGCAAGACCTTCTAGAAGGCTTAGGGAACATATTCAGACCTTCTGATTGGACAGAAGTTTCAGGAAAAATGTCCTACCACGCAGCCCTACTCAGTTTGACACGAAACCATGTAGCACTTGCAGTCTGTCTCCAGTTTAGAAACAATGACTGTCATTTTACACCATTGCTGATTTTGCAGGAAAATCTCCCGCAGAATCTCTACTTGACTTCCTGCATCAGAGAATATTTTTACCCCCTCTGGGTAATGCGGGACAGTAATGCAAAAACTTTTGCAGTAAGAAAAAAAAATGAAAACAGGTAACACAGAAATGTGAAATGATATATGATCACATTAAAGATGGGGTTATTTGTTATTGTTTATTCCTTCAGATTTGATCTTCTTTAAAACTTTTGCTGTTACAATAAACTTCAAGACATTTTTCTTTATATGTGACAAGTTTTAGACTAAACTGATTCAGGCAAATTTGGCAGGGACATGTTCAGAGAGGAAAAAACAGATTTATGAAATTACATTTCGACAGTGTCTCCTCCTCATTAAAGTAAAAATGAGCTCAACTAAGATGAATTTGGCATGAGGACGCGAGGCAAGCTTAGTTTCAGGAAATGCAGAATCATTTTGACTAATGGGTCTCAGTGTGGAGGAGAATGACCTTTAAAATGGGGTGTGATAGAAGGTGTTTTGTGCTTTTCTCTCTAATCAAATCATCTGTGTTTCCCAGTCTGAGTCATCCTGTGATGAAGTCAGCCTCAGGGTAAAAGCTCCTGCAGGATCATCTACACTGGTCACTTAAACACCCGAAACCTGCTTTCTAGACAGCCATGGATTTTAATTTGACGACATTAGAATCGTTTCTGAAGTTTTGGGATCACTTTTTACTCTAAACAAAGTATAAGCAAAACAAAAAAAGGAAAGGCCGTGGATGTTTTTTTGATGTTAGCGCCCACAGACAGAGACCTGTTAACAAACAAATGGTGACACAGAATTTCCAGGGCTACTTCATCGATGACCATCGTCATCACAACATCCTCTACAAATGTCCTTTCAGACCACCCCCGCGTGCATCATCTTTCCGGGAAAAGCCCTGACAGAAGTGTGTTGCAGACAGCGCTGCTCCCGCAGCATCTTCGCTCCCGAGGGCGCGCGCCGCCTGTTCTAAGCGCGCGCGTGGAGCCATCACATGGGAGGTCCCTTTAAGTTTCCATTGACGGAGGCCTCAGCGTGTCACATGGACATGGTAGAATGAAAAAGCAGGAACACCAAGCGCGAGCGCACAGTCCTGATGGACAGAGACGCGCAGTCATTTTAGGGGGGCGGAGTCGGTCGAGACCAGGGTGGGCCGAGCCGAACGGGACATCTGCGCTGCACCTGCGTGCTGTAGTGCGGTGTGCCGGAGGGAGACGATGTGCTCAAATTTCCCCTCGCAGAGGAGCATCAGAAGGAGCGCCCCTCCCGTGAGTGGGGATTCTTTATTTCGTGGTATCGATCGGCGGTGCCTGAGTGCCTTTGCGCCTCATCCCAGCGAGAGGATGATGAGAAGAACAAACTGTTTGTTTTATTTCATCAAACCGAGGGGAGCCGTGCTCGTGAGTGTTGTCTCCCCCTCCGTGGTCGCCAGTGTCCGCATTCCAGGTGCTGTTGCGCACATAGAAATAGAACTAGGAAGTAAACAACCGGAGGAGCTTTGGGACATCCCGCCCCTCTTTACGAACCAACCTGAAGCCCCGTATCGCCAAAAGGACGTATTGAAGTTGTTGGTAACACAGGAGGACGATGATGGCAGTTCCACGGGATGTCACGCAGAGGGGGGTGGGGGTGTTTTATGTCATGTCTCTTCTAATTCAGCAACTTTAATCTTGGGCCGTTTGATCCCCAAATTTGTGGGCCTTTTTTTAGTATCACAACTACGTCAGAGCCCTAAAGCTCCTATCTTCTCCTTGTTTGAGGTTAAAGTTCAATCAATACGCTGAGTACACTGGTGCCCGTTTTCCTGCAGGACGCTAGTATGCGCGTTTCCCTCAGTTTTGTCTCACCAACAGGCTGCCAGTCACTCCAGATGTGGCGCCAACGCACACACCAGCCAGCATTAAGCTGATTCATGACAGGAAAGTTGCATGGTGCAACTGCAGACCGATTCTCCCCAATCAACTGTAAATACCTGCACTGGTGAATCAGTCTCATGTTTGTGAAAGCAGTCTCACTTCAGATCACTTCAGACCACATATGGATGTTGGAAAAAAAATTTTTTTTACTTTGATCTAACTTAATTATTTGTTCCAGTTAAGATAAATCTTTTTTTTGTAAGTCAGTTTAAAAATTACACATAGTTTTCAGACAGTTATTTTACTTTCATTCGAGTAATTCAATTAAGTAGGTGTAACTTTTTGGTGCTGCTGTTAGATGCGGCCGCAAGGATTGTGGGATATCATTAGCTTTGCCTGTCTGGGTGGTTGGGTTTAAGTGTGGGTTTTTGACCGTGTGTTTGTTCTTTAGCTGTTTACTGTGTTTTGCCATGTTTCGCCAAGTTAGTTTGCCATACTGACCTTACGTCTCTGCACCATGAGTGAGAGTGAAGGAGATGATGATGAGTTTATATAGCAGCCCTACGGCAGTAGCTGTAAAGATGGTAAATAGTGATGGTAAATTCTTAATTGAGATTTTGCACTCCGTGCATTTCTCCCCCCGTCTTTTTTTTGTTATAAAAAATGAGAATATCTGCCGGCTCAAACTTAGACATTTGAGAGTTCAAGAAATATTATTAATTAAGATGGAAAAAAGATGAATTTAATTGGAGTAATGTGACATTTAGTTGAATAAATATGTAAATTGGAGTTGTATGAACAATTATTGAGTTTATGAAGCGTTTACTTTGTCTGCTCTTTTCTACATAAGAAACTCTTTCTTTTGATGATGCGGCGGTATTTACTTTTTTTCATGGTATACTGTAATCTTCATGCACGGTCATTAAAACCCTCGAACTCCGTCTCACTGTGAGTACAAGCGTTTTTTTTCTTTTTCTTTTTCTCCACGGCGTTTCATGGTGACTCCAGAAATCGGCGATCTATTGAGAATGTCTTTATGTACCTGCTGTGCACGCGCATAAACTCAGGGTTACCAAGTCGAGCGTGAGTAGGCTAAATTATATCCAGTCTTTTGGAACCGACATACCCAGAGTAAAGCAAGTTCAGAGCAGTTCAGCCAGAGTTCAGGCTCAAGAGTCAGAGCTGGATTTAAACATGCTTCCTGGAATACCCCCTGGAAGGTGCTGGCTTGGTTCTGGACTGTGCAGACCTCTGTAGACTTTCAGACTCCTGTGATGTTTTCATAGATTTTTTTATGACACTCCCAAACACTAGATGTCAGTGTGCCTTCTGTTCTGGTACTTAACAGTCACATTGCTGTGAAGACACTTGTCTTAGGTTTGTGTATTCATAGTATAATTATCTAGCAGACTTTTGTTTTTAGTTTCAGTTGGAATGGAAACAATACAGGTGAGTCAATACCTAGCCACACTGCACGAAAGTTGGTTAGAAACACATAACAGATGGAATCAAAGTTTTCGACACAGAGTTGACTGTGTTGAGCTAACGGAAGCAAAGGGGAACGCTGTCCTGTCCTCACATGAGGCTGGTTGGAAAACAAAAAGTAGCAGGAACCAGGGGGATATTCCAGGATGCATGTTTAAACTACCCAGACTTTAATCCTGAACTCTGGCTGAAATCCGCCTGAACTTGCTTACTCTGGGTATGTCAGTTCCAAAAGACCGAATATCTTCACTTGTGTCCATAGTTACATGAAATCTTTCCTGCTTGTCCACCTTTGTGTGAGTAGGAGAACACGTCCCGATGCAGAGTGGGGTCATCTAAGATAGCACAAGGGTTAATGCACGTGCACACAACTACATAAAGACATTCTCAATAGAGCGCCGATTTCCGGAGTCACCATGGAAACCCGTGGAGAAAGAAAGAAAACGCTATACTTCCAGTGAGATGGAGTCGGAGATTTGTGTGAGGTATGAAGATTATATGTCCATCCAAAAGTATCGGCAGCATCATCAGCAAAGAAGAGTTTCTGCTTGGAGAAGAAGTAAGCATAAGAGTTTCTGATCTTATTTTCATTGTGTAGCATATATATATATATATATATATATATATATATATATATATATATATATATATATATATATATATATATCTTAAATTAATTCAGTTGGTAACAGGTAATTGAGTTAAATTTATTCAACTTAATTTCTTACGTCTATCTAACAGTTTTTTTTACAACTCAAATTTACATATTTATCTAATTAAATGTAATATTACTCCAATTCAATTAAAGTTTCTCCATCTTAATTTATTGTAATTCTTGAATTCTCATCTGTCTAAATTTGAGCCTGCAGATATACTCATTTTTATAACAATAAAATGAATAAAACAAAATGGATTTGAATCATGTAACCATACACCATTTCTCTGAATTTATCCTTACACCACTGCACAAAAGGGGTGCTAAATAAACTCATCATCCTCTCCCTGCCTCTCACTCATGGTGCAGAAAGAATTAAACATAGTAGGACAAATAACCTGGCAAAACACAGTAAAACAGCTAAACAACTAAACACATTTGATCAAAAACCCACACTTAAACCCAAATCCGTGCAGACAGGCAAAGGGAATGGTATCCCACAAGTCATTGCGGTGCCGGTCTAACAGCAGCACCAAAGTTACACCTACTTAATTGAATTAATTTAAATGAATGTAAAATAAATGTCTGATTACTACATGTTATTTTTAGTCCACTTAACTAAAAAGAATTTATCTTAACTAAAGCAAATAATTAAAGCAAATAATTAGGTTAAATCAAAGTAAAAAGGTTTATCTTTTCAACATCCAAACGTGGTCTTTTCACCCTCTCACGGTGGAAAAAATATTATCTGAGCTTCTTCATCCACTAAATCATCTTCAAATGGACACGCCATGCTGCTTCACCTCTCTGAAAATAAACTAACCTTCCACTAAACCTGCTCCAGACCAGGTTATGTTCAGAGCATGAGTTGCCAGGCATACCCTGAAACATACCTCTGTTTGTGGAACAAAAAGCGGTGGTTGTAAACTTCTTTAGCCTCAAACTTACCGTGGGAGCTAGCATTACCTGCTTTCTGGAATACACCCCAGGTCAGTTCATGAGGTAACCAGGTAATCTGTTACCTGCTATTTAATTCATGACTTCACAATTTATGCCAATGTACAACAGCACGACTTCACAACACCAACACACAGTCTGGTTTCAAAAGCCTTTCTTGCTTCTCTGGCTACATTTATTATCAAAGGATTGTTTTATATCCTTTTGTTCTCTATTCCATATCAATACATTGCTTACTGAGGGCTGTAGCCGTTTGATTGACTGGTAAACTTTTAATCCTCACTTCCAATATAACATCATGCTGGAATTTTTGGAAAGGTAGGGAATGATGACCACCATTCTATTTAGAGGAGATGGAAAGGTGAGTCAGGAGGCAAAGCCCTGGATTTGCTGGTCAGTTTCAGGTAAGATCATGGAAACAGGCAGTGGACATGAACATCTATTATGTTTGCTGTCTCCCTTTAAGATAAGGTGTGAAGAGGAGATCTACTCCTCCTCATAAAGAGGACCCAGTGGAAGTGGTTTGAACTTGGTGATAATGTTCCATGGACGGTGGGTCGCTATGTACGTGTGAGACCCGTTGCCAGACTGGAAATGCTGGAGAGATCCTCTTTGCTGTGTTAGGTTCAGGTAGCTCTTCTCTTCCAGAGTCAACAGCTCACTTGTTGGTGTTTTGGGCCAACCACCCATCCAGAGTGCTGTCACTGAAGAGCATGATGTATGTAAGAAATCCCTTTTGGTTGGAACAGGCTTCCTGTATAATGGACCTGTGAGGTTAGCTTTGCTTGAATTCATAGTCAGCAGGTTTCCAGCTGCTGCTAATGTGTCTACTTAACTAAAAGCCTTTTGAACAGGGAAATCTGCTGGCTGAGCTTTAGAACCAGCGTTGCATAACAGCAACACAGAGGCTCCGTGATGCAGCGTGAAGCAACAACAGTGTTACAGTTACACACTTTACAGTAGACTGAGACGGTGATTTGACTCATTGACCTGAGGACACTACCCTGGAACTTGGATGATCCATCTTATCATTTGTTGCCTCAGAACTTTCCATCCCCTCTGAACTTGCCCCTCTGCAGCGACTCCTACACTTTTACTTTACAGCAAATTGACATTTATTAGTTTCATTCTCTAACCTAACAAATGCAGGCAGGCAGCGAACTGGAGCTTTGACTTTCTCTTGAATAATCTTTGGTATTATTGACTAAATCAAATCTGTTGAAGAAACGTTAGCAGCTCTAAGCTGTGGTTCTGCTCACAAGAGCTGTACTTGTTCACGTTGGATGTACAGAATTTCACTAGTGAGCTTAATCCTACGCTCGGAGGCTGCTTGGCATGGCAGGAGCCTGTCAGAGGAGTTCAAAGGTGAAAACCCGGTTGCCTGTACATCTCCTGTTTATCTGGGCCGTGCTTTTTCTAGCTGAAGGCAGACTTTCCATTCTGCGTCACAGGCTGTGCGTGATGTTTATGCTGTTTCAGCAAATAGATGGCTTTCATTTGGCTATAAATGTGTTGTTTTCTTGTGTGAACAGCTTAAACCAGTTTTTCACAGCGTCCTACCTCCATCTTTCTCACTCAGTCTGCGACTGTTTTTTCTCTCCCTCAGCAGAACCTCTTCCTATTTGCAGCCACAGCACTAGAGCAAAAGAATTAACCCTTTACTTTAATTTTTGTCGGGTTTGCTGAATAATTAAGGTAAGCGGTGCATTTATCTGCATGTGAATTCTGTAAGTATTAGAGAAGCTCGAGCAGTCAGCTGTAAAAGTTGTGTTTCAGCTGGTTTTATGTGGTCATAATTAGTATCTTTCGTGTGTCTGGGTGTGTGTGTGTGTGTGTGTACGTCAGAGCAAGCCTGTGAATAGGAGTGTACTTGTGTTTATGTGATAGAAGGGGAAGTGACGCAGGAGGGAGAGGAGGGCTAAAGCAGCAAAGCAGCAGACATCACCATGCTGCAGAGGGGGGGAGAGAGAGGCAGGAAAACCACCGTCGACCAACAAGTATGACAGAAACAAAGAAAGTAATGAGCCATCAGCTCCTCAGTAACGGAGGAGTCGTCACCACATCTCCTGCCGGATCTGTTGTAAACAGATGAGGTCAAAATGAGTCTGTGGCTCAGCAGGATTAGTTCCTGCACACTCAATTATGAAACGTGTTTACCCTCTGCTTAGTTTGAAAGTAGTGACACCGGCTTTTGTTTGCCCAGAGCTCTGCCTGCTGAAACCCCAGTCACTTTCACCATGACTTCATCACCTTTACTGGCTGCTTGTCCTCCCAAAACAGAGTTCAGAGCAGCTTTGATGACCGACGTTTCTTCAGCCAACTCAGGTTCTTCTGCTGAGATGAAAGATGGATAGGTCAAGATGAGCTCCTAAAAACAGTCAGTGTGCAGAGAGAAGGCTTTCCATCTGACAAGCGCTGAAGAAAAAGAGGTTTCACATCAGTGTCGTACAGCAAAACTACCACCAAACATGAGCCTTTCTGCTGCTTCTTGTTGGGGTTTACTGTGAAGACTGTATTGTTACTTATTCAGATTCAAACACTGATTAAACAAATAAATACTGACTGACTTAAAAAAAATCTATAAAATATCACCAGTATATTGATTTTTTTCATAGCACTAATAGTAATGAGCGGGGGAACACATTGCAGAGAGAAAATGGGACCACTTCATTTGTGCTGATAGAAAAAAACTTCTGATATGTTTTAACATTTTAAGGGATCTAGTTCTCATTGTTTTGCTGTTTGCAAAATCACGCACAATTGCGTAAGATTGACATAATAATTGCGTATAAACTAAGTAAAATACGCATAAACTGTGTAATTCTCAACCGACCAAAAAACTCAAAACCAAATTCAATTAAAAACCCGTTGGCTGAGACCTCCGACGCACATCCACTAATGACGAACACAAGAAACCCTTCTGAACAAGATAGATGAGCAGTCATCTCAAAGGCAAACAGCCGGTAAATAAACCTTCATAGATCTTTTTTTGTCTTTTGCTTCAGCAATAATTTTAAAGATAACCAGCTGCATTCAGCTTCTTCCTCAGTGTTGGAAGGTGGCTGGAGCTTGTATGGATCAATAGTGGACTGAAGTTTGTGTTAAAACGCTCTAGTTGTTTTTCAAAATTTTTATTGTCTAAAAGGAAGTGATCTAGCAGTTTAACCAACTACAGGTCAATCCCCAATGTGTGTGTCTTGTGAAAAAATTCTTGAGTCTCTTGTTTGCGATCAACTGAACTAGTTTTTAAACTTAAATTTTATACTCAACATTGCAGTCAGGCTTTAGGAAAAGGCACAGTACCATTTCTGCTGCTACAAAAGTGATAAATGACATTCTTGTTGCTCTTGACAAAAAGCAGTACTGTCCTGGCTGGGCGGTTTCCTCCTTGGCAAAGAAACTTTCCAAAGACGTTTGTTACTTACTCATTTTGCTAGCTCCTGGGTTTATTTTTAGCGGTAACCTATCACGTGACTGAGAAGAGCGCCTTGCCCTGCGTCAAGAGTGACATAGACAGATGTAACAGAGAATCGGGCAATTTTTCAAAATAAAACATCTTTCAGATTCCGAAATAAATAAAACGTAAGTAATGTAAGTTATTTATTCTTTCTGTGCGGCCCGGTACCAAATGACCCACGGACCAGTACCAGTCTGCGGCCCAGGAGTTGGGGACTGCTGATGTAGACTCCTGGCTCACAATTTACCTCAGTAACAGAACCCAATGTGTTAAACATAATGGTTTGTGCTCTGCATTCTTAAATGTACACAAGGGGGTGCCACAGGGTTCTGTATTAGGACCCCTTCTTTTTGTCATGTATATTATTGATAAGGTCAAAACGTGTCTGATGGAAGTATGCATTTTATGCAGATGACACAACTATTTACTGCTTTGACCCATCCCCTGCCACTGCTGTTAAATCTCAGCAAAAAGCTTTTGACACGGTACAGCACACATCTCTTAAAAATAAAATGATGAGTGAACAGGCGCTTCGTAATATTCATAACATTAATAAAAGCACGTTTGGAAGATCGTCTCGTATATTACCGAGCTGCTGCTTAAATGTATACAGCAAGGTTTGTTTACTGTGGGACTCATTCCTGCTTACAGTATTTTCAACACTACTGCGGATGCCCAAATGATTTATTCCGACCGTAAGTGAGACGCATGTGAACGTTTGTTCTAATCGGAAAATGTTTTTCTGATCGAATGTGCACGGTTGAATTTTAATCCGACCATTGATCAGATCAAGATATGCATGCAGATGTCCAAGTAACTGCGGCTATTGAGAATTTTGTGAGAAAACGGAAATTAAAACTGGGTTTTTTATTCCGAAACAAATGTTTTTCTTTTGGGATTAAAAAGTGATTTATCACCTACCGGTAGAATTTTTTTTACCCATTTTAGATTATGGAGACCTTTTATAAATGAATGCTACAGCTCAATGTTTGAGTAAGATTGATTCTGTGTATCATGCTGTTTCAAGGTTTGTAACAAACTGTTAGGCCTCGACTCGTTTTAAATGTTTACATTTTTATTGTAAATTTAATTTATCTTTTCCTCCCAGCCAGAACTTCCTTGAAAAAGAGATTCTTAATCTAAAGGTTAAATAAAATAAAATCAAATTGTTATCACAAATGGATTATCTGTGTTTTGATTTGGAAAGAAATCAGCCGTTTCTGTCTAAAGGGCAGGGATGTACTGCAGCTCACCTGAAAAGAACTCCACAGGATACCTGGCTCTTCCAGTCAGTGTCTCCGTTCACACACACCTGCAGACAACTGGAGGTTTGTCCGGCATACTTCCACGGCGTCCTCTGTTGCTCTCTGTTTCTTTGCGGCCTCCTCTCATGTTTCGGTCAGTTTAGGGAGCGTACACCTGCACTTTATCACTTCAGCATCCATTTTTGAAAGAGATGGAGAACCTTTTTTCATCAATGATTCTGGTGTCCGTGGATTACATGAAAAATCATCTTCACCTTTATCCAATTTTGTCAAGGTAGGGATAACACATCCATGTAAGGTTGGGGTCATTTTTAGCTTTGTAGCTGTACTGATGCAGTAGAAACAGAACAGACCAAGGACGTCTTTCTCCATTGAGACGGAGATGCTCATTAAACTAAAGGAAAATAAGGAAGACTTTTACAACAGATCATAGAGCTTTATGTGGGAAAAGATTGGAGAATGGATTTAAAAGGTAAGGCCAAACATGGTTTTCCATTTTTGTTTTTTAAAAAATAATATGGGAGTTAGTGGAAAAAATGTAAGTTTTTGAAAACCAAATTTTAGGCCTAAAATATTTTTTTTAATGATCATTTTCACATACATTTGATAACACTGATTAAAGCACCAGAATTTGAAGTTGGAAAAATACCAGAAATAGTTACTGAGGGTCAAAATTAAATGTATGCTGAACACATCTGTATACTATAATTTGTTTACAGTATATATGGATAATTTACAAGAGTGTTCTATTAATGTCTATAAAAGAAATATTCTCTGTAGGACAAACATCTTCTTGTATGTGTATCTTATAAGCTATGGAAGCGATTCCGTAGCATAATGAGAAATAAAAGTCAAAACCAGAAATGCTTTTTCATTTCTGGTTTTTCGAAGGAGGACCGCAGAAGGCGTAAATGCTGCTATCATGTCCTCAGAAGCTTCGTAAAATCATCAGAAGTTCACAACCATCTCAAAGCCCTTTTCTCTGCCGCTAACACAAAGCTCCACTGCTCCTAGCATGTGTCTCTTAGCAGCTGGACACACGGAGATAGCACTGATGTCATCGCCCCGCCTCCCCTCTGGAAATGCTAAGTCGAATTGAGATATGCAACATTATTCGCAGGGTGGATGTTGAAATGAAAATGCAATCCCCTCTTTGCTTTTTCGTTTTAATTATGACACAGAATAAGCGGTTTTTAAGTAGAAAAAGGAAAAAGCATTTTGAAGTATTGATTTTTCATTTTAATTTTGAGTCATCTGATGCAGCTTCATTTTAAAAATTAAAAGGCATTTCAGTTAATCCATTTTAATTTTCAAATTAGACATTCCTAAATGAATTTTGCTACACATTTACCAGAGAACTGTTTGAAAATGAAATGTCAAATACCATTTTCATTATCATTTTAATTAAGAGACAGAATAAGCGGTATTGAAGTATAGAAGGCGGATTGCTTTTCATTTTAATTTTGAGTCAAAAAAATGCAGCTTCATTTTGAAAATGAAAAAGCATTTCTGGTTTTGACTTTTATTTTTAATTATGCCACAGCATTGCTTCTATAATAAGCTGTTACTTGCTAGTGGATGAATGGTAAAATATTCAGTTCTTGCAATTGTAAATCTGACTCCAGAGGAGTCAGTGCCTCATCAGCCATCAACCTCACCGCACGTCACTGAAAACTGCGGGTCACATCTTTTTCAGAGAAACTCATTCAGCTTTGATTGAAAAAGGTTGGATTGCAGAATCTCCATCCAACCAGCTTTAGATGTTCTCAACTTTGTCCCCTCACTCTTATTTGGCAGCTATGCTCCCGCTCTGACAGCTCGGCCCTTTGCCCATACAGTTCGCTTGCTAGTCTCAGCAATAAACAGGAAGATGGGAACGGAAAGGCATTTTGGTGCAGTGAGTAGAGTGACATTGATAAAGTGATCCTGACGCAGTCTGGTTTGTTTTCTCACACTGGTTTGGTTCTGATCTGAGATCACTGGTCTGGACTGTCTGCATTCTTTGTTTTGTGTAGTTTGCTCCATTTTCTTATCATAGAGAGGACTCAGTATAAGTGGAAGTTGCCGGTTAGGCTGCACAGGACCTAAAAGATCTTCTTTCGAAAAAACTTTCAGACATTAAAAAAGGGAAGTTTTTAAATGGATCATCCATCCATCCATCCCTCCATCCATCCATCCTTCCATCCATCAGAAGCCACTCAATGCTTTTCAGTGTCATATGGTTGCTGGAGCCTATCCCAGTCTGTTGCATCCCCCCCCCCCACACACACACACACTCACAGTCACACCTAGGGAAAACTTTCAGACACCTATAAGGCATGTTTTTGGACTGTGGGAGGATGCTGGAGATCCAGGCGCAAAGCCACACGTGTACAGAGAGAACAAACTCCAGACAGAAAGAACCCAGTGCACCCCTTTGCAAAGTTCAGGTGTTCAGGTGAAAATGGTTTTCACAAACATTCTGAGCCCATTGTTTTGACAGAATCAGCACATTTGTACAGCCGTTCTCAGAGCAAGTGCCATGACTGGTTCCTTAAATATATACCTGCCATTTATAGTTAAACAGGAGGAGTTCTGGGAATAGGAGGCCACTGCAGCTGTGTTAGGTAGGCCAAAGGCAAAGGGGAATGGACACAGCTCTCTAGTGTCTGTTCACACACGTGAACACAGAACCACAAAGAAAGAACTTGGGATGTGATGTATCCTACAATGCTTGATGTATTTTGGTGATACCGAAAACCTCACTGCTGTGGAGGGGAAGTGCTCATTTCCCCTGGCCCAGAGGCCGCCCTGACCTCTTTAACCACTTTAACCAAAGCTGAAGGTTAACAGCCAAACACTGAAATAGAAATAGAAATAGAAATAGAAAAGATCTTTAATAATCCCTGAGGAAATTTAAAAATGGCCATCTGCTCACACTCATAAAACACATACACATATTAAAAACAATAAAAATAGTAAAAACAGCAATAGACTAAAAAGATTAATAGATAAAAAGATTAATAATATAAAAAACAGTGGGTAATAAAATGAAATAAAATAGATAAATAAAAACAAGAATTACAAGAAATTGCTTCTAAGATGCCCCGCCAGAGAATTGTATTGCCCGATGGCACGAGGAACAAAAGATTGCTTTAGTCTTTCTGTGGAACAGCGCTGGGACAGCAGCCTGTTGCTGATTGTGGTCCTCCTGCTGGTGAAGGCCTCATGTAGGGGATGTGAGGGATTCCTCATGATGGCCCTGAACCTGCTCAGAGTTTTCTGCTCTGCCACCTCCTCCACAAGATCCAGCTTCAGTCCCACCACAGAGCCTGCCCTCTTGATGATCCTATTGAGCCTGCAGATGTTTTTCTTGCTGGTATTGCACCAGCACACAGCAGCATAGAGGAGAGTGGTGGAGAGCACCACCGATTGATAAAACATGAGGAGCAGTTTTGTGCAGATGTTAAAGGAGCGCAGTCTCCAGAGAAAGTACAGCCTGGACTGGCTTTTCTTGTAAAGCTGGTCCGTGTTGGTAGTCCAGTCCTGCTTGTTGTCCAACACAACCCCCAGGTACTTGTAAGTCTGTACCATCTCCACACCTACTCCCTCTATGTGCACGGGCTGAGGTGTTCGGGCTTTCCTTCTGAAATCCAGAACCATCTCCTTGGTCTTTTGGATTTTCAGCTGCAGCTGATTCTCCCCGCACCAGGCCACAAAGTCGTCCACCAGCCACCTGTACTCCCTCTCCTCTTCTCCTTTGATGTATGCCGCAATAGCTGTATAGTCCAAGAACTTCTGTATGTGGCAGGTCGAGGTGTTATAGCGGAAGTCGGACGTATACAGCACGAAAAGAAGAGGAGACAGCACAGTCCCCTGTGGTGCCCCTACACTGCAGCTGAGGGTACTGGAGACAGATCCCCCCATGTAGACATATTGCTGCCTGTTGGTCAAATAGTCCATGATCCAGGACACCAAGAATGGTTGCACAGTCATCCTGGTGAGCTTTTCTTGTAGCAGGTGAGGATGTATGGTGTTAAAGGCACAGGAGAAATCAAAGAAAAGCATTCTCACAATGCCATTTCCTTCATCCAGGTGAGAATAGGTGCAGTGTAGCAAGTAGAGGATTGCATCCTCCACCCCTACTCTCTCCCTGGGCCAATGTTCAGCTCTGACTTTAGATCAGAGGTACCCAGGTCTCTTTTTAAACCTCCTCTACAGTGACTACTCTGGAAGTTCACTACAGGGAAAAAGGGCTTCAATATAAGGATGCCCATACAGCTGGAAACACAGGAGGCTTCTTAGTTGAAAGACACAGTTGTGGATTGACAGATGAACCGATGAATACTGCTGAGAGAGCAGCGCCTGGTGATGGATTAATTCCTGTTTGATCTACTGAATCTGTGTCCAGCTTTGGGAGGGGACGGTATCCAGCCAGTGCAACGACACAGACCAGCAAAAGCAGTTTGCCCAGCTGGCAGTGGTACCAGACCTGGGGTTTCTGTGAATTTCTAAAAACACAACATGAAAGATCTGTTTTCTTAGAAAGTCTCTTCAAAGATTGTGAGATGCTGAATATAATACTATCTTTTTCTTCATCCTCTTTCAACCACTTCCTCCTGTTGGTGGTGATGAGCTCCCTGCTTCACTGCTGGTTTTTACTTCAGAACAACCAGCCTAGATTGTTGAATATTGACCTGGATCACTGGCAATTAATAGCTTTTTTCCTCTGCCCCTCCCTGATGGAACAGCAGAGCACGGCTTTCCCTGGAAAACTCTGATACCTTTCCAAGACCCAGAACAATGGCTGCAGCTTTTGCATGCCAGCTCAGTAGTTTTTCACCGCTTTGTCTTAGAGATAAATGTCATGTCTTAGTGGTGGACGCTCATTTCTCCTTAGTGAAGATAAGGGGAAACTACTAAATGTAAAATAAACAAACCGTACACTGCAGCAGGAAGACATTAAGGCCCATGACTGTTTGTCTCATTATGTGAAGATGTCACCATATTTATTTTAAGGACACTTCCAGATGTCCTATGCTCCCACAGCATTGTTTCGCATGTAAGAAACATATGGATTCTTTCTTTAATAAACACCTTTGTGTGATCCTTCCAGCCCATCGTTCGGGGTCAAAAGTACATTGGTCACGTAGTGCTTTACACAAAAATGATTAAATATACTTATTTCTTGAAATCCCGTTTTGTTATCACCTTTTGAAGGAAGTGTAGACTGAGCTTATTTATCATGGACCACGCAAAGGCTTTTCAAAAGTCTGAACGCTGCAGCTGATGAGTTTCTTTCCTGCCCATTTTCTGTGCTGGGAGCATTTCTCAAGCCACTCACACACATAGCAACACACCAGGAAGCTTCACAACCAAGCCTGACTCATTTGGATTACAATGAGTTAGAATATTATTGGATTGATGTGTTTCATTTTCAGATGCTTCTGTCCAGGTTATTAGGATTAAAGGCGAAGCCTGTTGTTGTTTTTAGCACACCAGGAATGTTAACCGATGCAGTTCTTTGCTCTTTGAGGTGGTGGGTTAACCATCTCAGTTCTCAGGGTGGAACAGAGCAACCTGCCAGCAGTGATGGAACTGACATTGCCCAATTGCTAAATCTTTCCATTTCCATTCCCCACCCTTTGTCTCACCGATGCAGACAGGTTCAGCTAGAGACGACAGAGGACCTCTGAACATCACCGGAGGTCCTTCTGAGGATTCAGTGGTGACTTTAGTTTGCTGACTTCATTGTAACAAAACAAATCTCCAGAACTGCTGAATCCCTTTCAGGGTCATGGGGTTGCTGGGACCAACGTAGCTAGTGTTGGGTGAAGGCAGAGTTTAAACTGAACAGGTCACCAGTCTGTTGCAGGGCGACACACTTGCATTCTTAGCACAGGATTCTTTGTTAAAGACACAGTTGTGAAGCATGTTTTTGAACTGTGGGAGGAAACCAGAGGACTCCCACGCATGAATGAGGAGAACATGCAAACTTCACACGGAAAGGACCCAGTTGGGATTTGAACCAGGAAATTTGCAATATGAGGAGAGAGTGCCAATCACTAATCCACTGTGCAGCTCTAAAAACCTAAATTTTCACTGTAATTCTTGAAATTCTTCAGATCCTGTTTCTTGAGGTTGGCAGACATCTGTGCAAGAGCGTGCCCTAGTTTATACCACAGAGTGCCAGGCTGAGCTGCATGCACATCGGCTCTCACGCTCTTTGTCTGACAAACCAGAAAGCATGCTACAGCATGTTCGTTCAATTGGACACACACTTGGAACTGGTTTGTCACCTCAAATGCTCAGACATCATGTCCACTTGTGTAAAGGACATGTGCTCTTTGACCTTTTTCTCTGACCTCCTGAAATTAAGATCATTGGAACTTTGCTGTGAGTTTACACCTGGAGTCATTTTTAATTAACTTCAGCTTTATCTTAAAATTTAAACCTTAGAACAATGGAACACAGCACTGAACCCTTTGGTGTCCTCCTTCCATGTGAAGCTGGTTAGTCTATATGTGAAGGATATTGGACACAGATGGGTTGTGGTGCAAATTTTTAACACACATTAACAGCACAAGCATCATAATTTAGTTTATTTTTAACTCAGAAAATTCTACAGGGTTTTTCATCGGATGACTGAATGTTTTTGTCATTTACTGGATTTTAATAAAGCTCATATAAAATCTTTTTTTCTTCCTATTAAATTGTATTTTTTCTTTTACTGCACAGCTTTATTGTCAGTTTTAACTTTAACATTAAAATCCAATAAAATAAATATTTTCAATAAATAATCGTGACTTCATCTAAAAAACACTTTAGTCCGGCTAAGCTGTGTATTTGAACATGTAATGCAGAGATAGACAAAAATGCTAACACTCCCCCATGACCATTTTGTTTAATAAAAATGTTACCATTGTTGTTTTAATTATGATTATGACATTTTAAACCAAAATCCCACAACCTAAATGTCCTAAAAAGCCATATTTCATGTTTATCTGAAGCCTCTGTTTCCAAAATCTTCTCTACATGGGCTGGCCATTGGTGCTGAGCTGAGTAGCCCCGTCCTTGACCACCCTTTTCAGCAAGCTCCGTCTAGCATGAGTGAAGAGCTTGACATAAAGGGGGGGGACACAGACGACACAGACTGACTGTCTCTAATCTCCAAAGTTTCTCTTTATCAATAAAGAAAAGGTGAAGTTATATATTTCGGTTCCAAATTGACACTTTTTGAGCAATGTGTGGAATGACAAAACACGTGTGTGTACCAGACCCTGCTATATAAAATTACACACCAAAAAGAACTAAGAACATGAAAAATGCTTTGAATTACATTAGAATTTCGGCTACATTGCAGCAGCAAGCAGCACTGGCTGTGGCTCAGAACTGATGTGATGCTAGCACATGCAGATTGTTAAATTACCTTGCACAGCAAATAAAATGAAATGCTACAAAGAAAGTAACTATTGACATTCATTCTCCAAATACGTTCCAGTTCTGAACTTTATTCTTGGCTGCACAGACCCAGAGGAAGGGTTAAAGGGAAAGGGTGGCAGTGGCTCAGGTGGTTGAGCAGGTCTATCAAAGGTTTGATCCCCGCTGCCCCCATTCAATCGTTGTTGTGTCCTTGGGCAACAATTCATTCACCCTTCCTGCCTCCAGTGTGGCTCCACTGGTGTGTGAGTTTACATGAATGTCCCTGTGATGGTCAGAGGGGCAGTAGGCGCGAACTGGCAGCCACGCGTCTGTCATCACCAAGTATAAATAAGGAGTGAATTAATAATGGACACGTTGTAAGCCCTTTGAGTGTCTGGAAAAGTGCAGATAATTCAAATCCATTTTTACGGGTTATGGTTAAGCTGCGTTCAGACTGAAGGCGATTTGCGTGCAGAGGCGGCCAGTTTCAATGTTGAGTCAATGGTGCAGACGCGATCCAAAGTCCTGTGGTGCGATTTGTGAGACAGGTGCAGTGCAAAGTTCTGGCAGCAGCACGATTTGAGTGGTGCAATTTGGTACCCGTCTAAACCAAATAGTAGCTGGGACAGGTACTGTTGGGCGAAGACAGGTACATCCTGGACAGTCTGTTGCAGGTCCGATGGAACTGGAACGGAACATTTGTTCTCTTTCATAAGAAAAATGCCACACGTACATGTTTTTAAGGGACTTTAAAGGACCTATATCATGCAAAATAAATTTTTTGAGCTTTTAAGTGTATTATAATGTTCATTCCTCTCCAAAAACATCCCCAAAGCAGGAAGAGTCTGTGCTGCCAACACCGCCCCCCACGCACACCCACTTTCTCCATGGAACAAGCGGAGATCAGCTAAATACTTTCATTTTAAATGCATAATATGCACATCCATCTTTGCAAAAGTTTGGATGTTGTTTATTTTTGTGGGAGAAACGCAGACACACTGCTGAGGCCGATTCTAGTCGATGACGTCATGAAATGGGCTGCACCCTTAGAGCGAAAAGCGGAGCCTCAGAGATTGAATCGTCTTATTTCCATGTAGGAAAATGAGCTGCAAAAAAACTCATATTTCACTCAAAAATAGTTCTTTAGTGTGCCAAAGGTAATATATTATGGATATAGTTTACTCTGAAAAGTTTAAGAAAAGCATTGTGTAGACTCTTTAAAGCAGTAGTCAACTGTAATTTAGCTCCTAAACATGGTGTCAAACATTATAAAGCAAAAACTTTTGAGCACGTTGTTCAGTATTTTATTTGAAAATCTACAGACCTCTGCACACAGCTGTACATCCACACACGTGTTTCCAGACTGTCAGTTGCACTGCAGCGTCATCTTATGTCTGTGTGTTAACATGCTCCTGTGCCTCTGTCACTGCCCCCACCCCTTCCTTGTGTGCAAAACCACTCTTCTTCCTTCCTAGTTCCCACGGCAACACGTGGCTCTTTATTACATAACAGAAGCATGCGCACTTTTGTGGTTGTGTGTGAGTGGCTGCCCCCGGCCTCGTCGATTTAAAAGCCAAACATGCAAATGTCGAGTAGAATGAGACTCTGAGCTCATGCAAGTGAATTATTGATGTGTTAACACAGATCTCCGCCAAGGCAAAAATAGCTGCTGCTGTGTGTTGTCATTTACCTCCCTGCAGTCTGCTGTGTTCCCACTAGATAGTTCCCAGCATAAGTGGGGCACTGTCAGTCCAAAGGGTTAATGGACGCCACAAAAGAAGTCACTTCTTTCAGTTAATGTTATTGCATTCAGTGTGAATGGAGATTAGTGTGTGATTAAATGATTAGGTGTGTGTTTGTGTCACACAATCACAAGGCCTCAGATCACCTCTAATGGCATTAGGCAGGCCTCGGTGGGGGGGGGCCAAGCTGCTGCTCGTTTCAGTTTAGAGCACTGATGGTGAGCGCTCCGTGGAGCCATCAAATTTATGAGGGAGAAGCGGTTTGCTCCCAGGAGACATTTTATGCTCATTTTAGCTGGAAGAAGCCAGTGGCGGTCTTTGTGGTAAATAAAGACCTTTTAGAACAATTATTTGAAATAGTCCCCGAAGTCAAATTTGTTTTACAATTCCATAACTTTACCTGATAACAAAACAGAAGTTCACTAAAACATGCTTTAGCATACATACAATGGAAAATTTTGGAAAAAAAGTAAACTTTACACAAAAAATCTGAACAAAACAATGTTATTTGTAAAGCATGCATCAGCTGAATACAATTTAAATGAGCACCACATGTAAGTGTTATGTTGTGTAATGTTATTGCGAATGTATTAACGCCTGCTTTGCTGCTCAGAGGACTCTGAGAGGCCAAAGCTGTACGTTTGTGTTTGTAAGACTGAGTTTCTTTAATGTTATTTCTTATTTTGCATTATATTGTTTTGAAGCCTTCCATCCAGCGGGAGAGGGGGAGAAAATGAGGGGATACAAGTGGCGAGTTGCTAATTTGAGTAGGTTATAACTATAAAGCTTCCTAACATTTATGCTAGATCTGCTGGAAAGACAAATGTTACATCCAAAGGTGAGAATCTGACATTAAGATATCTGTCCATCAATACACTGTGGGTTAGGAGGAGGGATAATGCAGACAGGGAGCAGTGTGACATTGTGCAAGTTGGGGTGGAGATGCATGCAAGCTGCCAAAGTGTACCAAGTGTTCATTAGGGGAACCAGATCCTCCCCAGGAAACCCGCAGCCAATGACGGAGCCAGGACCTAGAGACCCGGGAGCCCCCCACCACCAAGCCGGAACCTCATTATCATTACCGCAGGCCAGCCCCGGCGCCCGACCCAAGCAGCCCAAAGATCACGACGCAACCACAGCTCCATCCCTACCCCCCGACACTACACTACCCACTACAACCTCCTCACCCAACATGTCCTCAACCCCTCCTCCCGTATCCGCCCCTGATGCCCTCCCCACTCTGCAAAAGGGAGGGTGAGCCCCAGTGGGTCCCGACAAGGTAGCTCTCAGGCCTGTCCCTACCCATGCACTTTCACACGCATACACACACACACACACACACACACACATTTTCTTCTGGTCCAGGCGGGTGAAGACCAGCCGGCCCTCCCGGATCCCACCTGTGTTTTGTGGTGTGGGTGTGCAGTGTGTGAGCTGCAGGTAAAAGATTCCTGACTTTGATGCAGTAGTTGATTATTATCAGTGCGTTTGTTGGTCAAGCAACACTCAAAAAGGGGTGGAGTCCACTTTCCTGCTTCCTGCCATCTTTAAAGCGGTGTGTCTTTTTCAGACCCGTTCTTCTGTGTTTGCTGTCAAACTACAGGTTTGATGAAGGGATTGAGAAGGAACAGAATGAAAACAGCAGCTGTTCATTTTTATCCACTCTTCTTGAACATGCGCACAATGTTCATGACATCTGTCTCCCATAACAAATTCACAACTTAAATCCCACTAAAATCTGATTAGATGGTTTTGATTTCTAAAAAGCTTTCTCTGGTTTTTGCATAAACACAGGCAGTCAGCCTGTTGCTGTTTAGGCAAAAAAACGAAGTTACAATGAAGCAGGCAGAGGAAAGGAGAAATGAATGATGTAGTTCAACATGCTTTTCTGCTTCTGGTTGGTTCAGTTCTACATTATTAGCGCATGCACTTGTAGGGTTTTATATCAGTTTGGATTAGATTAGTTTAGATTGAACTAAAATCCCTGAAAAGTGAATGATGATTGTCTTGTTGTGATCAAAAATAAAAGTGTGTTAAAGAAGAGGTGGACTCACAAGGCGATAAACGGCTAAAAAGTTTCCTGACATTTACTGGGTTGGAGGCGGGGCATAACTGAGAGCTCTTTATTTTGGATCACTTCCTCATTAAAGGGAGACGGAGGTGGCACTGACCCATGCGCTGTAATAGGCTTCCAGCAGGACCAGTTAACCTGAGTCACGGTGACACAGGGCGGGACGCCATGAGGCCAATGAGAGTGCGAAGGGAAAAAGAGAGTGTGCATTCCTGCAGGGGCTAACGCCAAAAGGAAGGAAGCACTGCAGCAGGTTAATGCCAGTCTCCTGATGAACAGTTGACTCTACGTCGACCTGCAGTCCTCCTGGCTGCCTTTTTCAACTGGTTTCCTCTGTGACTCACCTCTCATAAAGGAACACATTCTACCTTTTATGGCAGGTTACCACAGCAACCAAATGCAGGGGTTATGCGCCGGTGAGCATACAGAAGCTTTCTCCCATTAAACCCAGTTTTATTTTCTTTCTGTTTTTTTCTTCATAAAATGTTAGTGCACGTTTGCTAAGTAACAGTTTGAGCTCAATTTCTCAAATGCCATAGGAATTCTCAAAATCTCATTTTTATTGATGATTCCAGGAATTTGTTTGTAAAAGTAATCAGAGGAAAAATGGACTTTGGTGTTTAAAGTTTTATATTTTCCATTTTTGAGATTGGTGTGATGTTGGCAGGAGACCGGGACATAAAGGTCAGAAAACTCAACCGCCTGAATCTGCTTATATTCCTCAATCAGGATTTCAGAACAGGAGTGGATTTTATCGAGTCAATCTCAGTTAATTTGTGTTCCATCAAAAAAAGGAAATTATTGATCCCAAAATAGTGTCGCCATTGCAGAGACGCTCTTTACTTTGTTTTAGTGCTGTGGACTTGAAGAGGTCAAAGATCAAATGCAGTTATTTTATTTAAATAATGTGAAGCCTGACTTGTGTTTTTCCCCCTCAGAAGTCCTGCAGTAGCCCTTTAGGTTAGCAGCAGACCTTACTGTAGAAAAATACATGAATCTGTTCTTACATGCAAACATCTGCATCATAGAAATGTTTTTATTTAATAAGAACGAAAACAAAGCTTTGCTGAGGTTGTTTGCTTATTTTGTTCTACATTTCCTTTTTTTAATGCATTCACCACTAAACAGAATTTTACTGTTGTTTTTTGGGGACCGACCAGGTGAGGCGCTCCGAAGTTGCCCTTTTTGTCTTTTAAATGGATCTACCGCAAAGCAAAGCATGTGCAGTAGATCTTCAATGTGGCTAACATTTTAGTGCTTTGCAAAAACCAGAACCAGATGTTTTAACCGTTTAGTCAGAGGCCACCAAACTACTGAGATGATTGGGTGTTCCATTGCAGGTTTCGATTGTGCTACATAATGATCCGCACAAGAACCTTTTAGTTTCATTTCTTGTAAAGTCAGAGTGTTGTTGTTTGTGCAGTCAGTGTGAAACTCGTACTTAGAACATCCCTAACGGTACACCAACTACATGACAATGACTGCTGGGACCACACATCCCCTCACTGTCTTCTCTGCAGAGGGAAAAAGCACTACAGGTGATGTGATGTAAAGTCCACCACCAGCCTCTTCTCTTCATGGTCATCAGCTGCCTTTCAGGGTTATTCTGGTTTCTTTTAGGAGCTGTCATTTTGTTTCAAAGGACCTTGTGGTTTTCTTTCTCTCTATACTGATTTAGAATGATAATGCATCAATTTTGTACGCAAAATGTGGAAATGTCATGTGACCAGTTTTACTTCAGGTCACTGCAAAAGTCAGATACGTTCCAGCAAAAAGAGCTGAAGGTGTTGGTCTCAGTGTTAAATAAAATAAAATCCTTATTGTCTTTAGATAACTGTGGTCGATGAGCTTTTTTCAGTTGAAATCTAGTTACAGTTTGTAAAGGGAACACTGATAATTGTCAATGAAGATTGTCATTAATGAGGGGGACGTTGTGGAGTTCAGTAACTCCTTGACCATTTACACAATTAATCTCAATCATCAGCAGATTCAGAATCTGAATAGCCAAATGCTAATAATAAAAGCAGCTTTAAGTAACACTTTACTAACATGAAGAATCAGCTGATTCCCGTTGGTCGCGGAAACACTTCAACAATAAAGTGCTGCATATGAGCACAGTGTGGCTTTCCTCTGCTTCAGAATCCGCTGGAATTACGTTAGTTGTGTACAATTAAATGATCCGAAAAATTACATCGGAGCTAAAGCTCCATTGTAAAGGCGTTAAGATGCGGCCGCTCCTCTCTACGTACCTCCACGGCCCTGGACAATCCAAGAACCTGCAGCGCTCATATACCTTCATGTCAATGAAGCTTTAATGGGTAGATGGTAGCAGCAGGTTGATGTTCTCATATGAAAAAGGATCAGCCATATTTTTCTTCTGAGTGGTATTACTGACACTAGATTCTGATAATTCAATTTTTTTTTGTGGGTGTAAGTCTCTGTGATCATGTAATGTAAAGTTGAAAAACTAACTGCGCACAGACAAACGTGCAGATCCATTTCTGTTTGCTCAGCTCTTTTCGTCAACATCTCACTTCCTCTTGGCGTAAAGAGTTTGTCAAAACCAGACCTTCTGCGCTCCTTAGGAGATCGCAATCTGACCTGGGTTTTGACGCTGACAGTTGAAGTAGTTTTGATGTGACTTGTAGTGACAGTTGCTTTTATGCGGACATCTTACTCATCATCTGTAGATGTTGGTCTTCTTTCTCCCAGCCTTTGCTCGGCTGTCTGTGGTGGGCCAATCGTTTTGGGAGTCGCCGAGCCTGCCGTGAAAAATGACAACGAGAATACATTACAAGGCTTTGGCCTCAACAGAAGATGACCTTTATCCAAAGGCCTCAGGAAAAAAAAAGACAACCAAAGAAAGTCGTCGATAATCATGTGGGAGACTTAACATTAGGGACGTACCGATCAGGTTGTTTTAGTCTAAATCCAAATTATTTGGTTTTGACTATCTGCTGATTGCAAGTCCTGATCCAATACTTTCATTTCAAATGCGAACAAAACAGATCCATGTTTCCCCCTAGTCTTATTTCATTATTTAAAATGCACTTTTCTTTGAGGTAGTTAAATATTAACGGGGCAAATTTCAACATAAATGTGAGTGGCATAAAAACAGCAGCTCAACCTGAAATACTGAGAAAGACTTCTGCTAGGGTATTTATTGTAATACTGAGCTTTGATTGTACAGTGCTGATCAAAAAATGAGAATATCCAATACCTGATGCAACATCTGAAACAACGTGATTGGATCAGGTTTCTGATCACATGATCAGATCGGGACATTCTTACTTAATATCCTATAAAATAAAACAATTTCAGCTTAAGTTGATTAAATGCAGTTAGATATGTTGATGAATGGTTCCCACAGCCTTTTTACTGAGTTTTCATACTAAAACTGTAGTGAGTCAGCAAAAATGAATGCAGGAATGTTTTCCTGTAATGTATAGGTCCTGATTAAGGTCCGTTACTAAAAAAAACAACCTTTTTTCTGACATGCTGACTTTTTCAAGAGCCTTTTGTCTGATTCTAATATGGTGTTTGTTAAAGTTATAACATAGTCTTATGAGTTTTAAAGAAATAGAAGATCAACTCTGCTACTTTGCAGCCTTATAAAATCTAACTTTCTAATCGGGCGGCTGTGCTGCAGCGGTAGGGCGGTTGACCCATGATCGTAACATTGCAGGTTCGATTCCCGCCTTGGACGCCCATGTGTCGAAGTGTCCTTGGGCAAGACACTGAACCCCACCTTGCCTCTGGTGCCAGTGTTCGGCAGCGGAGCTGCTACCAGTGTGTGAATGTGTGTGTGACTGGGTGAATGGGTCTGTGACTGTAAAGCGCTTTGGGCCTTGTAGGTGGAAAAGCACTATATAAGTGTTTACCATTTACTTTGTCATCTATTTCAGAGATTTAAGGAAAACTGACATGTTAATGTTTGTATCAGTCTTATCAGCTGGAATTTCATAACCTATGTAGGAAGTAATTATTTATGCAAATATCTGTCAATACCAATGATGTACTGACATGAATCTATCCTTCCTCCAAACCTGTTTCTGGAGCCATGGGATTGCTGGAGCCTATCACAACTGAAATTAATGTTCATTCTAAGCACAGAAAGGCTTTATATCTTCTAACATTTGCTCAGCTTTGTTTGTTTTTATGCCCAAGAAAACCTGCATTTTCTCAAAATGTGCAGTTTTTTTCTGAGGAGCACACAGCATAATTTCTGTTGTGCTGTGTACACAATCCAGGTATGTGCATTTGCTGCTTGAAGATTATGAGTTAATTTAAGTTCAAATATTAAATAGTCTATTAGGAAGAGGTTTGTTTGAGAACTGGTTCCTTTGGAGGCTGCTTTTGGGGTTCTCTTCTTTCTCTCTGTCAGCATTTTGTTATCATCCTGTTCATGAATAAACTCAACAGAAAGAATGCAATTTTCTGCTTAATCATCATTTTTGTTCTTGGAAGAATTTAACCAGCTTTCCTTACCTTCCTGCAGAAACAGGAGCAGGTTGCTGAATGTCCTTTTTCCCGGTCTCTTATTGGTCCTGCTTACATCAAAGCTAAGCATCAGCCAATAGAAGCTGAGTGTGAGTGACAGGGGAGGATTTTTGAAGCCCGTTTTCTAAGGTCGCTCTCTAAGGTATTTTAGGAGCAAACTTTGTCGAGGAGGGACATCAGTCAAAGTTTAGATTGCGTGGATGAGCCTGACAGGTCTTACTGTTCTACCACAAACTTCACCTTTTGACTGAAATCTTTGGGAGTTTGGTCCTGACCTCCAGCAGTGCAGGTAAAGACATTCCTCTGGCTGGTCTTTGTGTTTGTGTTCTTGTTTCAGTCAGACCCATCATGTTGTTCTGATTCATCCTGCTTCCTGCATCACTGCATCCACGCAGAAACAAACACTACATACGCTGCTTTCGTACCGCTGTGTTGTGGGTGGGATTGTTATCTCTGAGTCATGTTCGTCTTTTCATTCATGATCGCACAAAGTGCAGCTCGGCTGTGATGTCAAAAGCACTAAGATAGAAGCTAAAAAGAGGAAGAGCACCGTAGAAAGAGCAGCGAGTGTTGTTGCTGCCGAGTCTGTTCCGCTGCATGCTGGGCGAACAGCTCTGAGATCAGGCGGGTTGTGGCGTCTGCGCTGAAGCTCCCGCTCAGGCCATGTTTAAAGATCAGTGTGGTGTCAGCTGTGGGAGTCTGTTTTTGTTTTCGTTGATGCTCCGGCGGCGTGGGAGTTGGGCTCCAGGTCAAAGTGCACACGTGATTAGAAAGTGGACCGTCACAGATCTGCTCTCCCAAGCAGAAGTTCTTCAGTTTGTATGTCGGTCACTGCAGTTTCCTACCCTCTGTAACATTTTTCCTCTCTGGTGAGCAGAGAAGCCGATGAAGGTTTGACAAAAATATTATTCATGCTTTTTGTTATTATCACTGCTGCCGAGACTCTTGAGCAAAACCTAAAGAAATGTGTCTGTCATTTTTTTTTCTGTTTAGGATCAAAAGCCAAAGTCCTCTGGATCGCTGGTGCCACCCTTCATGATGAAGACTCATTTCTGCGCTCCCTAACCGGGCTTCCATACTTCTCTGGCAAGTCAAGTTCCTTTCCATTTCTTTAAGGACTTGTCTTCTTTGTGGATGTCCTCCTCTCTGCAGAAACAGATGAAGCATTAACACCGAGGCTTTATCACAAATACAATTTTTTTTAAGCTTTTTGTGCTGCTTGTGCAGAAGGTTTAAGACACTGTAGTTTTGAACTTGGAATGGGGGTGCGGCGGCTAATTTGACATGTCAGCAGTGACTTGGAAAGAACAGGTTTGAACAGGTTTAGTGAGAGGGCTCCAATGATGGACATTTGTGTTTGTCTCTTGAAGTACGCGTTTGTGCAGTGGAACTGTTCGATGAAGTCATATCCTGTCAGAGCTGAAAAACTGGTCATCAGTGAGCCCAGTGGTAACCAATGGGTTGGGTGACTACAGGCTTTGTCCATCCCTAATATGCAGTACATTTGCTTTACAATACTTATATTACTTTGGTGTGTTTTATGTGTGAGCTGCAGGGAAAGTGTGAGGTCAAATGCAAAAATGCTAAAGTAACAGTCATTTGGAATGAAGAGTAAACAAAACTGATCAAAATGTTTTAAGTGACATTGCATGATTCCTTAAATCATTTATTTGTATGCTACTACTGCAATTAAGTATTTGAACCCCTAATAAAATGAATTAAATTTTTGGTCCAGTAGCCTTTGTTTGCGATTCCACAGGTCAAAGGTTTCCTGTAGTTTTTCCTCAGGTTTGCAAACACTGCAGGAGGGAGTTTGGCCCACTCCTCCACACAGATCTCCTCTAGATCAGTCAGGTTTCTGGGCTGTCGCTGAGAAACACAGAGTTTGAGCTCCCTCAAAAGATTTTCTATTGGATTAAGGTCTGGAGACTGGCTAGGCCACTCCAGAACCTTGACATGCTTCTTACAGAGCCAATCCTTGGTTCCTTTGACTGTGTGCTTCCGCTCATTGTCATGTTGGAAGACCCAGCTGCGCCCCATCTTCAATGCTCTGAGGGAAGGATGCTTTATCCCAAAATCTCCCAATACATGGCCCCGGTAATCCTGTCCTTAATATAGTTCAGTCATCCTGTCCCATGTGCAGAAAAACAACCCCATATTATGATGCTGCCACCCCCATGCTTCACACTAGGCATGGGGTTCTTGGGATGGTGCTCATAATCATCTTATTCCTCAGAAAAAAAGGATTTTGGAATTAAGACCAAAAAGTAGTATTTTGATCTCATCTAACCCCATGACCTTTTCCCATAATCCTCTGGATCATCTTTGGCAAACTTTAGACTGGTCTGAACATGTGCCGCTTCAAGTAGGGGAGCCTTCTGTGCCATGCATGATTTCAGTGTCTTTGGACAGCTATTTGGTCTTGGTCATGTTAGTAGTTGGAGACTTGTTTTTCTATATCGCTAAACACCTCAAACAGCTGCTTCTAATTTAGGATAAGCAGTGGAGTGGCGGTGGAGTATTTAAAGATGGACTAACATTCCTTTGAGTGTCAGAATTCTAGCTGATAGATAGGGTACAAATACTTATTTACAGCAGTAGCATACAAAGAAAGTATTTAAAAAATCATGCAACGTGATTTCCAGATTTTCTTAGATGACGTCTCTCATAGTGGCATTGCAGCTAAGATGAAAATGTCAGAGCCCTCCATTTTTTCTAAGTGTGATAACTTGCAAAATCACAAAGTTGTTTCTTACATATATGTAAACAGTACAAAATATTCTGACTTAATTAATATAGAGGCCCATTTCATCCAAAAGGCAAAAGGTTGGAAACTCCAGACAGTGAAAAATAAAAGAAACCTGGTGGAAAACTCAGGTTGTTGTTGTCTTGTAGTTGAAACTTTTTTAGAATGCCATGATATGATGCCATGATTCAACTTCGAAACGTTACCTGGATAAATAAGAACTGGGGCTGTAACAATTCTACGACGAATTAATTTATATTCCTCTGATCCAAACAGAGTTATCTGTCTGAGGTAATTTATTAATCAAATTGACCTAAACCATTAAAAAAAAGGTTTTGAAATTAGATAAATCAATAATCTATATTAGAAAGATAAACTCTAAAGTAAAAACGGCCAAGTGCATCACAGCGGACAACACACGTGATGCAGCAAAGACTGGCCAGTCCATCATTCCAGTCCAATGTGTCGAAACACTTTGAATTTAGCAAAGAAGTGTAATCATACTGTGTGCTAAAATGTTCTAATAATGTTCCCTTTGGATTCTTTGGATGAGGAAAAACAACAATGGACTGAATTTTAGGAAACTAAAATGTGAATGGATTTGACATTCATTCTTGTTTACTTGTTTGTTTGTACACATATTTAATTTACACTCGATTATCTTGAAGAAATCCATGGAATCTGGAAAATTTCTCCTGTTCCCAGGTATTTCTCTTTGATTCATCCTGGTTGAATGCTTGGCTAAAGATGTCCTGGATCCATTTGAGGGTAGTCAATCGGATCATCAACCACAAATGATGATATAACTGGAGTTGTCCTTAAAATGAATTGTTACACCCCCAATGAGAACCTTCATCGACGTCAGGCTGTTGTCCACATCAAAGACTACTTTTCGTTTGATTTTCCAACACAAATAAGTAATGAGGTGAGGAGGCGGCGGTGCCGGGGGAAATCAATGTTGGTGTTTCAATGAGGGTGGAGCTCATTCAGAGGTTCAGGTTAATGCCAGGAAGTGCATTCCTTGGCAGCCTGGGCAGCTCCTATCAGAGGCCACTCAGGAACAGCGTGTACGGCTCTCTGGATGGTTTTTCCCGCAGACAGACAGCTCAGCTGACACAGACATTAGGAAAACTGTAGGTTCGAGCAGTGAAGGACATCTGCCTCCAGCAGGTTAAATGTGGCGTGGCCTCCTGGCTAATGTCACATCAACTGTTGCAATAAATATATGCTGCCCGTTGAAGCTTTGATGGCCCCTCAGCCGTGATCTGTCTGTCATACCAGACAGTCCAAAGGCACTAGAGACAAGACCGCCTCTGCTGCTCTGCTGCCCTTCTGTTGGTTGGTTCCTCTGACCAGTTAAGAGAACCAGCTTCAGTCAATGTTCTGATATGACTGACTTCATCTTCATCGTAGCATCTGTGAAATCCCTCCTCTGTACTTCTCCTCATGTGGAATTCAGCATAGAAAAATGAACTCTGATTTGTTGCATTCTGTTTTCTAGCTTCTGTTCTTGTTTATGGTCATGTCCTGACACATTTTTAAGAAGACAAACCTCCTTTGCTTTTTGTCTTTACAAAAAATAATCTCTTTACTTTCCTTGTTAGGCAGAACTTAGGCTGTTAGATTGAACTGTTGGACTGAACTAATTATACAGAGCTGTCTTTACAGCGATGTGTGCATCAGCAGTTTTTATGTGGGTGGAGGAAGCTACTGTACAGTTTCCTGAAAACCTTTCCAAATATGAATGCAATATACCGTGACATGAAGCAGGCGCTAATAGGGAGCGTGAAACTCTGCTAAAATCCCATACCTTTCTTACTCAGTCTCCCTAAAGCTCCAAGATGTACTCATAAGTATAAATCTTTTCAAACCCTGACAAAATCTGTTGAAATTGCATCAATCTATGTCCAAAAACTGACAACTGTTGTAACTATCTCTAGTGGTCTCAGTCCTGCATAACTCACTCAAAAATCCTATCTTCTTTCTTTCTGGAAACTGAAGGACACTTTAACAAAGCAATTGCTCTGAACTATGAGGATAAAAGCTGACCTCATACCCATGAATGTTTTAGGACCAAGTTAGATGAGACTGATGCTCAGTTAATGCTTTTCTACACCTACAACTGACTCCTGTGGTAAAGCACAAGAAAGGTAGTATCATGGTGTGGTGGGGGTCCTCCCATCACATGTTTACAGGAAATCCACAAGAAAAACGATCAAGACATGTGTCAAGGATGTCATTAAAAAATCTGCCGTGAAAGGTTTCTGCAAAAAGTCAAATCGCTGAAAAAAACGTCTAAATGTTCATCAACCTTCATCAACAGTCCCTACAGTTTATTAAATCTCTGTTTTTTCCCCCATCATCTCTGTGTTTTTTCTCTGCCATTAAATTAAAGTGAAGGAATCCAACTGTTTGATTCACACCAGAATTAGTTTCTTTGATGGCCTGCCTGGTTTGGCTGCCTAAGATTACCTGAACTTTAGTACAGACCAAACAGGCAGAATCTTAAGATTTTTTCTGTCTCAGTTAACACTGGTTTTGTGAAATTCCTGTCCTATTACAGCAGCTGTTCTGACTGTGGACCCTTCCAGGCATTTTGGTTTGTTCAGACTGAAAGCAAACCACTCCCATTGAAAGTGTGAGATATTTCCCTGTCTATTCTAACCAACTCTTTCCTGCTGGGAAAGCCCCGCTGGTTTGGAAGGGCAGAGTTGGAGTCCTGGACCAGGAGCTTGAACTGTCACATCCCATGCTTCTGTTTAGTCTGTGATTTTTACAATAACTCCGGCTTAACAATAAAAATCGAAAAACGTGTCAGTAACTGTTTCAAATTGGGACTGTTTTTAACGTTGCAGCTGACATTTAGAAGGACTACTTTTAGTCACTTAACCAACTGTTTTTTTTAAACTGTGCTACAAATGTCCAAACTATCGTTATGACCACTCTGAATAGACGCCTACGCTGCTGTGAAAGCTGCTGGTTAGAGGAAATGCAAACAAACTGCTCCTTGGCTTTTTGAAGTTTGTTTCTCAGCGGTCGACTTCTGTTCACTCAACTCTTATATATCAGTGTTAGAAGATCAGATTTGTCAGTGTTTATCACTTTAAACGTGTCTATTATCATCTCTAATCAAATTTTGGACTTTTGGAGGGAGCATCAGGGATCTGTGCCCTCTGGCGACCTCTTGTGTTCATGACAAAACCTGAAAAACCCGCCACACAACCAGCGTTGATGGTAGCTTGAACCCAAATTGGCCTGTGGCAGTGAAAGATGACTGTGCTTCTATAGAGGTTTTAGTTCGACAAAGCTCACAGAAACCAACAGCCTGGAAAATCTCACCTGTGAATTACAGAAGGACCATGAAGGGGAAGTTCTGAACTGCATTATAATGACTAATTTGGTTTCCTGAGTTGCGCGGAATTCACACTCTTCCACTTACTAATGTGGCACGACTGCTGAAGGTCAGTTGTTTCTAAATACTTAAAAATGTGTCAGAGAAAGAAATGGACCCCTCATAATAATTTCCACCATATTTTTAATAACATCACATCAAATAAGTGAATTCCCACAATTCAGCTTGTTAGCTCGTCTTTACTACAGACAACTAGAAAGAAGGACTGAAAGTTTTTCATGCCTGTGGAAGAAATGTTTCTTCTTCCCCAAACAATGTTTCTGGTTGGTGGCGTTTTTGGACCATCTATTCCACCAAAATTCCAGCCTGTGTTCCAGTAGTAGCCTGTGTATGGAAGGTTTAAATACCGATATAAAAGTCATTGAACCTTAGTGTCAGATCAGAGGACTTGGCAATCCAGATCACTTTAATCCCGTGCTAAAGTTTTGAAAAGAAGGCTGTGAGGTTTCTTCCATATGTTAAAAGCAAAGGGGTGCAGCTGTTGTCCCTCCCAGATCCCAAAGTGCTCCCTGTAGGGTTCATAGGCTCACAGATTGACCAGCCCCTATAAGGATGCCCACCCTTCTGTTAAAAAGCCTCCATGCGCTGTTTTAACGGTTTGACATGCAGCTGCTGGGATTTTTCTGTTCTTTTTCTTAAAAATTCACACAACAGTCTTTGAGTGAATTGTGGGAATGTCCGGTGCTGACAGAGAAAGAACTGCATTCAAAGTTTTTCATGTGAAATGACGAACTGAACGACTGCTTTGGAAACCATCTTTTTCAAAATGACTGTTGGTCACTTTTGTGGATTTGGTCATAGGTGTTTGGGCTTTCCCGTTGTGTTATTCACTCACTGTAGGTTTTCATTCATTAGTCTGAAGGGGCGGGGCTTTGAAATCTCCAGCTCTTGTCCAAAGCACATGACAGGCTTGATAGAGGAAAAGGAAATCGAAAACTTGCTGCGTGTTGCTTCTGAAAGCAGGTTAGCATTTTTGGCGATGCTGTGTGATTCAGCGAACAGCATAGTGCTAACACGCAAAACATCTCCTTTGTGTTTGTGTCTGGAATGAAACAGAAGCAGCAGAAACCAAACCAGCCAACCAGACAAAGACCACACACTGCTTGAAACTTGAGGTGTCTCGAGGTTAGTGAGTGAGCACTTCTTGCAGGGTTTCTTCTGATCTTGAGTCAGATTCACAGAAATGATTTGTGCAGACACAAACACACTGAAGGCAGAAGGGGTGTGTGCCGCTTCTCCTCTCTGGACCACGTTCTTTACCTGAGGAATGGAAGGAATGTGCGTGTGGGCGCACAGCGTGATCATACCCGTTTTTAAGAGCTGTGTTGTTGTTTTTTTAGCTTCACTGTGCACCTCAGCTCTGTAAAGAGCTGTCTTTGTTCGACCAACCCAGTTTTTCTTGGGGTCACAACCCAGCAGTGCAGGGATGCTGGGCTCCAGTAGAAGGAAGGGATATCAAACTGGGAGTTAGGATTTTGTTGAATTTCGGTTTCGAAGCTTAGTTCCACTCTTGCTTGATAACCCTTACTAATTTGTTTGTCATTTAATCCATGACATACAGAGATTTCTTCAGTATCTCTGAATCAGTAGGATTTTCCTTTGATGGTTTATACAGTATTTCACAATTTTTAATGCATTTACTCCAAAGGGAAGTAGGGGCTAAATGTTCTACCTCCCATTGTAAATTTGCTTGGGTTGATGGTTTTCGGTTTTCTTCTGTTCTGCTGGAGTCCGTCAGTACGATGGAGTTTAAGGGCCAGTTTACAAACACTTTGTTGTAAATTTACAAGAAAATGTTTTCACAACTGTTAAATTACAAGAATAAAGTCGTAAATTTATGATAAAAAATATGGTAAATTTACAACTTAAAATCTTGTTAATTTACGAGAAGAAGGTCGTAAATTAACGAGGAAAAACACCCAAATTGTCTTTTTATCTGAGCCTTGCTTGAAGATTGACGATGTATGCTCACTTCGACTTTATTCTCGTAAATTTATTTAGAAGTTATTTCCCGTAAAATTTCGATATTAAATCTTGTGATTTCATTTTACGTTTTTTTCTTTTGGTGGGCCTAAAACTGTACGTCAGAGGATTTCAGAGCCTGTATTCATGTTATTTGTGGACGCAGGTGTTGTGTGAAAAGACATTCTCGCAATATGTGAGCCAAAAGAAGAAAAATAACATAAAGCATCTTTTTAATTAAAAGAAAGTTTTTCTAAGGTACTTGTTTTTATTGTTGAAAGGTTTTTTTGCTGTTTTTGTCTTTTTTTTAACCAATTGTGTATTTCTTGTTCTATTCATACCTCTTGCATTTGTTCTTTAAAATAACTGGGCTACTGTGTGTCACTATAAAGAAAAGCACTCCTCTAAGCTGTTACGAGCCAACAGCTCTATGAAACGGCATGATTGGCATGTCTTTATAACATTCATTGATGATTATAACTGAATTGTACTTCATTCCAGTGAAATCAAGACCAATGCAGAGCTTTCAGATGACAATTAATCATCTCAATTGCCTCTTGATTGGAGTTGATAAAAAATAGCAGACAGAGTCCACTGATGGATTTTTCTCAGTAAGTATTTACATTTAACATGAAATAGGGAGAGTGTGAAGAGGAATAAACTTCACCTAATTGGTGGAATGGGAAGCAACCTCCAGCATAACCAGTAGTTGGGCAAAAGGAAATGACTTGAATGTAAATAATCTGCACTTATTTTAGATGTTTCATGTTGATTTCTAAAATAGAGTGATTTCTATTTTTACATAATAATTAATTAATTCATCTTTGTCATGTGATTTATTGATACTTAAAGGATTCTTAAGTCTGATAAAAGTTATGAACCGGATGATGAAAAATCATGTAATGAAAATAATACAGTACAACTGGGGAGGGATTATAAAAGTTTGCGTCCTTCCACTCCTTTTGAAGTAATCTTTAATTTAATGTCTTATTATCCTTAGTTTGATACGTCTTTGTATGAATGTAAAACGGCTGATTATATTGTTTTGTGCATTATTCTAGCTTAGATTGCTTGAAATAAACAATTTCAAATCAAATCAAATCAAATCAAATCAAATCAAAATTGTCTTATAAGGAAGTCTGGCCCCTAAAAGCAAACGGTAGTAAAAGAATTAGGTTGTGCATAGTACTGTATATACATAAACAGGTGTGGGTGTGTGTGTGTTTGTGTGTGCGTGCAGGGATGAGTCCTGACATGTGATGTCTACTTTGAGAGTTGGAAAAGAAAATGAACGGGGTTTGTGAAGATTAAAGCAAATGACTCGTCCCCGCAGCAGGAGAAGGAAGCCCTCTGAATTCATGCTCATGTACTCATATCCTATTTTGGACTTGCACCTGTTGAGTACCATACAGACATGAGCGTGGAGTGTGTGAGCCAAGCACAAGAATGCGTTTAATGTTTTTCCTTGTGGTTTGTGGTGTTGACTGAGTCAAAGCCGTGGAGACTCTAGTGTTTACTCTGATCTGTGACGATGCACATGGTCACTCCCACATGCGCACACACTGACTTCCAGTTAGAGTGAAGAGGGCAGAGCCTCAGATGCTGATGCTCCCTTCCAGCTTCCTTCTCTCATCATGACGACTGGTGTTTGTTCTTGGATTAGTTTATTTTCACACCTTGTGAGTACTTTTAAGTTTGTGATTTTCCCTTTGATAGGAATGTAATAGTATATATTAACCCTTGTGCTATCCTAGGCACTTTAACATTGGGAGTTGGGTCATCTAGACCCACTAGATAGTGGGCTGAACCTTTTTTCTTCAATGATTTGTGATCTTCACCTTCAACCACCTTCAACCACATGGGATCTTCAAATAGCCTTTTTTAAGTGTTGAAAAGGGCTCTTTCTTAAGGTTAAGGGGGCATGGGGTTTTGGGTGAAGCTACCACACATTTGAACAACAACTTTTTAAAAATACACAATGATCAATAAGTGCAGTTGTGTCATCAACTCCTGGAGAGTTGAATGGAAGTAGGTGATCAAAGTAAACTCTTTATTTGGCTTGTTTTTCAGCCTCAGCTAGGTCGGCTGGGGGGTATTCCAGAAAGCAGGTTATGCTAGCTCCCACAGTAAGTTTGAGGCTAAGTAAGTTGATAACCTCAGCTTTCGGTTCCAGAAATGGAGGTATGTTTCAGGGTATGTCAAGTTGCCATGGTAACTCATGCTCTGAACATAACCTCGTCTGGAGCAGGTTTAGTTGAAGGTTAGTTTGTTTTCCGAGAGGTGAAGCAGCATGGCGTGTCCATTTAAAGACGATTTAGTGAATGAAGTGTCACGGTGCCTCTGTCAGCTCACCTCCCCCCCTCACAGCTCCTGCTCTGCTGATTGGAACCAGCTGCCCTTCATCACCTCATCATCCTGCCAGACCTTCTTAAGGGAGCTCCACAGCCGTATCCATCGCCAGTTCGTTAACCTCACTCCGGTTCATTTCCACGGGTCTCGCTGATTCCTCCTCATCCAGAGCTCCACACCTCACTCCAAGCTGACAGACTGAGCCCCTGCATCTTGACTCCACTCTGCAGTGTTTTCTTCTTTTGAAGCCTGTGGTGCAGGTGTGTTTGTTTGAGAGAAGAACATAGCGATAGGCAGTTGTTGTTCCTCTTTTTTCTATGGGTTTTAGAGAAACTCAAAATTGCAAGATGATTTGCACGTACGTAATGTAAATTTGGCAAGCTGATTTACGTACGTCAACGTTATTGACGCACAGGTAGAGAAGAAGCGGAGTGACTTTTTAGCCAATCAGAAGGCACAACACAATGCACGATGCAAATCCGTGAAGTAGCAAAACTGTGAAAAGTAAACCGCGTTAAAGTGAGGGATCACTGTATCTGCCAGTTCAAACTTAGACATATGAGAGTTCAAGAATTATAATTAACTAAGATGGAAAAAATATTTATTGAATTGGAAACTGTTTTTGCTGAGCCACTGCTCCTCTTTGCTGTACTTTACAACAATCTTACTCAAGCTGTGGGTTAAAAGCAAAGCAATTTTTCTCACACATTAGCTAAACAACTCCACCTGATTACTGATTACCTGTGTCAGGTGTGCTTTCCCAATAAAAAGCTGGAGTTTGATAGCATTTTCACATGGTTTTCACATTTTTCCTACGGTAGTAAGACTCTGCAGAAAGCCTTGTGGCAGTCCTGCATCAAGCTGATTTTCTCAATCCCCGATACTGTAACTTTCTGGTCTTTAAATAGATTTGTTGCTGAACTTCACAGCTCAGGGTTGACATCCCCACATGTCGATGTTACTCTTTGTGACTGAACAGAAGGAAACCTATCTATCCCATAAAAACACTGGTAATTACTTATGCTGCTCATAGAGGGACACCCTGAAGCTTTCCTTGTAGTGCAGTGCTTTATGAACGAACTGAACAATTAGCTTGTTTACGGACCTAGACAAAGAAATTATTCATTTATTAAGAATTCTCAGAGAAAAGGCATTTGAGGTGTCAGATGTAATTATGCATGACAATGGTTAGGACAAGGTCTGTTGAGTTGATTTGACAGCCCAACAGACTCCACCTCCTCCCCTTTGCATTTTTCATAACTTTCTCCTTGGCTTGATTTCTCTTTGTTCCCCATTGGACACACTTATCTGAGCCTGTATGTCAAATCAGCCCGCCTTGAATCAGTTGATGTGTGGCCCTGCTGCACCTTTCATGCACCTCTGAAACTTTCAATGAATCTTTCTATCCAACCACAGAATCTCTTGTTTTAGTCCAGATGAGGTCAGAGATAACAGCCTGTACTGTTATTGTGGACCTTTTCGGCAGTAGCTGGCCATGTGACTGCTGATGTATGGGTGAGGGGGGCCCTCATTCTGTGAGAAGGTGAAAATCTGTGGGGGGTAAGCAATGTTTTGGCCACATTAAAGAGAAACCCACACATCTGTGTTCAGTGATGTGCAATATGTATGTTTTTATCGCCCACACTCTTCTGAAAGGGTTCAGGATTGACTGCAGCTATGGATCACTCTTTCTAATTGGAGATGCAGCTCCTGCAGCTCCTGCCCTTCTGCTCTCACCTTATTCAAGCAGCTGTATTTATGCTTGCTGCCGTGTCCCAGATACTTCAGAAACCAACCGCAGACAAATCACTTTTGCTTATTAAAGGGGCAGTTGACCTAAAAAAGACAGTCATTTTCAAATGGGGTCATTGTGATCCCAAAAATCCCTGCTGAGTGTAAAGATTTAGTCTCACAACACTGGCTTGTCCGTGTCAAAATGCATGTGGGTGTTAGGTTTTATAGAAGGACATACACAACGTGTGAGTTGACATGCAGTAATTGTAAAAGGCCTGTATCATGCAAAATCAACTTTTTAAGTTTTTAGGTGTATTATAATGTTCATTCCTCACTAAAAACAAATCCAAAACGGTATTTTGATTAATTCACGCATTTGTGAGGATTCTCCTCAAAACCTGCTCTCTGAGCAGAAACCCCTTCCAATCTACAAAAACGAGTGGTTTGTGACATCACAAAGTGAGGAACAGGCCTTTCAAGAAGAGACTTTGCTGCCAGCCCCACTCCCAGGCTAACAAACATGCCCACTTTCTCTGTGGAGTTAGCGGTGATCGGCTAAACGCCTTTATTTTATGTTAACAATATTCACATCCATCTATGCCAAAGTTCAAATGATGTTTGTTTTTGTGGGTGAAACGCAAACACACTGCTGAGGCTAACCATGAAATGGGCGGCACCCACAAGGAGTGAAAGGCGGAGCCTCAGAGGTCAAGTTGTGTTACTTGCTCAGGAAAGCTTCAGGCTGTCCCTATATGAGCAGCATAAGTAAGATAATGAGCTGTGAAAATCACTCATATTTCATAAAGAAAAACGCTCTTTAGTGTGCCAAACGTAATATATTATCATATATATGGATATAGTTTACTCTGAAAGGTTTAAGAAAAGCATGATATAGAATCTTTAACCCAATTACCAACTAAATCTGCTTGTTTATTTTAAAAATGTATTTGGAGTTTTCTGGCACATGCCTCTGTAAAGCATCAGCAAAGCTGTCTGGGGCCACTCTCATTGGCAGGTTTGAGCCTCACACAGGTTGTTTCGTCACAGAGTTCACTTTGTTTGGCAGGTGTAAAAGCTCACCCAAACTCTCATCTGTTGAAAACATAGGTCAGGGTTCTTGAGCAGAAGAGCTTTGGTGCAGTCACTTTCAATGTAATCCACCATAGGACCAAAGAACAGAAAAGCCTTACAAGAAGAAAAAGAATGGTCGGGTGCTAATCTTAAGAACCACAAATCCTGAAAGATTTGAACATTTTCTTTAGGAGAGATGTAAGGGCTGCATGATGAAGTGGTGGTTAGCACTCTCGCCCCACAGTGAGAAGGTCCTGGTTCTAATCCCTGTGGGACATGTAGTCTGCATGTTCTCTTCATGCATGTGTGGATTTTCTGTAGACTCTCCATTTCCTCCCACACTCCGAAGACAAGCTTCATAGGTTATTCAGTGGCTCTAAGTTGTCCCCAGTGAGAGTGTGTGTGGTTGTATGTCTTTGTGTGGCCCTGCACTAAACTGACAAGTGGTTTGGTTGATCCCTACCTTCACCCAGCTGTGGGTGGGATAGGCTCCAGCAACCATGTGACGCCAAAAGGGATGGATTTAGCAGGCTTGGAAGATTGATGAATTATGGTATAGCGTATGGGGTCCTATACTGTTCATAATTAAATAAACAAATATTTAATTAAATAAATAAATATTCCCTCATGCAAATACACAATGAACCAATAAATCTCTCATATATATATATATATATATATATATAAAGATCCTGAAATTGTGAAAAACCTGCACACAGATTTTAAATTAGCCATTATATTATTCAATATAGTTCATTTTTCTTTAAAAACCTGTTCATTATTTTAAAACACCATTTTAAAATATTCATTTTAATCATGTTGAATATTATTATAATTCTATGTCTTTTTTCAGAAGCTCGGATTTCAAAATCAATATTTTCCAAAGTAGCTTTGTTTTTATTTCATGTTGCTGTTTTTCAGAATGATTTATTTATTTCATGAAGAGCTTTTCTTTTAAAATTAGTGTGCAGGTTTTTCATAATTTCATGATCTTTTTATATATTTATGAGAGATTTATTGGTTGATTGTGTATTTGCATGAGGTCATATTTATTTATTTAATTAAATATTTATTTGTTTATTTATGAATAGACTCCATAATAGCAACAAGGTCCAAGTACTTCATATTATACGAGTTGGTCAATCATAATGTGAGAAATATCATTCACACTCCATAGGAGGAAGGCAGGATTTTTTTAGAGCCATTTCAGAGATTGAATATATTTTATGATGTTTTTAGATAATTATGGAAACTGATGTGAAGCTCAAGTTGTTTCTACTTCCTCTTAACAACCAACTGATCCTGCTTGTGTGACTCCGCCTCTCCACAAACGGTGGCAAAAAGATGAAAAGAGTTCACTTACTTGTTAAACCAGTTTTATATTTCATGAGCCCTTGCACTCAAACAATCTCCCTTCATTTTAAAACAACTGATAACTTAAAGTGTCGCTGAAATTGAAGGTTTCTTTTTAAATTTGTTCTGTCGTATGAGGGCATTCTCACTGGCAGGTTTGGGTCACATCAGTGGGTGATCCAGTCTTCTTTTTTTAGCGGATGTGAGGACTCAGCTGAACTCTGGTGTCCTGATGTTGTCAGTTCACTTAAGAGTGAACCAAAGAGCAGAAGTCACCAAAAAGGAGGAATTCCCCCTGTTGCCAGCATAAACAGCCCATGATCATGCACAAAGAATTTGGAACTTTGGGATTGTTTTACAGATTTTTTTGGTTCTGCTTTGGTGTTCAGTTTTTAGTAAGTTCCAAACTGAAACAAAGCTGTAAAGTTTATAAGCACCCTCCCAGTCTTTGTAGTGCTGCATCTAAGGACGAGCATCAAATGAGGCCTAATGATGTGCAGCTTCAAACATGTGTAGGTCCCGTCTGCCGTTGGTTTAAAAATAACACTATTGTGAAAAAAAAAAAAGAAAAACTGTATAAAAAAGGCGAAAAGCATCAGCAGGCTACCCAAGATTTGGTTCAGGCTGCAACGTTTTGACTATATTGGATGAGCATAAAATCTTAAAACCCAGGACACAGTAGGCTAAAACAGTGTCTGTTCTCTAACAGTCCCCCGCTGCAGTACACCTGTGCAGATCTGTGTGCAGCGTTGTTAGACTTTTGTCTACTGTTTCATTCATTTATGAACAGCACCCGCTTGACCGGAGTCGGGTCTGGGGATGTCTGGAGTCTGTCTCAGCTAGCATTAGAAAGCAAAGTGCTGTCCCTGCAGGCTGAAACGAGATAGAACTGCCTGGAACTCTACAGAAGCTGCTCATGCAGATATCCGTTTATGGGGAAGACCTCTTCTGGTGAGTGACTGCAGTGTTCTCCACCTCTGACTGAAATGATTCTATGTCTTGTGTTTGAAAACGTGAGGGGGGGGATGCCCCACAGGGAGGGCATGAGAACTGCATCCGCTTTCCCACAATGCCATGTGTGTACAAAGAGGAGGCCACTCGAACAGAACGGCTCTTTGCCTCTGGCATTGCCATGGAGACTGAGGCTCCTCTCTTTCTCCTGCTGTTTACCATTCAGTTCATATGTCTGAGCACAGTTTAGAGCCTGGAAGAGCTGGGGCTTATTAGACCGAGGAGCGGAGATTGTTTCTGTGTGGTCCTGCTGTGTGGCTAAAAGGACAGTGCAACACTGCTACCCTGGGTTATTGGTTCAATTCCACATGCGGTTTAGTGTGTGTACAGGCAGCTGGTATCCCACGTTCTCCTGGTATTCCCTCTCATCCTTCCGCTGTTGCCTGGATTCTGTCCAGAGCTCGAGGCTCCACACAAGCAAACACACAGTTGCCTGGCAGTGCAAGGTGTGCATCCTGAAGTCAAGGGAAATGTTGAGGGAAAAACACACTTGAAGGGTATTCATTCAGGAACACCTACGTTCTCCAAGTACACCCCATCTACCAGCTTTCACACCTTCTTCATGAGGAAGAGCAGGTCTGCAGCCCGCTGGCATATATGGGTGTGTAATTCTTCCTCTTTGCTCACATTTCTTTGCTTGTTTTAAGGAGACACACCCTTTTTGTCTGGTTGGACAGGACACACAGGGAAAAGAAGAAAGGAGCGCGTAGTGTTATTTCGTCATTGTCAGAAGGCAGTCAGGAGCTCCCGCTGCAGGCTGCTGCGCAGTCGGGCATCAGCTTGGACATAATGACAGCACAGTTAAAGTTCTAGTAAAGTGGATCTGGCCGTTCAGGCCAAATTCTCAGGAGGGAAAAGCCGCTCGTCCACAAGTCATGAGGGGAAGAGGGGATAAAGAAGGGAATGAGAAGGTGAGTTAACCAAAGGTGGTATGCACTTGCTGTGTATGCTCTGCAGGAAGGAGGCGGTGTTTTACAGTGGCGTCCCACAGAGTCAAAGCTGCAGTTTGTTTCACATTAGTGTGCTGTCAGCTGGAGGGTGGAGGCTGCAGCCCTGCAAGGAGAGCCTTAATGGAAAGAAACCGCAACAACCACAATCTTTATTAGCAGATCCAACAGCACACAGACACAGACGTGATACCTGCAGAATTGATGGTGTGTGATCAAATTATTTGCTGGAAAAGTCAACATTTAGTTGTTGTAAGGGTTACCATGAGCAGAGTAAAGCTCATTTGCTCCACTGGACACACTGCTTAAGTTTTAGATGTTAAAATAACATCTAATCATAGACATGTTAAAATAAGGACATTTTCAGGCAGCCGGTGCAAGCCTCAATCCCATTTTCTGCTGTCTCATTGTCTCATAATGATGATTTTGACGTTTTAAGCTAAAATCTAACAACCTGTGTTGTTTCCTTGGACATAGTTTCTGCAGAGCAGCAGGAGGGCATTAGAAATTTACATAGGAGCTGTGGGTGGGACCATTGGAGTAAGCTCCCAAACATCTAGACATCCATCATTTTACACACTCTGCTGCTAACTTAGAGCCCCTCACACCTCCAACCGAACAATAACAGTGCAAAAACAATGTTGAGCAGTGTCAGATCTATCCAGCTGTACAGTTTAGATCCAGATTCCAGCTCAGACGAGGAAGAACAAAGACGTTCATCGTTGTCTGCAATTGGATGCATCAGAATGGGGTAGAGCAGGGAGACTTTGGCCCGTCGATTGTAGTTTGTGCATAAAAAAAACTACAGACCTTTTCCAAGATGTTTTTTCATCTATTCCTGAGTCAAAACTATTTGAAGAAGAAAAAAAATAGAAACAGCTGCAGTTTTAATGTCAAATTTCTTTATAAATTTCCTCCATCATGAGAAAAATACCCCAAAAACACGTTAAAAAATTCAAAAACGTCAAACATTTTCAGTGGAGTGGCTCTTGAAATGAAAACACGAAATCGCATCAAAGCACTTTTTTTTCCTTCAAACATAACAACAACATAACATTGGTTTATATGAAATTCAACTTGTATATCTTTAGTTTCTTCTGCACTGAGGGCTGCACAGTGGAATAGTGGTTAGGACTCTTGTCTAACAGATAAAAATGCCTGGTTCAAATCCAAGCTTGGTTCTTTCTGTGTAGAGTTTGCACATGTGTGGGTTTTCTCCAGCTTCCTTCCACAGTCCACAAACTTACTTCATGGGTTCAGTGATGAACCCCGCCTTTGCTCTGCAGTAGAGGCTCCTGTGACCCCAAAGGAGATTCAGCTGGTGCTGAAAATGGATGTGGATGGATAGATTTCTTGTTTCAAAGTTAAATGACACACATTAATTTTACTTCTGGTATTTACTTGTGTCGCTGTCCACAATGTCTCTGGCTCGTGTAAGGTCACCCAGGACCCTTCTGATGAACCTGCACATCTGCCCTCCAAATCTGTGAATTTGTTCTTCTTCTGACGGTGAAAAATATCATCTGAAACAACAAAGTTAAAGTAGATTGCAAGAACAGGCTAAATGCTATTTGATTATACTTAATCTATGTAGACAAAGACATAAGAGCACAACACAAGAACATGCAGGAGGTTTTTATGATTGGATCACATGAGGGCTTTCCAGATCTCAAACTAGGTTCCCCTATTCATGACGTTTAAGGTAGACCTAGAGGGTGGCAAGTCAGGCTAAAAGTGGTAACATGCTGTATGCGTATCAGCTGATCTTGCTATTCTTTCCTGTAGTCTTTCCTCTCTCTGGATGCAGGTTAACTCACTCATCTATCTGGTGCTACTGCAGGTGGTCTGAATCCCTAACTCCTTTTGAAGATTTCACATCTTTTTGCACTGACAGATAGAAAATAATGTTGTCAGTGGTTTAAAGCGTGAAACCATAGACCTTTCATATTTTTAGACATTTAAGAGTCGCATGTCCCCAACGCATCTCCCCATCTTCCTCCAAAACATGGGCTACTGTGACGCCACAGCCAGTGGCCAGTTGTGCTGGACGGCAAATCTTGAATGTTAACAAAATTAAAACACACACAGGAGCTTTAGAATGCCACTCCTCCTACCTTACTGCTTCAGTTGGTTTCTCGTCCAGATTTGCTGGATTTCCCATGTTACATATCTGTAAGAACCCTTTAGTGATATGCAGAGTGGCCTCATCATTGAGTCTAGTCAGGATTTTTATCGGGTTTTCTGTTGTTAGACTGGTCACACATCAGTGAAAGTGAAAATTGTAGCTATACTGCTAAAAAAAACTGTAGTGTGAGTGCACTAATGTTAAAAAACGATTAGCTCCAATGCGCATGTGGGACATTATTAAATAGCCAATTGCTTACATTATACTCATACTTCATTTGACTCAACTTACCTTTGGTGAGATGCATATCCAGGGTTTTCCTACTGAGTACTTGTGTGTAGTAGCAGAGACTCATTAAAGTCTTCACAAATGTGTTGTTGTTGTTTCTTTTTTTCTTTTTCACACAACATTTTGACCTGTGCATCACTGACCTGCCCAGCCTCTATGGTATTTCCGCTCATAAACGTTGCCTGGACACGTTTCTGTGCGGTTGTGCTTGGTGGGTTTTTCAGGAGTACTAACAGGGTTCCTTTTTTATTTGAGACACTAAATTCACCATCACAAACCGAACAGAACCTGTGACTGCGTCCCCTTCTGCTCCTCTGTAGGAAAGTCGATTTGCTGTTTTTATTTTTCAGGATATTGACAATGCATTTTCTGATACCTTCTCTTTTTTTCCACACTCCTCCATCTCACTCCTTTATCGTTCTAAGTTACAACCCAGCTACTGCAGTTAGCTCAACTGAGCCTAGTGACAGTTTGGAGAGGCAGAGGAATGTCATTGTCCTTCGATTATTTTGTTATAAAAAGGGCAGGATGACGGGAGGTAAGAATAAAAAGGAGTATCCTGACCAAAGTTCTTAGTTTCACTTCTAAAACCCCTTTGACTCATCTTATACTTTATGTATTGGCTGGGAATTCCACTGATAGTGTCACAGAGCACACGTCTGTCTCTGTGAGCGCTTAATAACTTAGAATTGTGCTTGACAGCGTCAGTGAGTGCACACACTGTTCAGCTGTAAGGTTCCAACAGCTATTGCTATTTACTTTGTTTAGTTTGTTTGTAGTCGCCTGATTTTGTTTTTCTCAGTGTTTTATTTATTTACTTCCTTATTTCTTAGGAAGTATCCAGGAAGTCCAGTGGACCCACCCATTGTTTTGGTTTTCTTTTGAAAGGCCTGTTTTAAATTCAAAATGATTTCTTTTTATTTTGCATTTTTGTTTATTAATGTTGCATTTGTTACAAGTAAAATACATATAAATTTAGTTTCTTAGGACATGTTTGATTTTGATTAACAATTGGTTTGGTAAGGGGTGGAGCCAATCACCTATAAAAGAGGACCTCTTTTCAAGATGGAGGCCTCCTTTTTTATTGTTATTTTCTTTTTATTGAACTTATCGGTGACAAAATACAAACACCAGCAGAGGATGAACACACTACGAAATGCACACACACACATTAGGGGGCATATACAATACTCTCAGCTGTCATCAACATATAATGTTGGTACTTACAGAAAGAAAATGAGAAAGGAAAAAAATATAAAAAAGATGACAAAATGAAATATTGAATAAAGAAAAAACAGGAGCCAAATGATAGCACAGGAAAGAAACTAGTATCTTCATTAGAGTTAAAATGTCATCATCAGGTCATACCTGCAGTCAGATTAAATCAGCCGAGCGGCAGTACCCATGTGGGAGTCACGTGGGTTTGAAAAAACACACACTTAGCAGAATTTAGGAGAAAGAAATAATTTAGTTTTGACCTTTCACTTTTATTCTCTTTACCAATGCGCTTTTTTGTGTTTGACAACATTTGCAAAAATGCAAACATTTTATTTTTTTAACATTGTGTGAAGAATTTCTGGAGCCAAAGCCAACAGCAGTTTTCTGCTTTTGATTTGGTGTCATGGACTTCAGCACATTCCAATATGCCCTCATCCATGATGTACTGGTTTCATGAAGGGCCTCGCCTTTGGGATGTGGCTATGATTGGCTGTTGCCCAATTAAGGTGTTGCATGCATGTGTGACAGTCACAGGAAACTATATTCTGAATTAACAGCGTCTTTCAAGGCTACATTTTGGAAAATACACACACTGAGCTAGGGGCTTGTCAAGCTCTATAAACCAATATTTAGCAGCATCATTGTTCTGATGTTCTGTTGGTTCCCATATTAATGTTGTGTCCAAAGTTTAGTCAGGGCCCTTGCAGTTTGGAGTGTCACATTTTTACTCTACTCTAGTTAGAAAGTAATACAGTATTTGGTGTCCTGTTAGTTGGAGTAAATATTAACGTCATTTTGTTTTTTACCCTGGATGGGATCATTGGTCATTTGTGAAAAATATGTTTGCCATGCAAAAAGGTGTGTGCTACTCATGGTGAACTATAGCATGTTCCAAATGATTCTGCAAATGCTATTTTTTCTATGATTTTTCTAAATCTTCAATGGCTGCATTAGGAGATGAGATTTACTGAAATCCAAAGCTAATCCAATAAAAAGATTTTCAGAGGTCAAGTTCCATTTCCACATGGGATCTCTGATTATGGAGCAATTCTTGCTTCCATTGAACTTGTAGGTTTTTGGAGAGTTTCTGCTTCAATTTCTTTGCAATATGTCAGGATAGCCTCCCAGAGCTGCTGTTTGGATGTGAACCGCCCCCCAACCTCAGAGATATTTTGTTTGAGGATGCTCTAAAGGTTCTCAATAGGGTTGAGGTCAGGGGAGGATGGGGGCCAGACCATCAGCTTGTATCCTTCTCTGCCTTTAGCAGCCAATGATGCAGATGTATTTCTTGCAGCATGAGATGGTGCATTGTCATGCATGCATTTGTTTACTTTTTCATTTTCACACCTTCAGGAATCCTAAAGAAGGTTTACATAGAATTGGAAGCCTCTGGAGGATTCTACACCTTGATGTTGGTGCGACTCCTGAGACACCAGCAGTTTAAATTTGTTCTTGCTGCTTTGCAATGGTATTTTAGCAGCTGCTCTCTTGATCCGATGGATTTGTCTGGCAGAAACCTTTCTCATTCTGGGATTATCACGCTTAAATTTTCCTGAAATATCCAAGATTGTCGTACCTTGTCTAAGGTACTTGACTATTTCATGCTTTTCCTAATTATTTGGAATGCACTGTATGATTACTTTGGGTACTTTAGTTGTCTACAGCACAAACAGCTGAAACATTGGCCTAAAATTGAACACTCCCAGAGCTTCTGATTGAGGCAAGCTGGGACCATGTTTTGAAATCCATGCAGCAGCAGCAATATTAATTTCAGAAAATAACCTGAAGAACCAACAGGAAATGTCTTCAGTGTAAAGGAAGATGGATGATGACATCCAATAAGCCAATAATTGACCAAGCATTAATATTTTTGAGAAAGTTTTAAAACAGCAAAGCAGGTCTCAGCAGACCTTTTTGGATGAATGTTTATTCAATGGTCCCTCCTCCCCACCCCTCCTCCAATAGACAGCATAATGGGGGAAGTACATTAGGTATGGAACAACCTCTCAGTCGTTATCATGGTGCAGTGACAGGTTTCTAAGAACCTTTCTATATTTCCATACAAACAGTTGTGGAGCTCTTGAAGTTTTTCCTCTGCCTTTCTGAAGGTCAGTTATTGTCCATTCACAAACCTGGATTATGAAGACACAGTTGGCCCTGAAAATGTCTGTATACTCTTGTGAGGCAGACTGTGACATGAACTTTTCACACTCCCCATCTACAGTATCCTTAATAACATATGAGGATGTGAACGTGGTTTCAAACAAGGAGCTTTTTGAGAAGTCATAGGGGTCATGAGTCCTCAGACAGGATTAGCAGAAGTGTAACCACATCCACTTCAGCCCATTCTAGGAAGCTGTCATGGCGCCAAGCCAAGAGGGAAGCAAAGGCTTGGCTGAAAATTTACAAGACGCTTTGCGGTTAGTGCTTTTGCTGACTAATTTTGTGTGTGTGCGTGCAGCTGAAGTGTCTGCCGGGCAGGAAGTCTGTAGTGTCGCATTATTAGTTTATTTTAGCAGAGCGTTGCCAGGAATGTGTAATTCAGCTTCTCTGTTTTTGAGTCAGAGCTCTACTGGTCTAAAGAGAAGTGTGTTAGACTGAAAACAACTGTGTGGAATTTGTGTGTGTCTGTTGAATTTGTGTCTACATGCCTGTTTATTTTGTGAGATTGGATTAGTGGTTTTGGGGATGAATGGGAGCTTTTATTGGAAGAAAAATGACTAAACTGGTTTACAGTAACTGTGACGTGTCATGGTTATGGCCACCCCCTCTCCCCTGCACCCTGTCAGTACATCCCAAGAGCAGTCCTGAAAAACAATTTCTATTTCCCAGTGAGGAGGACCCCAGCAGGCCAGCTGGCTCTAGGACTGCCACAGGCACTGTGAGCCTAAACCAGTCCAGATGTTTAGAAGTCTTCTGAAAGCAGACTTTAAACAGTCAGCAGATTTTTAGTTTAAAAAAAGGATCAGCCTTGTCTGACTGTCATTTTGATTTTATGATAAATCACCAAACGATCTCATTAAGTGTAATTTGTGACAGTCGTATAGGTTTTGCAGATGAATTTATTCCGTTTACCACACTTAAGCCGTGACAGACAGTGAGCAGGGACACTTGAATTACTCACTACTTAAGCCCACTTAACTCTTTAGTTCCAAAAGTGTTTCGAGAGCTAAACGAATGACTTGTGTCCTAAAAAGGATCACAAGAAAGGGCCGGTGGAAATCTCAGAAAACACATTGCTTAAGATGCTAATTATGCTAACTATGCTAGATATGCTAATGTGGCTAAAAGTGCTAGCTTAGCGATCAGCATCATCAACTCACTCAGAAAACACGTTGCTCCATTGGTAAAAGCTACATGTCATAGGTTGATGAAAAAAACAACTTTTTTCAAAATGGCGTCTTTTTTGTGGATTTTATTTATCTCCATAGCAACCATTTTATGTTTTGGTCGCCTGCGGATGATGAACAGATTGATGTAGTTTCAGACAAATCGGATCAATCAGACAATCCCGTGTGTTTCTATGTGTGCAGTTCCAGATATGGATGCACACATTACATTTTCACAGTATTCCATTGAAAAACATAAGAGTTATAACAGTATGCCACATTTTCTAGCTCGCCACACGCACAACGGTTAAAACCTACAACTTGTAATTGTAACATTTTTTCCATAGTAGCAATTGCCATAGATGCCTAAAAGGTTGGGAGATGATCAATAAAAACCCAGCGACAATATGTTTAAACATGAAAATCGCGAACATTTTCACACACCTGGATGGGAGGGGTTTGTTCTCCATATTTGCTCCGTCCCCTGGGGGAACGGTGCCCACAGCAAACATAGTGTGTCCTTCGGGTTTCTACCAGTTACATGTAAGACTTGAAGAATTTAAAACCTATTTCACCAAAAGCAGAACGAGAAACAAAAATGTGCACCCATGTCAAAAAGCTACTACATTGTCTAAACTTATAGCTTAAATTCAAGTACTAGTGGGAAAAGTTTCCTTACAAGTATTAAAGGATACTTCAATAACTACAAAAGACACTGAGTTACTAGTTACTTAAAGAAGAATCCATTCATCGTAATGATTCAGAAATGTTGTCTTTGTCCATCTCTGACATTCGTCTGAGTCTCCATCCTGTTTTACAAGTAGAAATTTTCCTGTGTGTCTCATGTCCCCTTTGCTCTCCACTTCGTCTTGTCCTGAAATGATGCCCTGATCAGGCGTTTCTGCCTGCTTTGTGTCTATGCTGTGGTAACTGTGTTCGTTGTGAGGTCCGTCTTCTCTCTGACTGTCCTCTTTCCCTCCATCTGAGGCTGCTGTTCTCTGCTGGGGCTTTCATTAACATAGCTGTGCACACTGGGGCTCCTGCCCACTTCCCTCGGGGTGTCCTCTCTCTGCATGTTCCTTGCCTGACCTGAGGGAAGTCATGGTGCACAGCTCATGTCAGTGATGAGATGAGCTGCACTGGTCTCCCTTCAGCCTGGCAAAGTAGCATTCATTCATCCATTTCCCAATTCCTTTTGGGGTCACGGGGTTGATGGAGCCTTTCCAGCTGGGATATTTTCCCTGAACATTACAGTGCGACTCAGAGACACACAACCACACACACACACACATTACACCTCTAGGGAGAATGTAGAGTTAACAACTGACTGGAAATGCATATTTTTAGACCATGAGAGGAAGACCCACAGATCATTATGGTGAACATACAAACTCCACACAATAAGGTCCAAGCTGGGATTCAAACCCAGTTTTACTGCTGTGAGGTGGGAGTGCTAACCACTACACCCCTGACCAGTGCTTAAATCCTTTGCTGTGATCTGTCACTTATTTAAATACTGCTTTGACTGTTTGACTTTATTGAAAATAATCTTAAATGATCAAAAACAGCCACTAATGTAATGTTTTTACTTGATTGATTTTCCTGAATTCTGAATGGAATTGAACTGAAAGCAACAGAGAGGTTACAAACAATCATCATTCGCCTTAAAATCAGCGGCTTGACGGTCAGAAATGTATTTTGTGTTTTGAACTTTATTTTTGAAAAATTTTCTGTGCTAACGGGATGTTTCTCACAACCCTTTGGAGATCTGAAACTAGTTTTTGCTTCAGAGGGTAGGAAAGGGCCTTTTTCATCCTCTCCCCACCTCCCCAACACGCAGAGTGTTAACTGGTTTGGTTTTTCTCAGCTGAAGGTGTGATGGTGAAGCCTGCAGCAGGTGGTACAGGCTGTGGTGTCACAGCATGACTAATAGCCCGTTGCTAAGTGGTGTGAACATCTTGTGCATCTGTTTTATTTAATTTGACTCCTACATTCACCTTCCAACTATCCCTCTTTTAACCTCTCCATCCTCTCATCGCATGCTAACTATTATGCATGTGATCACGATTCAAACAAAACAAATAAAAAAAGGAAAACCTGTTACGAGTTCATTGTGACTCATCGAATCTGTAAATGGGGACAAAGAAAAAAATTCTAGATAAACTTCATCATCACGTAACATCGTGTCACCTTCTCTCCATGCAGACGGAGTCAGAGGTGTGGACGGACAGATTGGTGGACAGATGGAGGGCAGGGGGGGTGGTATCATGGCGAGCTGTCGCTGCCCGTGGTGTCACTTCCTGAGAGAGAATAGAGCAGGAAGCTGGAGTCAGATCTAGCAACAAGAGCTGGCGTTGCCTTTGCAAGGAAGTGTTTCCATCCCAACGGTCAGGGATTGAGGCTACCTAACTCTTTTACGGTAAAGGTTTGTGGGGACGGAGCTGATGTGTCCCTGATGAGGACAGATGTCATTTTATCACATCAGACAGACTGAGAACTGAACTTCTTCATCATCAAGCTACACTTTGGTCACGTATAAGAAAAGTCATCAGACAAATTATTTTTAAGGTGTCTGTACTTGGAGCAGAAATGGCTAGAATCAGGGCCACACATAATGGGGCTTCTGAGATCAAGATGGTTTAAAAGTGGATGCTGAGAAGCTCAGGGACAAACCAAGGGCGAATTTTTGATGACCATCCTCCAGGAGGAAAAAAGCTATTCTCACCGACCTGCAGCAGGGTTCATAGGTTTATCAATAGACCACAGAGGTCAGCGTTTTTGTCTGTTACATGCAGATCTTTTTTATTTTGAAGTTGAAGGCTCTTCTTCTGTTTCCTCTCTGGATCTTTTCTGCATAACGAAACTTTCCAAAGATGTTTGTTGTTTGTTATCTTTGCTAGCTCAAGGGTTTCAATTTAGCGGTCTGTGCAGCTGCTTCAAAAAAGTAGCAGATTTATATTCAACACTTGACTGAGCAACATTCCTTAAGATGGAGTCAAATGTGGGGGAGAAAATCCAGTAGATTTTCAAAATAAAACCTCCATTAGATTATAAATTAAATGGAAAAGTGTAGGTTGTGTATTTTTTTTCTCTGCGGCTCGACACAAACTGTTCCAAGCACCAGTACAGTCCACAGCCTGGGGTTGGGGATCACTGCTCTATAAGATTAGCTTATTTTCTAACGGTACTTTACTGTATCATCCACTGTTGTGGAACTGCTGTGAAACTTCTCAATATAAGTAATCATGGTTCACAGAAACTACCACTTTGGCTGTGTAGGAAATCTAATCTAAGTAAAGTAGAAGATGATGAGGTGAAGACATACCTGTTGTTCTGCTGAAAAAAGTTCTCCAGTTCATCCAAAGCGAGGCCCAAACTCTGACATGGAACTGGAAGAGAGCATGCTGTGCACTGCTGCTGCACTGGCCCTTTAACCTTCTGCACAAGAACTATGTTCACCTGAGAATGCTGTACCATCTCCATGGTAACAGCAGCTCCATGTGAGACCTTACATTGCCCTCTTGTACATGTAATGAGGGGATTCATGGAGTGAATCCAGTTGCATGTTCTCAGAATGTTACTTTAGGAGAGCAATCAGAAGACAGCAGACAGAAGAGGCGTCAAACAACAAAGTCACATCCATCCTGGATGTGACTTTAGCCTCCTTGCATTTAACTGACGCCCACATTTCAATGTCATTAAAAGGAAAAGAAATGCTTGTAGTTGATCACTTTGTACTTTGGTTGCCATGACAACCCATGCAGTTACATAAGACCTCAGTGCTTGTTCCCACAAATGCTGGTGTGGGGAGGTCTTTGTGCTGTGACACCAGACACTCCACACACACCCCCACAGCTAATGCACGCACACACACACACACAAACACGCACAGCTAATGCATGCAAACACAAACACTCACAGCTATTGCATACATACACACAAACACGCACAGCTAATGCATGCACACACAAACAAACACGCAAAGTAAATGCACACACACACAAACATGCACAGTTAATTCACTCCGACACCCCAACACCCATAGCTAATGCATACACACACACTCACACACACACCCACACACACACACACACACAGAAACAAACATGCACAACTAATGCATGCACACAAACATACACAAATCTGTACTGTGATCATTTGTTCCTTCTTTGGGTGTCTGTTTGTCATCATGAACCATTTCAAGGAGAATTTGTCTGCCTGTTGCATTAGTTTGTCTAACTAACACCACAAGGAAGTACTAGATACCTCATTCAAAACGTACTGCACTAAAAAATGTTGTAGCATTTTTCTCATGATGGAGGACATTGACAAAATTAATATTAAAACTGAATTTCGGAGTATTTCTTTATTCAAATTATTGCAAATCAGGAACAGATGGTAAAAGGGCGTTGGAAACAGCTTGTAGGTGTTATGTAGCTACAACAGGAAGCCAAAGTCGTCTTGCTCCGCCCCATTCCGATGCATCCAGCTGCAGACAAATGGATCCATGTTCGTCTTTGTTTTCCTTTTCTAAGCTGAAATCTGTATTTAACCCTCGTATTATCCTCAAATATTACTCATACACTTCACCTTTGGGGTCAATTCCACCAGTCCTCCAGTGCCGTAAAAACATGTTTTTAAGTTAAACAAGGAACTAAACTACAGTCACTTTATTTTTTCTCTCATTTTTTACATTCATGATATTTATTCTACTATTTATAGCCTCCACTATTTATAGTTCGTATAGTTGTTTTATTGTGCAATTTAAAGTTGTTTTCCCGTTTAGACTGAAGCTAAAGAGAAACGGAATTTCAATTTCTATGTATGTGGTAACATTATAGAGATTGACAATAAAGTTACTTTAACTTGACTTGAATTTGACCCCAGGGATATTTGCCTTCAGAAAATGATTTACATAAAATTGTTAACCAAGTTTTTTCTGCCAGGCACATTGTTTATTTGTTGAATACATAAATAACCCCTTGATAATGAAACAGATCGTTAACCTGTTCTCTAGCACCACCATAAGGCCAAACCTTTAAATTAGAATGAATGTATCTTGAAACGTTTTTATAAAAATCTTTTCAATTTTACTGACAACATTAATGACCACAAGAGTATGAACCCTATTGGTTTTGGTGATGATATGACCTTTCCTGTAGTGCCACCATCAGGTTATACTTTCAGTTTTAGAGTTAGTGGATCTTAAATATCTTTCATCCAAATCTTTTCTAATTTGGGGTGCACATTCATGACTCTCATAGAATAAAGCATATTGGCTGATGTTAGTGACCCCCTTTCCTTTTATGAACATATTTATTTACTTAATTTTATTTTTTTGTGACATATTTGTGGTTGGTCACTATAAAGTCTCACTTACCCCTCCTCTTTTGTTATCCGGGCTTGGGACCAGCAGTGGCAGAGTTAGTGTTTTTATTTATTTATCTTATTTTAATGTTTTTGTGTGAAACAGAAAATCATAATGAGAACATAGGTCAGATAGTCCGACCATGGCACAGTTCTTTATGCCCTGAGTCGAGCTTTTAGTCTGCACTATTGTACACAGGATGTGTAGAGAGTTTGTGCTTCTCCTTGCAGACATATTTCTTGCTTTGAGTGTGTCCCACCAGACACACAATCAGACATGTTGAAGACAAAGTCATTATTTGAGCTCTTCATTTGAGAGATGAGATTAAACTTTATTTATCCCACGATGGGGAAATTCTGTTGTCTGCGGCAGCAACAAAGTGACGTTTAGCAAAGTAAAGTGACTTTCAAGTTTTACAGTTCAACATTATAATATATACAGTATATAACATATATAACCATCAATTGAAAATATTTTACATGAGATGATAATTTTAGAGGGGGGGCATGTGTAGTTGGTAAAGACTTGGATGTGATCGACTCACAAGCCCACATTGGGTTCCTCAATTTGGCAGGATTTCACGCCTCACCACGAGAAATATCAAATTTCTCGTGGGAATAGTTGTTTTCCCCACCCCCCTGTAATGTATCAACTCAAAGTATCAACTCTGCACCTGCAAGTGTGGGGATGTTAGGTCACACACACAGCTAAAACAGCCGTGGGTCAAATTTACCCCCAAGGAACACCAATGTGTGCACTATGTGTTTAGCACATAAAAAAAAATATAATCATGTAATTTTATGCTTAATCAGTTTTCCCCATCAAATTAGAAAAAGCCATGAAATATGAAGTAAAAAGAAAAAGGTTAATTATTATTTTTTCAATGACAAACATTGAATTAGGGTCGAATTGACCACAATGATAGTAGGAGGGTTAAACTTTATGGCTGGATAGCTCTGATACTGCTCACTATGTTTATTGCACCGCTAATGTTAGCTTGGGGGTGAGAAGGTACTGTAAACTATAGGAGAGACTATAACTCACTTTCCCATGAAAGTGAACTCACTTTCCCATCATCCCTTGCAAAGGGATGATGGGAAAGTGCAGGGTTACTACATACCAGCAGTCCCGCTCACAACTCAGAGGTGAATTTGTATTATAAACATACGTATTATAAGCTCACCTGTGCATCTGGCGGCATGTTTTTTTTTTACACTTTACTTTTAGCTTTTAATGTCAAGCCCTGGAGTTTTTAAATGTGTTTATTGATGTATTTTTATATAGCCCTGCTTCTGCTGTCATCCCCTCTTTTTTTTTCTTTTTTTGAGCAAATTCTTTTCCTATTCATTGGAATAATATGAGCTTCATTACATTTTTTTAAAGTTAAATGAACATGCCACTGACATTGTTGTGCTTTTTTTCAGCAGTTTAGTTGTTTTTTTTTCTATTTAGTGTAATTCTTAATTTGCTGTTTGTTTTTCTTTACAATTTTTCACATCATATCTGAATCATTAAACCTTTTTACCTAGACTTTGTAGACTTTCTGTTTTAGTTTGTATTTATTTGTCTCTAATGAAGTCAAAATTTGCTGCTACTGGAGAAGCTGCATAAAGCTCTGCTGAATCTGGAAGGAGAATTTAGTTTTAGCAATAAGTTAAGGTGATGGTGATGGTGATGATGATGATGATGATGATGATGATGATGATGATGATGATGATGATGATGATGATGATGATGATGATGATGATGATGATGATGATGTGGGGGGTAAGAAAACTATTTTGGCAATTGTGACCTCTCACATGAACTTTTTAAAACAATGGCATCAGTGTGACATGCTCAGTCCCCACCTGCAAGACAGGTCCAGTCTGCCATCCACAGCTACATGTGATGAGCACTGGTGCATGTTGATGCATAGATGTATTCATCTGTTCATTCGCAGGGGCTTTCCACGCTGGTGTCATGTGGTTTTATTCTTCCTTCCTGCAGCATCGCCGACAGCGAGGCAAAGACTGCGAGGGACACCGTCTGGAACGCAGTGAGTGTTTATTCATTTTTACTAAGCGTTGGTGGCGTCTGAACGGACAGCATTGCTTCACAGCTGCTGCTGTGCGCATCTGCGAACACGTGCGCCATCATCATGTGGTGTCAGCCTCCATGTTTGTTTGTATTGACTTTTTCTCTCGGGCTTAAGCCCTATGTTACCATGACAACAGTAGTGGTGCTTAAAGCACATGCCCTCTAAAAAGTGTAGATTTTCTCTTTCCTTGAAAATGTTACTCAGAATCCACATGATTGACTATTCCATTTGATTCTGCAGTTGTGCTTTTGAAATAAATATCTGATATATATCAAATATCTGTAGAGCCTAAAACATTGTGTTGTTTTCACCTGAAAAAGGTTTAAATAGCTGTAATTTCTTTTGGTTTTTTTTCTGTTTAATTAATATTATTCCTATGTAACATTGGAGTATATATGATCTGCCTTTTAATAAGTAAGGCAAGTAAAGACAATAATTTAGAGAAGTAATTTCAGAATTTCATCATTGGACTAAAGGGATTTAGACCATATTTCAATATGTTCTGTTTCAACTTTATAGTGTGGAGCTGCAAAACCTCACAAAATAAGAGGTGGAAGTATCATTATATGTAGGATTGGAGTTACCTTCCTTTGCTTTTATTCTTCACAGATGCTCTGTAAGTGAGTGGAGGTAGAATTGGGTTGAAATGATTGCTGATAGAGAGTCTCCCCCTGCTGGTCAGATTTAGAAATACTCCCTGAAACTGTCTAATTTAGCTTGTGTAATGTTTTTGATGTGGGGTTTTAGTTAAAAATGTCTTTTGTCCTCAGAATGAAGAAACCACACTTTCCGTAGCATAAATGTTGTAAACTTATCTCTGAAATTCATTGATGAAAGCAGAATTCAGCAGAGCGGGTCGTGTTTGGACTCAGAACCTTGAAACGACAGCTCTCAGGGATGAGGGAAGCTTTTTAGGTGCCTTCCAGTTCCAGCCAGACGATAGAAAGAAACAGTAATAAAGCTTTAAAGGACAGAAAATCAAAGTTTTGAGTGATGTCATGAGTCATCAGAGTGAGCTCAGTCTTTCATGGTCGTGTAGTGCAGGAATGCCACTTTTTTTCTAAACTGTCCAAAGACTTTGTGAGTTCTGAATTCTGGTGATAAAGTGTGGTTACATTTTTGTGTGATCATGGTTGTTGAGACTGCTGAAGATGTTTGGATTCTGAATGTTGTCCTTCAGTGAAAGAGCTGGACTGCAGCCGCTTCACTTGTCTGCTTTTGAACTGAATGCTAAAAAGACATGGAAAGGTCTTCCTCCTCTAAAGCCTGGAGCAAATACGTAACAGCACCTTATGAGATGCCGTTGCAGTGCTTAACATTGTGATCATTGAATAAACTGAATTTACAATTTTATTATGATGAAAGACGTATTGAAATTCAGATTGAGTTTTTTAAGTCCTCTTTTAAAAAAAAAGAAAGAAATCGTGTTCCGGTACATTACTGGGATACGTATCGTATCGCCACACTCTTACCAATACACACCCTCAGTCTGCAGCTGTGTCCCTGACACACAGAGATTTCTTCCTTTTCTCTGACACTTGATCAAGTTCTACACTGAAGATGTAAAGATCTGCAAGTCTTTTGCAATTCAACAGTGAAGAACAATGTTTCGAAATACCCTTATTTATTTTATACACTTGACTGTAAAACCTTTTTCCATCTTTAACTAACGTTCCTGCCTCCTTTTTCAGATGATCAGAACTGATGTCTGATCATTTAGTGGGTCACTGGATGTTCTTCTAGCTGAATCTTTTTATAAAAATTCTGCTTTCCATGCCAGCTATTGTCAGAAAAAAGCTCATTTAATAAATAAAAGTGTCAAATGTCCTGAGTTAGAGCCTTATCTTCCATGTTCTTTAGTGGCTTGTGCCAGCTCCATTAGTCCTCTCATGTTGTTTGTGTTGGCAGACATCCACTTCAACGACACGACACGAGCAGGACAGGAGCAAGGATGGCTCCTGTGTTCACTGGTGGCCTTGAATGCAGCTCCTCCCTCCTGTGGTAAGGCTCCTCCCTTGTGTGATGAAGCTCCTCCCTCCTGTGATGAGGCTCCTCCCTCCTTTGATCAGGCTTAGCGCTCTGGTGATGAGGCTCCTCCCTCCTTTGATCAGGCTTAGCGCTCTGGTGATGAGGCTCCTCCCTCCTTTGATCTGGCTCCAGCACACCTGTTATCCCATCAGTTTAAGTGCAGCTCAGCTGTTTTCACTTGCATTGAAACTTTCTGCTCTGCTGCAGCAGAAGCTGGTCACAGTAAAGTGACACTTCACTCATTTCATCCCTGCATTGGCTGTCTGAGAGGAGGTTACCTCATTAGGACAGAACCAACAGATAAAACCAGAGTGACCTTTAAAATAGCATTTAAGCTGACTGTGTGCTTTCTGGCTTGATCCTTGATGGGTAAGTTCAAAGGAGTTGTGTTGACTTATGTGAACATTTTCTAGAAAAGAATGCTTTGCTGCAGCACTTTTTGTTTTACAGTTACCACTGGAAATCCTGTATCAAACTGCTCTGTCAAATCCACACCCCATGCGTGTGGAAGGATCATGGCATCATGTCAGTCAGAATATCTGGCTTCTCTCAGTGCTGCAGCTGGTCTTCCCTAAGAAGCTGGTTTCATGTGGTGGTTTAGATGTGTCTTTCTGTTGTCTAGCACCATTTGAAATCAGTGTTCTTGGGGACAGCAGGACGGCTCTGGTGCAAGAGCTCCATAAGGACACATGGCACGTGCATATGCCACTCAAAGATAACTGATTTCCTCTGGTGTTTAGAGCCTTCTGCAGCCTTCTAGCACCATTTGAAATCGGTTATGACACTGTGGAACCCTGCATCAGTGCGATCTCCAATCCTCGAGCTTTCAGAAAGTGGTGGTATGTGGTTTTAATTCTAAGTTACTGTTCATGCAGTTCTAATTTGTTGAAGAACTCTTAGTTAAGGAAATGAATAGAAGATACTTTTCTTGTGCAAGAGCAGCGGTGGTTTCTACAGCAGCAGTTCTCTGGGCAATGGTGAGAAACAAAGGAAAATGGCATAAAGCACTTGAAATAAAAGAAAAATATAGATGCAATTAAAGTACAAGAAACACAGTAATAAATATGGTTAAAGTGCTGTGAACAGTTTTTGGCTGTTTTACAGAGGAATCATTTGAGGATGTTTAGCATTCGTATGGCCCAGAGGAAGAAGCCGTTTGAGTTTGGTGAGGTCTCATGGGAGGCCAGGGGGCAGCCGATGATGTTCTAGCTTGTGTTGTTGTGCCTCTGCTTAGCCTTTCTGTCCAGTGCCGTGAAGCCTGGGTACCACACACTCGGGGAGAAGGTGGCTGTCCTCTCCATGGAGCAGTGGTAGAAACTCACCAGCGGCCTCTGGTCCAGGGGACCCCCTCCTCAGGATGTGGAAGAGGTGTGGCTAAAACCTGGACAGGTCAGCATTAATGATGGTTCCCAGGATCCTGTCAGAGGGGGTACTGTCCTCACATTCTGCATTCATTTCTAGAGGAACATGTGTGTGGCCATGTCTAATAGAGTCCAAGATGACTTCTTGGTCTTCTGGATGTTTAGGGACAGGTTGTCGACCGAGCACCACCTGGCCAGGTTACTGATCTCCGCCCTGTACGCCTTCTCATCACATTTGAGATTCACGCCCACCACAGTGGTGTCATAGGGGATTTTGAAGATTGTGTGGGAAGTGCTGCAGTCCAATGTGTCCAGGGAGACGGAAGGGTGACTAGAATGCAGTCATGTAGTTTTTTTAAAGTACATTTTATAGACTTTTTTTTTTTTCACTATTTTTGTGCAACTTTACATTTGGCGCCAGTAAACTTTGAGCCTAAACTTTGATTCAGATTTATTAAAATGGGTGTTTGGTTTTTGCCGGTTTTTTTTTCTTTTCTTTTTTTTAACAGTGAAATTAGATTTTTGATCTGTTCAATAAAGTGAATCTTTGGATATAAAAACAGCCTCAGGTCAAGTCTGCCTGCTCTTTTTCTTGCAAGTGAAAAAATTACATTTAAGGAAAGCTTTTTATTTTCCCCCACCCCTTCAAATATTCCTCAGAGCAGTATTGTTTCTATAGGGATACATTTTTCACCTGCTGTAGGGTCAAATATCTGTTCGCAACCATAGATCTGTTTTGTACCACATCACCATCTCTTTGAATAGACTGTCTTGTCATACCACCCCTTTTGCCCTTCATCTTCCCTCTGGTCGGTTTCCAAATGTTCACGTTGTTAAACAGTTGCGCTGCCAAGTCTGTTGATTAGAGACCCCCCCCCCACACACACACACACACACTTTAATTGAAGGATAATGCAAATGCACAGTTGTAGTTGTAATTTTTGTCATGAAGGATTGTGCAGGTAGATGGAGACATAGCTCCACAAGCGTAGAGTTCATGGTTAAATATGTTCTACATGAACATATTTAAATACATTATTGCTGGTATTGGAGAGATGTACAGACAGAAGACACAACTTCAGAGAATACGTCGACCTTTGAAAAAAAAAACTTGTTTGTGGGTGTATGTATGACACTGAATGATGCTTTGTCTTCACCCCCCTCCCATGATAAAATACTTCCATGTCCCTCATTTGTGGCTGAAAGCTCCCAAAGCACAAGTTTCTCTGGTATCTTTACTGGGTGCTCGTTCCATTACTCTGAAATCTCCAGGTATGTACTCCGCGATGGCTAAGAACTGGGAGAGGTGTTGCTAGGCTGCAGTTGGGCCCTTCAGTCGTGAGGAGGAAGGTGCCCTGTAGTGGATGCACTGATTCCTGATGTTAGATATCTGCAGCTGGAAGTTCAGCTACTCCAGCAGAACTTCAGCAGTCAATCAGAACACTTCACGCTAACTGTAAGACCAGCACCAAGCCCTCCTCTAAACTCTAATAAAGTGAGTTCTTATTTTGGTGAGCCTTGTAGCTAAATATTCAAATTTTACATAATTGTTAACTCAGATTAAACTCTAAATAACTATTTTAATTCTTATTCTGGTTGTGCAGGATGTGGACTGTACTGGAGGGCTACTTCGTTGACCCCCCAAACATTGGGGAGTGTGAGCATCGCAGAAATACCTGGACCCCGTTAAAATATTTTCATAAAGACTCGATAATGATTTCTGATTGCTCTGATGGCATGTCACTGACCAGAGGATACCCAACACGTCAATAGATGTTTAACATTTTATTGTTGCATATATTTTGATATCCGGTGTCTGATTACCAAACATGAGGATGCACTGGTCCAAAGCCCTGAGATGTGGTGCCATTACTGACAGATTAAAGTGGGACTGATTCTTCAAACTGAGGCGACCATGAAAGGAAACTGTTATGTTCAGGGGGGAAATAGTTTTACGCTCTATTTCACAAATGTTTGTTGTGATTTATAGAAATTCAGACCAGTTTAGTTTAGCAATCACCTGTTGTATTTTATAACTAATTTCATATTTTGTATAATTGGTGAAGCCTGTTCAGACAACCGTGTTGTACTAGGGCTGAACAATTGAAACTTAATTGAATTGAATAATGCAAATTTCTAATTAGCCAGTCAGATGGTGGGAACTCAAAGCATTTCTGTGGCCATTTTACAGACGATCGGCTGCAGTTCAAACATCAGCATCAGAACCGGGAAGAAAGGTGATTGAAGTGTGTTTGAACTTCCGAATGGTCCAAAAAGAGAAAATATCCAGTAAGCAGCAGTTCTGTGGGCAGAAATGCCTTGTTGATGCCAGAGGTCAGAGGAAAATGGCCGCAGTGGTTCCAACTTATAGAAAGGCAACAGGAATAAGAACCACTGGTTCCAACTGAGGTCTGCAGAAGAGCATCCTGAACACACAACACGTCAAACCTTAAGGCAGATGGACTACAGCAGCAGAACACCACACTGGGCCACTCCTGTCAGTTAAAAACAGGAAACTGAGGGTACAATTCAGACTCACAGAAGATTGGAAAAACGTCTGGACTGATGAGTCTCCATTTCTGGTTTATACACCAACATTTTCATTGGAATTGGTCTTTAATGAAGTCTTTAATTGAAAAAAGGACTGTCCACTCAATGCAAATTTCAAAGTCTGTTTTAGGCTAACTTTTCTTTCCTTCTGTTTGCATGAAAACCACTTCGGAAGAGCAGAAAATGATTATTAGTTTCAACCAGTTGACTGCAAATGATTGACCTTCTGCAAACATCCATTCAGACCGTTTTTATTGAAACTGGCACCTTCTAAAACATGAACCTCCTTTTGGATGGTCAGAGGGATTATGTTGGACTCTCCCATCTGATGTCAGTAAGCTAAGTCCCTCCCTGGTGTCTAGCTATTTCTGCATGAAAACATGAAGGAGCATCACCCAATATCTAACCTTCATGACAAAATTGGATCACAAAAAAATGATGGCAAACCCAGGTAGGATTAGCTGTCACTGCTCGTGTGATTTTTGTTTCCCTGTTCTTTGGTTGCTGAGCAGGATTCAGTCAACTTTCAGGCCTGCAGAACTATGCACTCATTGTTCCTGTTACAGTATGGGCTGAGACAACATATAAATGCTTTTATGAGGATGCTTGCACCTCATTAAGCTAACATCTTCATAAAACTCTAACTGCCAGATCAGCAAAGGACAAAAGCTAGAGGAAGGCATGCAGATAGCAGTAGGGTCAGCACAGGTGGAGTGTTGGAGTTAGCAGGCTTTCACAAACATGGGCAAGGCTGATGGAATTTTAAAGCTTTGACTCATGCATCTCTCTGTGCCCTGAGCAGGTAAACAGTGAGGAAGAAGTCTTGTTTCCAGGCCGTTGGGGCCCACACATGCATTTTGGTCTAGATAATGTTTCCATGATAAACACACTGGCAAATATTCATAGGAAATTTCATACATGAGAAAACCATGCACGTGATGAGTCGGCCTGTTTCAGGAGATGCTAGTATATTTTCCCACACCCCAAACTGGAACTTAAGCACTTTGTTTTTGTTAAATGTTTAGCAGTTAATGCTTTCCTGCCACTGCATACAGGAAGAATTGCTGAATTGCAGGACAGCATTTGCACAAGATGTCTGAGAATTACAAAGATTATGTTTTATGTTTTGTAAAGAGGGGTTTCAAAGGTCTCAAGCAAACAACAGACTTGAGTTTCTTTTCTGTCAACGTCACTTTTCAGTCTTTGGTCTCCATTTTTTTAGAGTTCTGCACTCAGTAGAAAAACAGATCTACCTTGGACGGATTAAAACCAAAAGGAAGTGGAGGCAAAGCAGTTCAGTGTGCAGCCACTAGGCATCCTACAAAACCAAGCTTAACCTCTTAGCCCTATAAGATCATGGGGGTTAGGGTTACAACTTGAATGACGTCAGACTATTTTGCCATTTTGGTGAACTTGTTTTGATAAGAAACCAGGTAAAGGGAAAAATGCATCTTTCATTACTTTTTTTCTGAGGGAATTCAGCTTTGCTGTTTATTTTTTAATGTAGAAATTAAAAATCCCACAAATTACTTTTAAGTTTACCTTAAATATTTACATTAAAACATTCAGTCATTCATCATTCATTTTCTTCCATTTATCCCTTTCGGGGTCACGGGGCTGCCGGAGCCTATCCCGGCCAGTTATGGGGGAAGGCAGGGGACACCCTGGACAGGTCGCCAGTCTATTGCAGGGTCACACATATCGCACACCAATGCACATTCACATTCACACATATGGACAATTTGGAGTGACCAATTAACCTAAGAAGCATGTTTTTGGATGGTGGGAGGAAGCCAGAGTCCCAGAAAACCCACGTATGCACGGGGAGAAACATGCAAACTCCACACAGAAAGGTCCCCATTGTTGTTCTGTTTCAGGTCCCCCAGCCGGGACTTAAACCAGGGGCCTTTTTGCTGTGAGGCAAGAGCGCTAACCACTGCACCACCGTGCAGCCATTACCTTAAATAGTTACAGTAAAACAGTTTTTTTAAAATCACCAAACTAACTGAATTTTAAATGGAAATTTAAAGTATTGACATGGTATCAAAGTGTTAATTTTCAAATTTCAAAGCAAAACTCATCAAAAAAAAAGAACTGAAATTGATTCATGAATTTAGCAGTAATTCTCAGCCTTAGTTATTTAGTGCAATTTCTTCTTTCCCTTTTCCCTTCAGGGGTCGCCACAGCGAACAAGTCGCATGGTAAACTTGGCAATGTTTTACGCCGGATGCCCTTCCTGACGCAACCTTCTCAAAGCAACTGGGCTTGGGACCGGCACAGAAGTAGAGAAGGGAACAGGGAGCAGCCCGGTTCGAACCCTGGTTTCACGGACTGAAGGCGCCGCAAACCAGCACGAGCTAAACCGGCTTCCTATTTAGTGCAATTTCTAATTAATGAAATTAATGTTTTTTTTGCTATTTAGAAAATGGAAACATTGTTTTTTTAAACAGAGCTCTTTGATGTTCAGTTTTCAGAAAATATATTGTGTTTTAACATTTTAAACATGAAGACAATGTGCTGAATCTAAATTATCCAGAAATATCAGTTGTGGATTGGTAATGATTAGACTCTCCGGTCTTCAGGAAGATGTTTGATTGTCTTTCTTCTGTGTTCAGAATAGTCTATTCCCAAGCCTTTGTGTAAGGAAACATGTTGCATATTTGGCACCAGTAAAAAATCTATACAGGGGATCTATACACTGTATTAGACAGAAATGTCACAGTCCAGCCTGGTTTCCAAGAATCAGCAATAGATCCCAGTAAAAACCTGTATTGGTTGGCCCTTTGATCTCTGTGGATGTTCATGAATTACGTTCTTCTGCCTTTAATAGAGAAGTAGAAAAAGTAACTATTGGCTGTCAGAAGTCATTACATGATGCCATCCCATTATCACAACATCTTTTCAACCCTTTTGAGAAAAAAAAGATCAAAGAGGGATGCAGAGACTTTAAAAAAAGGTGCTAATGAGGTTTGAAAAGTATACAAACATAGCAAAAAAGTAATCAGCTTAGTAGCACTGTTATGAACAGCTTTCTGTTGGAGCTTCCCAGCATGCCTTTGGTCTTTCTTGTGAAAGTGGACTCTTTTACATGTCCTGGAATTGGATAATCTGTCTTCCCATCAAAACAGAGGCTCCCAACTGTGTGAGATTTCCCCGCATCCTCTTGTTCTATTGTCCCTGAGCTCTTTTAACACGTACTGACTGTTTTGTAGTGTCATTAGAATCTATAAAGGATGTGTAAAACATTTCAGAATTACCCATCTTTGGGTTTTTATGGAAGTTGCAGATTTATCATCATCTTTACTTGAAGCTGTTCAGAAAAGTCTTTAAATGTAACTTAGGGGATAGCTCCTTGTGGAGTTACAGAAAGTGTCTGAATTACATTAACATGGTTAGACCCTTCTCAAAGCCTGGTGTTGAACGTTCAGGTGGTTAAAGGAAGACTGACGCCTTTATAGGAGGAAAGTGTGCTGGAGCGGATTTTAGCTGCAGATTTAACCATTAAAGTCAGAGCGACACCTGCGCTGATCTGTGACCTTAGTTGTTCCCTGGGCCCCAGAGAGCTCATTGGTGTTCTAGGTTATTATTCCACTGCACATGCTGTTTTCCCCCACCCCTTCATGGACCATTAGTCTTTGGTTTTCCTGCATGTGTGGTCCTTCAACTAAAGGAAAAACATTAACTGTGTAGAATAAAGTGTTGTTAGATTGCAAATGCTATCCGGGATCTGAACCAGGACGTTCTTCCTGTGAGGTGAGAGCGCTAACCTCTGCAACACCATGTAGGCCCAGTGCTTCATTTGACTTTAATTAAAGTGAGTTCCCCTCCATGCAGAGCTTGGCTTTCATTCTGGGTTTTTGATGTGCCTGGCCAAGTGTTGAGGGTTGGTGGAGTGGGACGGGGCAGTGGAGCTGGCGAGAGGGCTATTCAAACTGCAAAGTACATTTTAAAACAGCCAGATCCTTGCTTAGCAATCATGAGTTACCGCTGTAATCCAATTGCAGCGACTGGTACCAGTTCAGCATAACTCATCACTGGTAGACAAATCCGAACCATTGACCCTGTGTTGGAAAAGACTTTACTACCAAGTCCAATCAATATAGATCATGTCCGCCAGAAGGACACAACTGCCATAGATTCCTACCAATTCTTCTACAACCGCAGACACTCAGCCCAACCTCTTTCAGAACTTCACCCTGCATATTGAAAGGAAAGAAGCTAAACCCTAATGCCATTATTGTCATTGCCAAGATAGTATAAAATGTTTATTTTTTCTAAGAGGGAAAATGTTGTAAGATTTGATCCCCTGTACTTTCCATACCTGTGGAGGACTGACCACTAGGGGTCAGACGTTAAATGTTTTTCTGAAGAAATGTGTCTGTTCCTGCAACATGTGTTAAGCTGCTTTTGAGATTACAAAGCAGTGTTGTGAACGACAATCAGTCTCATCTCTCCAACTATAACATGATAAAAGTGTTGCGCTTTTGATGGGTGGGGTCATAGACGTGCTGCTTGATATTAAAATTATCAAGTCAAAAATGAAGGTTAAAATACCCTAGTATTAAAACCTTTTCCAGTTTTATAGTCGAAGACAGAAAGTCTCTAAAACCATGTAAAAAGGGAGCAGCTGGACCAGGGGGATGGTAGACTAACACACAATAAAATGGATCTGAGGAATCAACCTTGAATTACAGAGATTCAAAAGAAGAGAGTTATGGCGTTCATGTCTTTGCATGTATAGTTGTCCTTGTACACAACTGCCACACCCCCACCACGGTGAGAGGGGCGGAGAGTTTGTTTAAATCAGAGGTGGCGAACACGCAGCTCTCGAGCCGCATGTGGCTCTCGGCCAATAAGCATGCGGCTTTTTGTGGCTCATCACATTGTGGCGAATCTTGTGTGTAAATTTCCTCACCATGAGTGAGGGGGGTGGGGGCAGAAGTGACATCCATGATGTTTGGCTGTTTGGGGTGTGTATGCAAAGAAATGGGTGTTGATGCTGAAGAGGAGAGTATACTAATTGCTCCTCTTTTAACAATCTCATGCAGACTGTTACCCTCATGGTCAAAATGGCAAAATTCAGAGTTTAAAGATTAACACAGGTGGTGGGAAGGCACTTGAGCCGGCGGCTTTTCTGTTTTCTGTATCGTTGCGTCTTATGTATGGATGAGAATAGAAGCCCCATGAAGCCTCATTGGGGTTCATGTAATTGTGCCCGAAAAATGAACCACCCATTCAGGGCTTCGAAACCACACAGCACAGCGGCATCTGGTGGCGGACTGGATGTATATCGACATATGTTTCAACAAAGCTCCTTGTAACACTTCAATGTGGAAATACTGATGAAAAAACGTAAAACAGAAACATTTTGTTAATGATGATAAAAAAAATACAAACCACATATCACATGAAGAAAAAAATACATGCAAAAAGAATATGTATAGTGCCAGACTCAAACTTAGAACCTCTGGATATATATGTCATTGACTATTCCACTTAGCTATCACTGATCACCAGAAAATGGAATGCCATCATACATTGATTGCAGTTTTTTTTATTTTTGATACACAACATTCATGATGTAGTGTTTTATTAGGAAAAACCGAGTTGAAATGATCCCGAGCCACAGGATGTTTTTAATAGGAGCCATGGTAAAGTGCAATGAACTGACGCTGATTCAAATACAGGGGAAACAATGGAACTGGTCGGGAGACGTTCAGGATTCATTTCGCATTTCTGAAGCGTGGTTCGACCAAACGAAGCATTTGGCGCATCATACGTCAGCCACCACGTGATCTGCTCTAGTTGACACAATGTTGACCCCAAAACATTGTGCCAAAACACTCTGTTTCATGAAGGTGAACCGCGCGCCGAAGCGCCGTGTCAAACGGGCCATCCTTAGTCTTATGTATCTGTTGGGGTTCAATTGGTCATTCTTGTCATGAAATCTTTTGAACTTGTCTTTTTGGCTTTCCTCCACCACCCAATCCAAAGGCGCATGCTAACGTCCGTGGTCTGTACCTTCACTGTGGTCTACAGGACTGACAAATACTGTTTGCTTGTGGAATGCAGAATAGAAGGTTTGTTTTATTTGTCTCTAACAGACTGAGGAAAGAGTTAACTAAGCAGAAAAAGGTTCATTCCCTCCAGGATGGAGTCGGGACACTGCAGCTGGCTGTAGACTGCAGCGAGATAGTTGGCATGTGCTTGTGGTGGGAATGACTCATTCTTATGAGAAGCACTTGCAGCAGACACAAGACAAGTGTTTCTGAGCAGCTCAGCATTCTCCGGATGCTGATGCCTCTTTCACTCCCGCCATGTTAGCCCCCCCATCATCACATAAATATCTGTAGTATCAACAGTTCTGACACTATTTATGATCAGGCAGGTGGCTCAGGTCCAATTAAGAATGGTTGAGTTTCCAATTCACTTCAGTGTCACACAGTTGGAGTTTGTTGATCCACTTTTTTGTGACGGTTCCTTTAAACATGTTCCACTCTCTGTGAGCCACCTTTACCAGGATTTATCCTTTCTTTTTTTATTTGAGGTTAGTTTCTAAATAAAATCCTGACAGCAGAAACCATGTTCCCTTCATCAGCTACATTTTTATTGGTTCAAAACCAAACATGTCAAATCCAGAAACTCTCAGAGGAACAATAAAAAGAAAGTCCACATCTTGAACTGATAATACTTTAAAAAACTTTTAGTTAAAATTATAATATATTTGGTGGCAGTGTTCTCATTAAAAAGATTTTCTATAGTAAAATCAGTGTCATTCTGTCTTTTAAAGACCCTCACTGATGATGTTATTGTGTGTTTTTAACATGTTGTGGCATTTTTCTGAGGGTGGATAACAAGTAGAAAGAAATGTAAGCTTAAAATTGCTTTGCAGAGTATTTTATGTTCAAAATGTTGTGCAGCGGAAAAAAATTGCAGTTTGAAAAAGCTTGTAGTTGTGACTTTGAAACGACAACCAGCGGGGCACCAGCTCCCTGCTCCGCTCCATTCTGATGCATCCACTTGCAGACAAATAGATCCATGTACGTCTTTATTTTCCTCGTCTGAGCTGGCATCTGGATCTAAACTGTACGGCTGGCAAGCTCCGATATTGCTCACCATTTTTGTTGCAGCTCTAATGTAAGGTTGAGGTTGTGAGGGGCCGTAAGCAAGTGGGAGAGAGTGGGAGAGTGAATAGAGAGCCCTCTGTAAGGATGTGGGGAGAGGCGTTAATTATTCACACTACAATAGACTAGCTGTTTTTAATCATAACAATACAAAACAAAAAAAACTAAAAGTAATACTTTTGAAATTGGACGACTATTAATAGCTGCTTCTCTTGTTTCATAACTCAGTCTTTAATCAAACTCACTTTTAGCTTTCAGTGGGTCAGTGGGTGTTCTTCAGGGGATGACTGACATTTAGATGAAGAAGTCCTCTCTCTGTTGTCACATAGGTCTAAGCTCTGAAGACTCTCAGTGGTGGATCAGTTGATGATAGTGATACATCGCAGTGTTTGGTTTGACTGTGGTCTTTCAGCAGCAGCTACATCATTCTCAGGCCCAGGTAAATGAAGAGAAAAGATGTGTCTGGATTGTACATTTCTAACAGTCCTTATCATCTTATAAGAGCTTTGAACTCAGCATTACTCACACTTTGGAAAGACTGCAGGTCAGGGTGAACTCTGTTGGAAGCTTAATCTTTACAGAATAATCCAATGAAAAGAAAGCTAGTTTACTAGCAGGCAGAGCCTTCAGATGAGCTCTCAACATGTCCTTCCAACATTTCATTTGTTTTCCTTCCTTTTCTTTACTGTCATACAGTTTTCTCCTAAAAGGACGCTCCTTCAGCTTTCTCACCTCTGGACCTCAGTGGCACTTCAATTTGATAAGTAGTGTCTTTTGGTTTTCTTCCACTGCAGATAAACTATATGGTACTGGAGTACTAACCAAAGTACACGCAGGCAGATGGTCTTCTGAAATTTTTTATTTAAGGCCACATTCACATGACAGCATTTAGTTTGCACTGCAGTTCATTTCCACTTGCCTAAAGTGAGAGCTTACCTAAATTCTGGTGCAGACCAAATATGAAAGGGGGAAGGCCTATTTGATTCATGTTTGCACACCCAAATGTAAAGCATGCTAAGAAAAGAAGAACACAAGCAGGGGGAGGCTCAGCTTTGGTCTGGGATGCTTTGATGCTTATGTCAAAAATGTGCAGGTTCAATCAAATCTCATGACAGTCAAGTCTTTGTGAAACCAAATATGCTGTCTTAGTTTCACTTACAAGTCATAGGTCTTCTAACAGGGAGACCTATGACCAAGACATTTTTTTTTGCCATGGTTGTTTCCTCCATGTTGTTTCTATCATGGTGAGTTCTGCTTCCTGTTTTATTTTGAAGGTTTCCTGGATATCATGGTTTTAAGTTTTACTTCCCTAGTCCCAATCTCTCCTGGTCGTTTTCACCTGTGTCTTGTCAGTCTTGTTTGTGTATATGTCTTGTTTCTGCCTTCCTCTTGTGTTGGTCCATTTCCCTGTCCGTCTTCTGCATTGATTGCCTGTTTACCACAGTAAGTTATGTTTTGGGTTCCCTGATCGGCAGCGCTTTCTGTTAGTTAATAAACCCCTGGCCTTGGAACCATGTGCCTCTCGTCTCTGCATTTGGGGTCCTTCATGTTCATCAAGCCTCGTACCTGACATGGATTTTTCCAGTCTGAATACACCCTTAATTACCACTAAAAACAGCAAGGCATGAACAGTTTTTTTGAAGACTACACAAGTCCTCTGAGTAATCTTTACCAAGCATTTAGACAGATTTTAAATTTCCCATTTGAAACAGTAAAGAAGAGCACTCCGAAAGGAAGCCCATCTACACGCAAGAATGAAGCATTCCTGTAGTGCTGTAAGTGGATAATAAATTCAGACTAAATGTTAATCAGATGTGTTCAGCAGCCAGATGTTAGGGTGCTTTTTGTTTGTTCGAGGACAGCAGTACTCACCACTGAAGAGTTTTAGACAGTGATGAGGCACTTCTCATCTGAATACTTGTCTATTTCTGCATCCGTTTTTTTCTGTCTCCCACTGAAGATGAGCTTACTTGACAGAGGACGAGTGTTGGAGGCTAACAGCAGTGAAACTGCTTAGATTCTCCTGCAGGCTTTGATTAGTATTTAATTAGGTTTTGAGATAAAAACATCTCTTGCTGTGTTTTTATCCCTCAGTAGTTCACGACCTTGAGATTCATTGAGCCATGGTTTGTTTGGGTCATCAGAGAAGTGAGATTCTTACGATTGTACTATAATCCAGTCCAGTTTTTATTTTATTTAGCTCTCTATCTAATGTCTCTCAGAAGGATGGCAGAAATGAGGCTTCCACAGACCCAAAGCAAGGCACCTAGAGAGTTAAATGGCTAAAAGAAACGGATTTACTTTACCAAAGGAACATAATTGCAGTCAGAGCTTTACTGTCCTGAAAAGATTGTCTTCTAGTTTACTGTCAACTTCAAACAAAAAGATGATTAGAACCAGAAAAGAGTGCACAGTTTAGGCAGCATGAGCTGTGGTTATCCTCCCAACACAATCCATCACTCATCTGAAGGCAGAGGAGAAAGAACAGAGAGAGAGCGAGAGGGGGACTGATAGCTCTTTATCTCATGCCAGCTTGCTGCCTTTAATTCTCATGGCAGACTAGGATCATCCTTCTCATAAACAGCTGGCATCAAGAAAACTCCTGAGTGTCTTTTTGTGTGAATTCCAGTCTTGTCTCAACCAAACCAAATTTTTATATGTTTGCCAAACCTTTGAGTTACAAACATGCTATAAAGTGATTTTGAGGGTGAATAAATGGATGGAAGGGAATGCGTTTCTTTCAGCAGTGAGGTAGTTTCACCTAAGTTTTTGGGACATTCTATCTGACGACGTACAGCGCCAGCCAGACCTTTTAGGTTTTGTTTTGTTTGAACTTATGAGTTAGACTTCTAATAAAATGCTAAGCTGGAGGACATAAAGACAGACTGCTGCTCTATGGAATGTGCAGGTGATTAACAAAACCAGGAACCAGAACAAGTTCAGGCAGAGTTTGAGTGGTGTGTGCACAGTGTTCCATCTTTGATCACTTGATAGGATTTGATTTGACTGTTAATTGCTGAATAAAGTCAGGCTAACTTTTTTCATGTTCTTAACCCCTTAGAAATGAAGATGAAAATGTAGTTAGATAAATTTACCTGTATTTTTTTAATTTACAAAGAAACTTAAAATTCCACCTAAAATCAACAAACTGTCACAAGAACAGGCAGACGGCTGGATCCAAGTGCAGCAGGTTTATCAGCTCAGTTAAAAGTCAACAAAGCTAAACCAGGGTCCGGCAGGCAAGAGTCAATAACAGGTTCTGGTGCGACAGATCCTTCAAGGTGTCGTATAATTGTGAAAGTGCATCCGCCTTTCCATTCTTGGACTCAGGGTGATACGTGATCTGGAAGTGAAAGCGCGAGATAAACAGAAGCCAACGTGCCTGCCGTGGGTTCAACCACTTGGTGGACTTTATGTACACCAAATTCTTGTGGTCATTAATAAATGCCTGTACCAGAGAAGGGGCATTACAGAGACCAAAGGGCATGACCAGATACTTATAATGTTCTGAGATGGCTGAAAAGGTAGTCTTCTGTTCATCCCCTACTCGTATGCGGATGAGGTTGTAGGGACTCTTTAAATCCAGCTTTGTGAAGAAGTGTGCCGTGCGGAGCTGCTCCAGAGCCACAGGAACCAGAGGAAGGGGATAATGGTATTTTACAGTCACATCATTAAGGCTGCGGTGGTCAATACACGACCTCAGTCCACATCTCTAAATTCTACTTTGTAGCTGACCAAAAACAAATCAAAAACAGAACATGAAGGCAGTTAATTTCTAAACAGACTTACATTTCTTTTTCTCTTTCATTTTAACCCACAAAGACTTTAAGTTTCTCCTCAGGTGATTCCATCAATCTATTTTCTATGCCCACTTATTCCTGTTCAGCATCAAAGAGTGTGGCCAAAGTTCTCAAGACCATTGCATGGCCACAGGCAGATAGACAACCACACATACACACCTATGGGAACAATTTAAAATCTTTAGTTAACCAATAAACCGTTTTTTTAAAATAATGGGAGTAAACTGGAGAAAAGCCACACATTTACAAGGAGAACATGCAAACTCCACAAAGAGAGAACCTCACTTGGATATGAACCAGGTCCTTCTCACTGTGAGTGCTAACCACTACACCACTGTGAACCCTTTATACTCATAATCATAACTCATAATCCACCTACAAAATCTTATTTCTAGTACCGGTGTTAGGCATCACAGTCCAGCTGAATCCATTACGGCTTTTGTTGTTCAGTCATTGGTGTCATGAGTGAAACACGTCACGCTTTTTCTGAGTTAAGCTTCATCTGTCCTTTCTCAAGCCACGTTTACTCCCACTAGACAATAAATGTGTTTGCTTTTATAGCACTTTCTTCCATCTCCGTGGGATTAATTAACTTTTTCTTTGTCTAATTTGTTGATAATGGAAACACTTCCCAAATACATTAGAAGGACTTGTGCTTTGAGGGCGAACAGGAATACTGGGAGGATTTTCTATCCAAACCATTGTAGCTTATGAAGCCTTTGTACTGCTGCAGAAACTTTAGTCAAACTTTTGGAGTAGTTAGACTCCAGAGATTAAATGTCTAATAAAATGTGTTTATTACAGTACCTTCTTTTATTTTGGATTGTAACATGATTGTAACATAAAAATTGAATATTTATTGTTCCAATAAGACGCAAGATGCCTGAACAGTCATCTGTTTGACCCTGCTTACTGATGTGACCGTGTGGTTGTGCCAAAAAAAAAACTCTTGCCTCTTCCTTCTATACAACGGTATACAGCATCCAACCAGCTGCCTGATATTTATGTATGTTGGACAATGATTTTTCCGATAATTCCAAAACCACATGAACGCAGCATTTCTCAAAGTTTACGTTTTTCCCTGAAGGACATCAACCCGTCCGTGCAATTGGCACCAAAGCAATAACAGAAGCCACAGTTTTGAAATAAAACTCCCAAATGCTTTGTTTTAAAATGTATCCAGCAATTTTTAATAAAAATTAAATCACGTTTTAATCCAGATTCCATGTCATTTTTAATTGACTTGGATTACCAAAACACTATGCATCTGCTCCTGGTCCACCCCTCTGTCAAATTTTAGAACCCTTTGTGGCCTCATGAGTCAAAAAGTTTGCCCACCCCTGTCCTATTCCTTTCCGTCTCTGAGGCATCGCTTCTGTGGCTCACTGTGCACGACAAATGTTCTGTTCTACAATGCCATAAGAGTTTGTTCTGTCTCTGATGTGCCTCAGAGATGATCTCAGAGCAGAACCAGAGATTAAATGAATTCAGGGTGACAAGGAGCACCATTCTATGTGGATGCAGATGGGATAGATGCTGCTGCGAAGAACCAGGAGTTTTTTTTTTAATGCTGACAGTTATGAGCCAACTTCCTGGCTAATTTCTTCTCCAACAGTTTGTGTACAACTGCAGGAGAACGTTTTACAAAGGAAAACACAGTTTGAGCATCATTAAGAGAATTTTTGAGCATCAAGACATAAAACAAACCAACATTAAAATTATCAATAAAGTTTTCCTGTGGTGCAGCACACAAACATGAAGTCCATCTGATCAAGCTCCAGAGTTTAGCTCCAGTTTTTCTTCAAAACAAGCTGAAAAGCATTATTTTCCTCCCTGCTTACTAATATTTTATTACATGTTTTCTCTTTTCTTGAAATAATCTAGATAAATGCCTTTAGGTGGACATAAAAAGCGTTCAGTCATCAAAGGAGATGATGCCGTAACTTTTTGTCTGTAATATTAAGTACAGATTCAAACATTAGATTAGTTCCCCCCTTTTTTCATCTGCTCATTGTGATTTGAAAGTGAATATGTGAACAGGAATAGTCCACCCTCATGGATGATGTGAATGAAGAGCAGAACAGTGAAGGCTGTAAAGACCGTATTTTTAGATTGTCTGCTGCACCAAAGTAGGAATTGCAGCAGCTGAAAAATGCAAAGTCACACTTTTGGGAGAAAATCTGTCAAGCCCGGTGTAGTGCTGCATTCACAGTGAATGCCATTCATGTGTCAGATTCATATCCGCTGCCTGTTTTGACTCGCGGAGAGATCAGGCAGCTATACTGCCTGCTACAACTACTGAGTAGTAGTAATACTACAAATAGAACTGTGGGGGGCATTAATGCAGTGTTTTTCAACCAGTGTGCCGCGTGGGAGATGGTCAAGTGTGCCGTGAGAAATTGCCCTCATTAACTGATCTAAAAGCAATTACCATCTCCAGGAAATCAGCTCTTTGTTCATCCAAACAGGCCCTGATAAAACACTGAGAAGTTAAGAATATGAAATATCATAAAATTATTTTTTCTTTGTGTTTATATGATTCTATTAAAGACATTTTGATAAGAATAACGAATAACGGGATACCGCGATTTAGCTGCAGCTATAACTGTGTAAGGAAAAGTCCCGCCCCTTTAACTGTCTCCACCAATCATTCTTGAAGGCTTAATCACATGTCATCAGTCTGACCAATCAGAAGTGGTTAAAGTATTCACTTCCTTGTTTCGATTTAGCGCAAAAAAGTCTCTCTGTTCTAACAAAAATACCAGCTAAAGCTCGTCTTTAGCGGTGTAGCTTTCCACAGAATCTGGTATCAGACCGTGGAACAAGTGAAAAAAAACATGAAGCTCAAAGACGCTGGTCTTTCTGCGGTCGGCGGATTATCGGCACTACATCTCCCATGATGCAGTAAAGTGACTGTCTTAGCACACAATGAGTCTCTCCTCTTAACGTCTTAAAACAACGAACACACATCAAACAGTTTTTGAATCTTTTGACTTAATTTTTAATACATCTTAGAAAAAACAGCTGCAGCTTCCAGCTTTTTCTGCAACAATTATCACAAAAATGTGAGATTGTGGAGGGACTGTAGATCCATACAGACTGAGCTTTTTCCTTTTTTTTAATGTATCTATTTTTTTGGATGCTGGTGTTGCGCGGGATTTTTGTCAAGGTTAAAGTGTGCCGTGGCTCAAAAAAGGTTGAAAAACACTGCATTAATGGTCAAAGAAGACCTTTAAGATGGTTTGTAGCCTTTGTTTGCCACTTCCCACGCACGTTTGGTAATGTGTGGGATTTTTGTAAGGAGTGCTGTGTCACTTATAAAGCACCAAAGCTACAGTCAATTTGACACCACAGCTTCCTCAATTCTGGGAAGCTTGTTGGCTTATAAGCCATTGGAAGTGGACTTCATTATTTTGGAGCCATAGTCAGGTGGGAATGTCCCTGATCTGTTCACTAATACACAGTAGCCTTACCAACTCATGGCTAATGGTGGGAACTGTTGTGAAGGCCTTCGATTCAGGCATATGGTGTTCCTTCCAGAATCCATTCAGACCAGTAAAGATCTTGTGAGGTTGAGTGGTTATGGTTTAGTGTAGAGCGTAAGGTAAGAAGGAGTCAGATCAGCCCTCGTCATGCTCAGAGGAAGGGTCAACTGTTTATGCTTATAACACACCAGAACAGCAAAGTACTGCTTACTATGCATACTTTCTTATTTGTAGGAAGGACTCCAATGGTTATGCTGCTTATGTTAGAGGGGACAGAGGGGATTTTTGTGGTAGATGTGTGTTCAATCACTGTAAATTCCGGAAATCCTGTAAGTTTGTTTAAACATTTTCTTTGTAATAACTTAAAATAAGGTTTTTTTTGTCTGTGCGAAGTTCTTCCTGAGGACTGGTAAGGTTGATTTAAAAAGCAGATCAAGACTCTATCATCAACACATTATTCACACACTTTTCATCCTTTATCTTCACGCTTGTCTGCAGTGAAGATGTCTGTCTGCTGCATAATGAGTCAGAGAGCACGCAAACATTTGCCTGAAGATATTCTATGTCAGACAGGAATTTGAACACCTAGGTGCCCCCACATTTATCGCTGCAGTAACACGTTATAAGTGATTTCCGGAGTGTGATTTAAAAGACAGAAGTCACAGAAATGTGCCCTGATGACTAAAACAATAAATGTTTTTGGTTTTAAATGAGGAGACCAACACTTGATGGTAAATGGTATATTTTAACTCTGTGCACTTTCTTCACTTGAACTTTTCAAATTTGCAACTATAATGATTAACTGCATTATTATGTGTGGCATTTAATTTCAACAAACATTTAGTGAAAATAATGAGGACGAGGAATGTTACACGTGTTTCCTGCTCTGATGTGGTGATCTTGTTTTTAGTGCAGTAGGTGGTCTGGTTTCATATCTGAACGAGACCTGGTGACAGATTCTGTGGCAGAACCACCAAAGACCCAGACGCCATTCTAAAGCTGTTTTCAAACCGAACGCAAATCACACATCAAATACGCGCCTGTCCAATAACGTGTTCATAAGCTCATGCCCCAAATGTGTGTGGGAGGAGCTACTCCCAAATTTAGCCTGATCACTGCATGGAGCGCAGTCTGTGTTTATCTCATTACAATGCATGAAAGACCTGGATGATGTTGAGAGACCTGGGGCCTCATTTATAAACGTTGCGTACGCACAAAAGAAGGCGTACGCCACTCTCTACGCAATAGTTGAGATTTATAAAAAGCAAACTTGACGGGAAAATGTGCGGTCCTCCACGCAAGCTCTGACCCAGGCGTACGCACAAAAACGGGTGAAATGAGAAACGGCGACACCGTCGGCAGATGGAAGAAACACGTGAAAGTGACAGTGTGTGCCAAATCGTGCTGGCATGTGCTGTGCTACACAATGTGGCACAGCTTAAAAACGTGCCTCTAGCCCCTGGCGCCGATTGCTTGGCCCCGACCCTGAACCCCATCCCCACGCATTTGAGCCAAATGCTGCTGCTGTGCGCCAGCGTTTGGAAGTGATGCGTCGCTTGTAAAGAACAACAAAAGGTGTGGAAAATATTATTTATTTAAGAATTCCCTCATCGTGCAGTTTATTTCAGTCAGTCTTGATTTCGCCCAACTCCTTGGCCACCTCTCAGATTGAATTACTGACTTCCCTCTGCATTTCAAGGACTGCATCGGTGAGGACACGTCCACTGCTGGAGGGTTGAGAGCCGCGTGCCGTGGAGACGCTGGGGCCAGACGGCTGCTCAGCTGCAGCATCGTAACCACTGGCCCCGCTGGAACACCCAGCAGCTAAAATAAAATTGTTGTATATTAATAATCTGTAATTGTGTAGCCTGCATACATGTGACTTGACTGCATTCAGTTTAATTATTTCTCTTACCTGTGTCACCCTGACCCTGGCGCGTCGGCGTCCCCTCCGTCTCAGTCAGGTGACTGAGGCGGAGGAGGACGCCGATAAGGGGGACTTAATAGGGATTCCCCAATAATAGCGGCCAGTCTCTCATCAAGAGGGGTCAGCTCCGGTCCCCCCCCGTGGCGGACACACTCTGCCGATGCAGCGCTAGACGTTTTTTGCCTCGACTTTGATGTCCGATCATTTCTTTCATTTCTTTTTTATTTCGGCCACGGTCCGAGGTTGTGAGGCTGCAGCATTTACGGCGTCTGCCACCGTTTGCCGCTCACGTGCCTTTTTGGCATTAGTAATGCCCACACTGTGCTCTCCAAACAACATTTTTCTCCTCTTTTCCACCTCGCCAACGATAACTTCTACTTCACATTGAGTGAAGTTACGTTTTTTTGATTTCCTCTCTGTGTTTGCCATGATTTAGCAAGCCATGAATATTCATTTGTGGGCGTTTCACGGACTATTTATGGGCAACTAGGGGCGTGTCATGACGCCGCAAAAGCTGCGCTGCATTTAGAATTGGTTGTGATTTATAAAGGGAAAGATGCGTAGGATGTGCGTGCGTACGGTTTTATAAATCCGAATATTTCTGTGCGTACGCACGTCCTATGTTTCATCCGTAAGCCACTTCTGACGCAAATCCTACGCAAAGTTTTATAAATGAGGCCCCTGGGGCCTCATTTATAAACGTTGCGTACGCACAAAAGAAGGCGTACGCCACTCTCTACGCAATAGTTGAGATTTATAAAAAGCAAACTTGACGGGAAAATGTGCGGTCCTCCACGCAAGCTCTGACCCAGGCGTACGCACAAAAACGGGTGAAATGAGAAACGGCGACACCGTCGGCAGATGGAAGAAACACGTGAAAGTGAAAATGACAATCCTGCCTCTCATAAATAACATGAAGACTTCACAAAGCAAGTCTTACAATTAACAGCCTACACGAACACCCGTTTGATCGATCAGCAGTGAAACAAACAAAAAAGATCAAACGAAAATTACAACAGAAACTTAAATGAACACATATTTGCAAAAAGAAAAGTGAAATATGTTCTGCAATATTGGCATGTTGTGCAATTCATCCTAATAAATAATATAGTTAACAGAACGAAATAATGTACAAAACTGATATTCTCGTCAATGTGTCCGTCTGGCGGAGCAGATATAGTCAAAGTCAGCTTTATTGTCAAATATGCTGCATCCGTAAGACATACAGCACAGATGAAATTGCTTTCCTCCCACCCCACAGTGCAAGCAGCATATAAAATAATAAATAAACGACTTACGACTTAAAATACATTCTTTTAAAAACAATAAATCCTTGAAACCCAAAAAGATAAAGCCAAAAAAAAAAAAACACTGAAGGTAGGGGAGAGAAGAGCCGCTGCGTGTGCACGCGCTGCCAGATGCGTGCGAATCAGACAGACGGACGGACGGACAGATGTATTAATTGTCCACTGGGGAAAGTTGTTTTCATATTAAAACATTTCTTCATAAGCTACGGAATTATGGTATTCATGCATATGCCTTTAGTTTGTTTTATTTTTGATAAAACAATGTATGGCGTATGTCTCAACCATTCAGAAAGCAACAAGAAATTACATTTGCGCGGAACAATTTCCCATTTCCACGTGGATTATTACCGACATCTGTAGCTTGTCAGATGGAATTAAATGGAGGGAAATAAAATGTCCCATCACAACGCGTAATGACGCACATTGGCTGATCTTACGCTCTTAGAAGATGTGGCAAATGGAAGAATTCAGAGTGAACGCATCTTAGACAGCAAGAAGACGTGCTGGCAAATGAGGACGAGTGGCTTATGTGCCGGTTCCGACCTCCTCGAGCCGTCCTTTTGGACCTCTGCGGGCTTTTGGGCCCGGCGTTACAGAGGAGCACTCGGAGGAACCACGCGTGTCACCCGGTGCATCTGGCGCTCCGGTCCCCCCGGCGCATGCATCTGGTCCCCCCCCCATGGAGCGCTGACAACCTCGAATGGTTGTGAGGCTACAGCATTTACGCCGTCTGCCACCGTTTGCCGCTCACGTGCCTTTTTGGCATTAGTAATGCCGACTGTGCCCTCCAAACAACACTTTTCTCCTCTTTTCCACCTCGCCAACGATAACTTCTACTTCACATTGAGTGAAGTTACGTTTTTTTCGATTTCCTCTCGGTGTTTGCCATGGTTCCGCAATCAATGAATATTCATTTGTGGGCGTTTCACGGACTATTTATGGACAAATATGGGCGTGTCATGAAGCCGCAAAAAGCTGCGCTGCATTTAGAATCGGTTGTGATTTATAAAAGGAAAGATGCGTAGGATGTGCGTGCGCACGGTTTTATAAATCCGAATATTTCTTTGCGTACGCACGTCCTATGTTTCATCCGTACGCCATTTCTGACGCAAATCCTACGCAGAGTTTTATAAATGAGGCCCCTGGTGTATTTATTTTGAAGGGCTTTACAAATGCATTGGTAATCAAATCTCCATGTTTAGGTTCATGACATCATTTACAGATTTTCCCAATACAGTGAACTTCACTCCTGCTGCAGGAGCTCCATCTGAATGACAGCGGCTTCTGCCGCTATTTCTGTATCTCTGTGAAACAGTTTAAAGACTTGTCCCACGTGGAGGGAAAAATAAAATCAAGGATCAAACTAGAAGGTCTATTTACTATTGACTCAATGAAAATAAGAAAAATATCTTAAAGTACAGGAGGCTGAGCAGGCTTCTTCCCCATGCTGCCGCCCTGGGGGTGGCATGTAATCAAGCAAGTTCCACTGGCCTGGGGTGCTGGTGTAGTAGGCGTGATCGCTTTAGCCCCATGGACCCTGCAACAGACTGGTGACCTGTCAAGTGTGAACCCGCCTGGGGTTCACACTTGACAGGTCATGTGTGGCATTTACTAATATAAATGCCACTTTAACAGCCTGGTGGGAATTTCTCAAAATATCAAATCATCAATTCAACCGTGCAAAATGACACCCATCTGGAACAACCCAGACATCCTCATAAACAAAAAGATTATCCACTTCCCAGCTTGGCAAGCAGGGGGCATAAAACAACTAGAGCACATAATTATTGATAGAAGATTCATAACTCCCCAGGAACTTCAAGACAAACATGGAATAAATAACTTCTTGGAATATCAGCAACTTAAATCAATTATTACTAAAAAATTTAAATACAGAGACAACGATTTAAAACTACCAGATGTAGTTACCACTCTGATCAACTCTCTCCAAAACATACAAACTTTTATGTAATTTAGATAATAATATTTCACTTCCGACAACAAAATGGGATGCGGATTTGAGCATCAGCACAGATGAAAGCTTTTGGTCAGAACTTTGTCTAAACACCTTTAAACTGACAAAAAGTCCAAATCTGCAGCTAATCCATTTCAAAAC